>PVJO010000397.1:0-249164 GCA_004026905.1 Hystrix cristata | reverse complement strand
CTCTACCACTGAGCTAAATCCCCAGACCTTGCTTAGAACATTTTTGTTTTTACCAGTGCCCACTGCACCGTGTAGAAATAGCGTATGCCTTTTGAAAATGCCAGTCTATGGAAATGAAGCTTCAATAGCATTCCAAAAAAGCATCTCTTCAATTCTCCCTTAATTTTTAGATCAGTCTACTGGCATAACAGCTACCCTTTCCTTGGTGAATGAGGCACAGTACCTGCTGATAAACACAGCGAGCATTCTGGAACTTCATCAGCAGCTGAATACCAGGTAAGATTCTTCCACAGGACTAGCAGACAAGTGGAGACACACCGGCCCCTGGGGGTGAGGCCTGACACTCACCTGGGGAGGGAGCGTCTGAGAGTCAGTGAGTCCAGGCCTTTCATTTACACAGGACAAAATGAGGTCCAGAAAAAGTCAGCAAGCCCTTTTGGCCAGTTCCCATTCATCTTTCTAGGGGTTCTCATCTACTTTCTACGTTAGATTACTATTACTGTAACAAATACCTGAGGTAACCAATTTATAGATCTTAAATAGTTTTAGAGATTTCAGTCTATGGTTTGTCAGCCTTGTTGCTTTGGGCCTGGGTAGCACATCGTGGTGGGAGCACAGGGCAGAGGAAACCCACTTATCTCACAGCAGGCCAGACTGGCCTTCTCAGGAGCAGAATTAGGATGCAGCTGCGGGGCTCCCCGTGTTCGCTGAGTGTCTCTACCACGTAAGGGATCTCTTTCTCAAAGACTCAGACCAGGAGACCAGAGATCTGCAGTCTGCAATTTTCTGCTTTTTCCCCCCAGTGGTGAGACTTAGATTTTTTTGGATTCCGTATTTATTAGTACATGTTTTTAGTAATAATTATTACATTCACTGTGAGAAGCTGGTACATGTACATAACACATTTTAATTTTTTTTTTTCCCCTGGGGTTCTTGGTGTGGAATGACAGATGGGGACAGGCTTGCTGCAACTCTGGTTCTCACCAGGAGGGGGCGACATTTCCCACCAGCTGGTTTGGAGCACGCCTGCTGGATAGGGCAGATAGTTGAAGGCAGGTACAGAGCCAGTGATTGGTACAGGGGGGCGTTCCCTGTGGCCCCTGCTTGGTATGTCTTTGGTCCATTTACAGATTTGATGGACTCTCATTTGCATGCTAACCACCGTAGCTTTCAGACAAAAGACTTCCCTTGTTACAAAATAGACAGGAAGCATGTACAACTCAGAGAGTAAATCTGGAATCAAAGGATTTGAGGAATGGAAAGTGTTAACCCTCTCATTTCAGATGAGGATACTACAGTCCTCATAGTTTGTGGGAGCTGCATGTAGTTTGTGGAGAAGCGAGACTTGGTCCTTGGCTTTTCATATGCTCTTTGCTGGAAAGGATGGCGATATCACTGTGACACCCTTCTCCCCCACCCTGCAGCCTTTCAGTTCTGTCTCCAGGGCAAATTCCTCTATGCTCAAGGATCTTTCCCACCCCAAATACACACTAATTCGTTAAAAAAAAGTATTGAAGTACAAAAAGTGCAAATAAATAAAGTTTTATAGATATATGCACCCAAGTAACCAGTACGCAGGTCAAGTAGAGAATATACCCCAGGAAACTCCCTTGTGTCACTTTTTGGTCAATTCCACTGAAGGATTAGCCCCGACTCCAACTTCTTTCACTGTAGGTAATTTTACTTGTTCTGGGAGTTAATCCAACAGGATCATGCAGAGTGTGCTCTTTTGTTGGGGAACTTTTGAGACCTGTCTTCCGTGTACTCCTCAGTGTGGGGATGCATGAAGGCTTCGTGGCAATAAAAATTTAAAACAAGGATGATAAAAATAGCAAATACTGGTTAAAACTGCAAATATATAGAAGGAATATTATCTTCTATATTTCTTTATGATGTTTCAGTATCCAAAAGAATGTGTGGTCTTGGTGCTTTGTAGGTCATTGGTAATTCAGCTCTTTAAATGCTTTGTTTTGTCCCACTTTATAGAACTTATCTTCTGAGAAGTTAGTTCATTTAGCCCCATTTATCTGGTTTCCAAGGTCTTTCATCTCTTCAGCTAGCACTTAGCCACCCTTCGCCCAGGTCTTGAGAGCTTCCGCCTGGAAGTGGGATCATATCCTGGGATGGGAGTGGGGGGCATTGATGCGCCTTTAAAGGTGAGTGGCTCTTAGTCTTGCACTTGTGGTATGAATTTGTTCTGACCACCCGGACATCGGGCCAGAGTGGAGTTGGTAAAGTCAGGCATCACATGGCAGGCACATTGAGTTATTACTACAGCAGCCCGTTTATCTGTGACCCTCCCTCCATTTACTCATTTTGGTATGTCTAAAACAGTGATGAGAATGGAAAGGAGGAATTAATCCCAATGAAAGATCTCATCTCCCGTTTCCGGGCCAATATCATTGTGAATGGAACAAGAGCTTTTGAAGAAGAGAAATGGGATGAAGTCTCAATTGGTTCCTTGCATTTCCAGGTAAGTTCTGGGAAGTTCTGTTATCCTTTCTGAAGGGTTATCAGTGACAATTGGCCTCAACCCCAGACTGGGATGACAGCAGGTGAGAATCCCTCTCTAAAATCCTTGTCTCTTACCCACAAAATCTCAGCAAGAGGGGATGTGACCTCAGCATTCTCGCACATGTTTTGGGATCATCCATCTTCTGCTCCCCAACAGGGCAGCAGTGGAAATTTTGCATAAGAGCAGTGACTGTGTCCCCTGACTCCATCAGAGTGCTGGGTGCCACCTCCACACTGTCATCATGTCTAGGCTTAAATCTGTTTTCTTGGAATCTCATGTCTGTGAAATCTCATCCTCCTGAAACTTGCTGGGCTTTCTGGCCATGTAGGTCCCGTGCAGGGAGCCCCAGAAGCCTGGGAGTCCCTTGGTGCCCATGGCTACCCTCCACATGCTCTACCTCTGCCCTCTCTGGAGCTGGGGAGGAGATTACAGTCAGAGTCAAGACCACTGATGTCATCTCTCTCCGCGCTTTAGTCTGCAGGACCTTTGCTGTGGCTTCAAAATGTGAGGAAGGGAAAAGTGTTAGGCTAAAATCTGTAGTCCTAACACAGCTGACAAGGCCCCTACTAGCCTTTCTGAGCCCACCATCCTTTCTGCTCTGTGCTTCTCATGTTGACCTTATCTCCCTCCTCTAAACAAGCCATGTTTCCTGCCTCAGCATCTTTGCCTTTGCTGTCCTTTCAGCTGGCTTGTCACTCCAGTGTCACTCAGGGGTTACCTCCTTGGAAGCATGGCCTGACCCACCACACATTCTCCACAGTGTCTGCTTGTCCTTCCAGAATACAAAGGTGGGGACCATGTCTGTTTTGTTCCTTGATGTATAGCTGGGCTTAGTACAGGACTGGCTGACTTAGTGCCCAGTAAGTAACTATTGAGAGAATGGGTGGACAGCAACGGCAAGGAATAGCTGGGGACAGAAGGATGTGTCACTCACAGAGAATGTGCACGGTTCTTCAGTGGGAATGACATTATTTTGAAGGGTTAGGGATTTAGCTCGGTGGTTAACAGTGCTTGCCTCGCAAGGACAAGGTCCTGAGTTCGATCCCCAGCACCAAAAAAGAAAACCGAAAAACAAAACAAAACAAAACAAAAACTCCCCAGTCATTATTTTGATGCTAGAAGTGTATCAGCCAGTGGTGTAAACTGTATATAACGGAGCTGGCTACCTTGTATCCAGACTGCGCATTCACAGCAATCATCTCTCCAACATTCAGAAAAGCAGTAAACAACATTTTAAATTATCATCAAGGAATT
This sequence comes from Hystrix cristata, assembly GCA_004026905.1. Taxonomy (NCBI): domain Eukaryota; kingdom Metazoa; phylum Chordata; class Mammalia; order Rodentia; family Hystricidae; genus Hystrix; species Hystrix cristata. The sequence goes on along the minus strand of PVJO010000397.1, from coordinate 245,395 downwards.
TCAGATCTGGAGTATATGTGTGTGGGGGGGGAGTGATAAATAGCGAGATACAACGAACGGTCTCAGGGAGGGTTTTTATCCCTTTAACTCCCCAAACTTCCTCTTATCTTGGTAAGCTGCCCCCCCAAATGATCTTCTATCTCCCAGATTCTCTCCCATAAACCTTTCTCTGGCACTGGCTGTCCTGCCATTTCTAATCCCTCCATCCAGACTTCTTGTCTTCCTTAACTTTCATTATTGTCTCTGCTATGTTTTAAAAACACCTGCTCTTGGGTTGGGGATTTAGCTCAGTGGTTAGAGTGCTTGCCTTGCAAGCACAAGGCCCCAAGTTCGATCCCCGGCACCAAAATAAATAAATAAATAAAACACCTGCTCTTGCATATCCTGTCTGGCACAAAGTAGGCACTAAATATACCTTTTTGGATAGGTGAGGAGAGAGAGAGAGGACAAATGGAAGAAAAGAAAGAGAGAAGGAGGGAAAGAACTAAATTGGGATCGCTATCAAAAACCTACCTGGCAATAGCCTCGGAGGTACCTGGGGTCATAAATAGGAAAAAGACCCATTAAAGAACCTTTCTGAGATGATCTCCTGCATACTTTACCTTCTTTAATCACTGTTTTTAGTAACCAACAGTTAATGAAATTTAAAGCTGGGTGTGGTGCTGCACATCTGTAATTCCAGCGCTCGAGAGAGGCTGGGGCGGGAGGATCATTGCAAATTCAAGGCCAGCCTGGGCTACATAGTGAGTTCAAGGCGGACCTGAACTGCATAGTGAGACCCTGTCTCAAAAAAAAAAAAAAAAATTTAAAATATGCATGCCCTTTGGCCCAATGATTTCACTTGTAGAAATCATAAAAAGCACTTATAAAATGTGCAAAAATATATTACCAGATTATTTATTGTAGTATTATCATAATTGTGAACAATTAAGGAACATCCTAAAAATCCATAACAGGGAGGTTGGTTAACTAAATGATGCTACATCCATGCAGTATAGTGCCGGGCGGGCATTAGCTAGAATAAGATACAATGGATGCTGCGCCTTTCAAAAAGTAAGTGCTTAAAAGATGTCCAGTGATGATAATAGTGTTAGAGTCACTAGAATGAGACTGGCACCTATTTTTTTTTGGGGGGGTCAACTTAGCAAGACCTTTTTTTCAATTTTTATTTCTTATCAGTGCGTGTTTTCAGTACATAATGATCATGTTTCTCATGGGGAGTCAGTTCGTGTATGTAACTCGTCTCAATTCTTTCATTCCCTTCCCTTTCACTCCCTCTCCCTCCTCTCTGTCTCTTGGTCCCCTTCCCATTTGCAAAAGACCTGTCTCCCTATTTCCTATTATCTGTCATTTACTTTCCTCCTTATTTAGATTTTGGGTTTCCCGTATATGAGAGATCATGTGACATTTCAACTGGTATGTTTGAGTTATTTCACTTAACATTATGGTCTCGAGGTGCATCCTTTTTGCTTCAAATGACTCACTTATCTTCTATGACAGAATAGTACTCCCCTGTGTTTGCTTTATTCTTTCATCTGTTGGTGGACATAGAGGCCACTTCCAAAATTTAGCTGTTATGAGTTGTGCTGCTATACCCATGGACGTTTAGTATGATGGCGCCTGTCTTTTAGAGGGTAGCTCTTACTGGATGTCTCAAGTCATCAATACTTTTATACTTCTTAACCTTATACTCTCATTTGGGGAGACTGAAAAAATTCCAAATAAGAAAGAGAACTGTGTGAATTAAGACCTTGACTGCATAATTGTTGATAACAGCAAAGCATTAGAAACTATTTATGTGGCTTTGAAGAAGTGCTAAGTACATCGAGTCATAGGAATTCTGGGGCATCATGGTGAAAATAGCAAAATGCATGGATGAGCGGGCTGCCCATGCAGTCACGGAGGAGATTACTCATTTTGCGGAGTGCCTGAGAGAGACCCATGTGGCCTTTCAGGTGCCAGTACACGGTACACAGGTGCAGATTACATCGGGGCTGCTCCACACCACTGTGCAGAATGCCCCACAGCCCCTCCGCAGCTCTCATCTCTGAGGACAGGAGGAGACGCCTCTGCTGGATGTTTTCTCTTCTAATTCTTCATGCTTCTGTATGGGGTTTGGTTCAAGTGGCAGAGCGCTTGCCTAACAAGCACAAGGCCCTCAGTTTGATCCCCAGCACTGAAAAACAAACAGACAAACAAACAAACAAACACAAAGAAAAAACACCACCACCAAAAAGTACCAATTGATAAGAGTACCAGAAAAAAAAAATCTTAAGAAGAACAACATTCTAAGAAAATTGTGTTCTTTGTGTTAGTGTTTGAAAGTGATTGGAAAAATGTCCCCCCTTCTGCCAGTTTGCAAAAATGCTTTGAGAGAGCCTTTTAAACAAACTGTCAGGATTTTGACCTAAGGGTTGTCTGTCAGTGGCGGGCGGAGTCTGGGGCTGGTGTGTGCTGCTGGTCTCCTGCGGCCCTTCCACAGGCATCAGGCCCAGGGTGTCCGCCATTTTCCAGGTGAACAGTGAGGGTTTCCACTTTGGGGCCTGGGCTTGGCATCCCAGAAATAGTGTCTGGAATCCTTGTTAAATCCAGCTAAGCTGCTGGACGAGGAAATGAGGCTTGAAGAGGTCACAGGTCTGCCGAGTGTCACAGACCAGCACTGGGTAGAACTCTATTACCAGCACATACTGGCTGCTTTCATGGCCTAGAAACCTTGACTCTGATACCACAGAAAGATTATGTTTCCACCATTTAATGGCCAGAATGTGAGTCATAGGGACAGACCAAGGCACTTCCAGATTAGTGTTTCTAATTTCAGAGCATAATTTGCATTTGTCTACAGGAGAGCAAATGAGTGAGGAGAAAATGGTTATAAAAAAGCCACTTGCTGGATGTCCTGTGCTTGTGGTTCCCAATTACGTGGGAAGCTGAGACAGAAGGGTCTCTTGAGCTGAGGAGTTTAAGGCCAGCCTGGGCAGCATAGTGAGATCCTGACCAAAAATACCTTTGTGTCTTTTATGTGTGCAGTAAAAGAATTATCTCCTTACTGCTATTAATTTATTTTTATGTTAACATTTATGGGGGATATTCTTGCTATAAGGCAATAAAATCTCATGGTAAATCACCAGTTTTAGAAGTTCTGCCATCTAAGATGATCTGTGTTAAGCAACTGAATATTTTGTTTTGTGTGTTGTGTGTGTGTGATCTATCTGTGCTTTAAAAATACATGCTAATAAGACTTGTGCTTTCTGCTCACTTTAATTATAAAAACAAATCTTTCTGAATTTTATTTACAGATCTTTACAGGTTGTTTTTAATGCCTGCATAATATACATCGTATAGATGTAGCATGGTTTGCTTAACCATTCTTTTCTACTATGTAATGTCTAAGATGGTTCCTTTCTTAGAGTCAGTTCCTAGAGGTGAAGCTGCCTGTCTAAAGACCTGGGCATGTGAAGGCTCTTTCGACGGCTTTCTCATCATTGCTGGCTCACAGGTAGTTTCTTTTCTCGCATTTGTCCTCTTGGTCACCGAGCGCCTTCCTCCCTGAGTCCCCAGCATTCCCCGAGAGCAGTCAAGGTGTTTTTTTTTCCCTGCAGCCCATAAGCAGCGACTTTTCAGCCGACACGCCGTGCAGCTAATTCTCCCCTTGCAGAGGCCTCCTTTTGGCTGTCTCTAGTTTTCTGTGTGAGTCCTCTCGGCAAAATGTCACGGTCTGGTTATTTTTGTGTCAGGTTCTGGGGCCTTGTCACAGATGCCAGATGATTTGCATCGACCAGCAGACTGGGGAGCGAAACCAAGACGTTTTCCAAAAACTTTCTGAGAATCGCAAGAGAAAGGTAAGTAGGATTGCAAAACCTGACACTCTGTTTTAAAATCTTGGCGTGTTACTGACAGCAGAACTGTATTGACTTCAGCAGTGGGGATTTTGCTACACTTTCCAAAGCCTGGTGCCATTGTTCACCGTCTGATCTTGTCCATGACTCCACCTTCCTTTCCTTTCCATTCAGTTTCTCCTTTGTTTTTTTTTTTTTGTTTTGTTTTATTACATGTTTTTTTTATGCTCTCAAATCTTTATAAAGATATAAGGAGTATAAAAAATAAGTAAAATAATTATATTGTCTTGTTCAATGTTTTCTTCACTGCAAATAGAAGAATGAAATGGCTCACTGTGACAGAGTAGAAAGATTCCCTAAATTTCATTATACTAAGTCTATCAGTCCATCTACTCGAAGGTCAAAATGACTAAATGTTATTACAGATTCCAGATTATAAATACTGAACTTTTAGGATGATTGTTTAGAAGTATTTATTTTCGCGCTTGCGTTTTTCTGTTAGGACTTTTTGTTTGTGAGGAATTGCAGGAAACCAAGTAAGCAGTCAGGCTGCATTAAAACTTCTCAAAAATTAACATAAATGATGCAAGCACTTACTCTTTGTTCAAGAATAAACTGGCAGGTTCATCCATGGTCAGATGTTCTGTAGCCCTGCCTACGTCTCTTCAGAGGCAGGTTTTGGGGTTGGGGATGCAGCTCAGTGGTAGAGTGCTTGCTTAGCGTGCGTGAGGCACTGGGTTCAATTCCTAGCACTGAAAAAAGGGGAAGCGTTTTGTGCACAGTATTTGATTATTTGGTTTACACAAGTCTCCTTATAGATATGGGAAACGTATGGTCTGCCGAGGTGTCGCGTTTCAGTGCTGTAGCACCACATCTGCCTGGTCGCTGCACGCCACACCAACAGGCCTGAGGGGGCCTTGGGCCTGCTCCAGGGGGGTTGCCTGGAGCAAAATTATCACGGGGCCTGGAAGTACCACTTCTTGGCACCATTTTAATTCTTATGGGCACAAACCTTTTATTTTTAAATTTTCGATCCCAGTTTCCTCTTCGCCCACATGAGCACAGATCCTGAGCAGTTAACTCAGCCCCAACCTGGAGCCTGAACCCCGGGGGTTCTTGATGGTACTGTCCCATTGATGGCAGACCTTGAGGAGACTTCCAAAGTTCTTCATTTTAGACCTTCCATTTTGATTCTGGAGAATTTGGAGAACTTATTCATTCTCAAGAAAAGTGCAGAATTTTTTTCATTATCTTCCTCAGAGGGCTTTTGCATTAGAGAACACACAAAAAAATTAGATTGTCAGTAGTCAGGGGCAAAGAAGAGGAAGAAATCGTCCTGCATGAAGCTCGGGGTCTATGAGAAAGAGGGGGCAAGAGCGCGCCCAGCAAGAAAGAGGTGTGGGGAGACTGCAGGGAAGAAGACCTCAGAGGGAGACTCTTTAGGGCCTGAAATCGGGACTCTCCTCCTGTCCACTGTGTCCTACTATGTAATAGGTAGGACCTTCGGGGTACCTTAAACCGCAGTATCTTACAAGTTCCAACATGACTTTAAGGGTCTGACTTTATTTTAGGTGTCAATATTATTTACAAAATTATTTTTAACCTCTAAAATAATCTTGCCTTTCTGGTTGTTGCTGTCGTTTTGTGCGCAGGTGAACTTTGGCGTGTACCTGATGCATGTGTCTTTGGATCCGTCTTCTCCATGTTTCCTGTCTGTGGGGGCCCGTGTGCTCCCTGTGTTGAAAGAGAATGTAGACCATTATGATTCGGCTGCTTTTGAGGAACACCAGGATCTTGTCTCCTAAAATACTGTTTTTTTCCAGAATGCATTAAAGTTTCTCTTTTCCAGTGACTTCTACTATTATAAAGATCTGAAATTTGGTTCAGTAGAATTTGGTCTTTGACACAGGGAAGTTCTTTTCCTTTGGAAGTAGAGCCTGCTCTCACCTGGTTCTGACTTCTCACTCAGGTTTGCACCGGGTGTGCCAGAGGAGCAATTCCAAGGCCTCAGGTCTGAATGCTGTGCCCACACCTAGCAAGGCTCCCATATGAATTTGAAGTATGATCGATTGTGGTCAGATGAGATTTTTTTGTGTGTGTGAGGTGGAGTTTTGGTATGTTGGGGTCTGTACTTGACCTCCAAGTGGCTCAAGTGACCCTCCTGCCCCAGCGTCTCTAGTAGCCGAGGCTGCAGGGATGTACCAGCTTCAGATGAAATTTTGAATGAAGCTCACTGGGACTATTTAACCAAGTATAGGTTTTTATTTGGTCATTTTCTCAGAATCTTTAGGCTCTCTCCAGCCCCTTTAAGATCTCTCCAGCTGAGAGAGTCTATGCCCGCCCGCTGATCCCGATGGTATGAGAAGGTACCCCTCTCTTCCTTTGTACCTGGTAGGGATGGGTTTGTGCTCAAGGGCCTGGATTTATGACTGTAATCCTTTTTTTTTTTTTTCTTGAGACAAGGTCTTGCTCTGTAATTCAGGCTGGCCTTGAACTCATTATGTAGCCCAAACTCGGGCCTCAAACTCTGGCAATCCTCCTGCCTCAGCCTCTGAGTGCTGGGATTATAGGCACTCAGACTGTGAGTCTGAGTCTACCCGCCATGACTGTATTCCTTGAGGGGCATTTCCACCTGGATGTTTATATTCTGAGCAAAGGCACAGCCAGCAACCTCCTCTTACTTCCCATCTTTGGCCCTTTCTGAGCTGGCACACTGAGGACTGCTCACAAGCCTGAAATCCCCTCCACATGCCCACTGGACAGTGTTGGGCCAGCCCCCCAAGCGCCAGTCCTGAGAGGTGCGCTGGAATTCAGGGGCTGCCTGCGCCACCTCTGACCGGTGCTCCTGCAGCCTGACGTTGAGTCTGTCCAGCGCTAGAGGCTGACTCGCTACTGAAGTGCCCCATCCCACTGGGTTTCCAGCTTGGTCTTCCCCCATCACTCCCAGCCCTGTCACCAGGAGCAACACAAAGCGGGCGTGTACACTGCGCTCCTGGAAGTGTGTTGTCCACTTGCGAACCGAGTCCCCTCTGCACCTTCTACCTGAACCAGCCATTCCTCTTCCCCAGCCCTGCCTCCCGCTGCCCGTAGCACCACCGCAGGCTCATCCTGCTCAGCAGTGTAGCACACCAGGCTCAGGCCGTCCTGCCTCATCTGTTCAGAGCTCATGGGAGTTGGAGTCCGTGTGTTTCATCGCCTCATTGTAGGACTCTATGTTGCTCCTGGTTCTTGGCGGGGTGTGTTCTCTGCTCTGGGACTGCTGAGAGGGAGCCTTGGGCTTGCACTCTCATTTGGTGCAAAGAATGAAGTCTAAGAAGTACACCTGGGATCCAGCGGTTCTTGAGCTCAATGAGAGGGGCAAATGCACACCGCAGCATTGTCCAAGAACTTGTCTGGACCCGGGTGGCCCACTGAATATGATGGAAGCAATGTCGGAAAGCATGTCCTACAAAAGTGTGATTGCCTGCATCATCAGCGTATTTTCAGGTACCAAAGACTAAAAGAACATTTTGTACATCTCCACACCTGTGTCACCTTTATGTAGTAGATACATTTTAATGTAAACTCTCTCCTTAAAGCACAGTTTTGTAATTATCTACTTATAATTATTGATTTAACATCAGTCTGTCTGTATTTAACTGTAAGCTCCATGAGATCAAGATTTGTTCCTTTTTGGGTTAACAGTTTATCCTCAGCGTCAGCAGATAATAGGTGCTTAATAAAATTTGTTGACTCTATAAAGCTGGCCAAGTAATTTAATTCATTGATTTAAACTTATTTGTTTTGTTTATTTAGAACTGAACTGCCATAGTTTGGATCTGATAAGTCCCTTCAAGGCTTATGTGGTAAGGGCTCGGTCTCCAGAGTGGTGCTGGGGAGAAGGGGTGGAAAGTTTGGGAGGCAGATTTTCAGGTCCCTGGTGGCTATAGCCCTGGAAGGAGGTTATGGGGGTCCAGCCTGTTCCTCACATTTTGCTCCCCAGCTGTGAGGTGAATGGTTTTGCCCTGCCATGCATTTCTCCTATAGTGTGCTGCCTTGCCACAGGCCCAAAGTCATAAGGCCAACTGATTGTGGACTGAAGCCTCCCGAACTATGAGCCACAATAAGCCTTCTCTCTTCATAAATTGATGGTCTCAGGTATCTGTTACAGTCATGGAAAGCTGACGGACACACAGACCTGACCCACAGGGGAAGTTTCTGATAGGAGGTGAAGCTGGTGAAGGTCATTTCAGAGGGTGGTGGTGAGAGTAAGGGCATGAGGCAAAGGCATGGTGCAAGAAATGGTGCCATGCAGGTGGACACACAAAACTAATGGCTTCCATGTGGTGAGAAGGGCTGATGAAAAACACAACTGGCAAGGGTCAAAGATTAAGTCAGGTGTGGGAGGCAGAGGCAGGAGGATGGCAAGTTTAAGCCCAGCCTGGACTACTTAGTGAGACCCTGTCTCAAAATTTAAAAAGGGCTGGGGGCACTGTGAAGGCTTTGGGTTCAATCCCCAATACTACACACACAGACACACACACACACACACACACGAGTTGAAGGTGGGAAGTTATCAATAAATGCATAAAATTAAGCCAAAGAGGAATGAAGACCAAGAAAGCAACAAAATGCAAGAATGATAAGGGTCACATGAGATGCTGAGGCAGCAAAGGCACAGTCTGGGAGGCCCAGGAGAGGAGGGGTCCTGAGCAGAGGATGCCGTGGATTGAACTGCAGTGAGCTCTTTAACTGGACCTGACCACTTCAAACAGCAGGACAATATTCCCGTGTACTTTATCCTAGGAGACTGCGGAAACCCTGAGAATTTTCCAGAGGAAGAATCTGAGATTCAAAGCGTTTAAGGAATTTGCACAAAACTATGTAGCTGGTAAAGACAAAACTCTCGTCCTGTGCATGTAAAATTATAGTGCCTGTTTCTTATTTCTTTTTGCTGGTATAAAGAAATAGGACATTTTAGTGTGTTGGTCTTACATCTGCAACCTCACTAAACTCACTAGTTTGTCCCGTGAGTTTCTTCTTTAAGATTTCTTTGGATTATCTGAATAGGCAATCATCTGTGAATATGTATAGTTTTGTTTTTTCCCTTTGAATCTCTATGGCTTTTATTACATTTTCCTGTGCTATTGCCCTGGCTATGATTTCTAGAACTACACTGAATAAGAGTTAGCAGTCTTACCTTTTCCCAATCTGAAGATTAAAAGTATTCAGTCTTTCACCATTAAGTATGGTTTAGTTGTAGAGTTCTTCTAGTTCTTTATGGGGTTGAAAAAGTTCCCTTCTATTCCTGGGCTACTGAGTATTTTATTTTTATTATTAATTTTTACTTTACAGTACCAATTGGTATGATCATCTGGGTTTTCTTCTGTGCATGGTTATTTCTATGGGGAATTGCTCTGAATGATTTTCAAGTACTGAAACTTAATAAACCCTCTTGGTCCTAATATATTTTTTTCTATAGTCCTAGGTTTGCTTTACTAATATTTTGTTGAGAATCTGTTGAGAATCTGTATTCATAAGGATACTGGTCTGTAATTGTCTTTTCTTGTACTGCCTTTGTGTGGTTGCTAAAATCTCCAACTACAGTGTGAATTTGTCTCATTCTCTTCTCTGCTCCATCAGTTTTTGACTTAGGTATTTTGAAGTTGTATTTTTTGGTGTATTCACACCTAAGATTATTGTGTCTTCTTATTTGACTAGTTCTTTTATTGATATATAGCATCTTTTGTCTTTAGTAATTTTCTTTGCTCAGAAGTCCAATTTATGTAATATTGACATAGCCCTTTCTGAGAATTATGGGCCAATGTGTCAAACTAGTCCAGCAATACCTCCTTTTTTTTTTTGGTGCTGGGGACTGAACTCAGGGCCTTGTGCTTGCAAGGCAAGTGCTCTAACCACTGAGCTAAATCCCCAGTCCCAGGATTCTACGCTATGACTATGTTGAGTTTAAGTGTACTGTGGTGTTTTAGAAAAGTTTTAGAAAATAAATAAGACAATGGAGCAAATTAAATTGTCTCAAAGAAGAGAACAATTTTGATTAAAAACTTAACATTTCTTTATATTTCAAAAGTCTTTTTAGCAAGTAGAAGTATTAGGATAAATAATGATAATTGCTCTAAAAAAACAAATAAAAGTATCTCTATGGCTTAATGGTGGTAGTGGTGACATCAGCGTGGTGGACTTACTGTGGTCAACGTGGGCGGGAATGCCCAGCTGGACTGAGTTGGTGCAATTGTGGGTGTAGAAGATTCACCTGAAGGTTATTGCCAACAATTTAAACGAGAACAGGAGCAGAAGACAGGGGCCGGCTGTTTCCCGGGAGAAGCTCTGTTGCAGCTGGTTCCTCCAGAAGGAATTTAGCTGTTCTCATTGCAGAAGGAGCTCCGGGCTTACTGTTATCGGGGATGGCTGCTGTTCACTTCGGGTGGGCTTCGGTCTTCAATTCCACTACAGGCATGGTATCCTGGTTCCAGTAAAGATTTCTTCTAGTGCAGACATGGACATACATGGGCCATTGCCGTGGGCTCCCAGCCCTTGACTGGATCTTTGGGTCTCCAGTGCATAGGTAGACATTTTGAGCTCTTCCTGCATTTGGCTTGTGTGTGTGAATGTTGTAACTTGGACTTGTCCTGTATTAAATCTGCTCCCTTGCACATCACTGATTCTAGAAAAGTAACTAATACAAGTGGTGGGCATAGTGTGACAATTTGTAGTATGTGCCTGGCACAGTCTGTAGTTGGCTGTCAGCCTCTAAGACTGGTTTGGTTCTTTGGTCCTCTGCAGAATCTCTGAGTTACATAATACCTTTTATTACACCTTCCCCTTCCTCCCCTTAATCTCGCAGGAATTAGTTTCTGTTGTTCCCAACTAAGAATTATGGCTGATACGAATTTGGTATCTAACATGAACCTTTCTAAAACACCCCCAAGTCAAAACTGGCTAAGTGGAGGAGATGGAGTGTTGCATAGTAAGGACCCAACCATGTCGAACTGGGAAGCTAATGACCTTTATTATGCCCTGGTGAACTAGTTAGTCAAACTTTTGCCTGTTGTCATTTGAAACACTGACTGCATGCCAACCTTATGATGTGTGTGTGTCAGAAAAAAAAAACCAGGAAAGAAGATGTGATTTTTCTGTACAATGGAGTATTACTCTGCTATAAAAAAGGATAAACTTGGGATATTTATAGGTAAATGGATGTACCTTGAGAACATATTCTTAAGTGAAATAAATCAGACACACATGAATACATATCGAATTGTTTCTCTGGTATGAGAAACAGTAAGCATAAATAAGGACAAAAAAGTATAATAGATACTAAGTAAAAGAAAGATAATATTCAATAGGGAGGAGAATTAGAAAGGCAGGTGGGGGAAAAGAAAGAAAGGAAAAAGAAAGGAAAAAAGGGGAGAAATGTAAATAAAGCTACTGTAAATAGGGAAGGGAGGGGGAGTGGGACAGAGGGGGAGTAGAAGGGAGGGGTGAGAAAGAAGAGGTGAACCAAGATGTATCATGTACAGGTACAAATTAACTACAATGAATGTGATCACTATGTATATGATGTACCAATATACGTTCTTGGTAAATTAAAAAAAAATTAAAAAAAAAGAAAAAAACAGGAAAGAAATCACAACATTGGGGTTCCTTTTTGCAACTTTCAGCACAGCTCTGCAGAAGAGAGAGAAACTCAAGATAGGCCAGGACCACATCAAGGGCATGGCCATCACATTATTAGTTAAGAACTCTGGAACAATTAAGGTGAAACTCTTGGGCTTCTACAAAGCACTGAATGTCCCTTTCGGGTCCCTTTGAGATTGCGGGTGGATCCTACTCTGGGCTCTATTTTGCCTTGCTGTACCCCTCTTCTGGCCATCTCTCCCCCACAAGCTCTGGTCAGTGAATCTTAGTTGATCAAAGCACTGATCACTATGCGTGGTGCTGGGGGGTATAAAGATGCATTTTACGTGGCTCTGTCTTTAGGGTCTGAGGATTTAGTGCTGGAACCAATACGTGGGGGGCTGAGGATTTAGTGCTGGAACCAATATGTGAGCAGTAACCACTACAAAATCTAGTCATTATTTCCCCCAGGGGAAATCACCTTTTCTATGACTTGCTTTGCCACTTAGAAATTAGAGTGAATCATTTAAAAATGCTTTTACACACTGAGTTTGGTCCCTAATTTATGAAAGAATTTATAAAACCTGTTGCAACGTGGTCTCTACTAAGAAATCCCAGTGGGATAAAAATGCTCATGCTGTATTTATAGTAATTGGACACTTTCAACATGTTTCGCTTGTGGTTTGAGTTAGCTAGTTGAATAATAAAGTTGCTTAATGATGCTGAGTCCTTAGTTCACGCAACAATATTTAATTCTGCCCCACAGAAGCACTGGTGGTTTCCTTCTTTGTTGTCTAAAATGTAGAAGAATATAGATCACTTAGTGAGAGTGGCAGGTCTGCAGATTGGAATTTTGACTGTGATAAAGATGATACATTAAAAACGTTCTCTTTACTTAAACATATGCTAATTTTCTTAACAAAATGTGTTGATACTCGTTAATATTTGTGAATGATTGTGATGAACTAGGCACTCTAAGTGCTTCCTGTAACGTCCTTTAATTCTTACAACAACTCTGTGGAATAGGTATTAATATCTACATTCTGCAAATGAGGCTTAGAGAGGTTATATTACCCACTTAAGATCAGAGGACTTGCGTATGTCAGGGGTAAGATTTGAGCCTAGGCCTGTCTCTTCACTGTGGTAAACTGCTGGATCACTAATTGTGGGCATTGTTCTAAGCACTTCACATGCACTCAGTCATCTGACAAGTTCATGAGGAATAATCTACTACTATTATAATCTCTATTTAGAAATGAGAAAATTGAGGCAGAGTTTCCTCTGTCTCAAACCTGGTAAGTGGTGGAGCTGGGATTTGAATGCAAACCTCTAGTGCAAATGCCCATACTCTGCTCACCTCACTCAAGGAAAGCCCCTATGGTTTAATAAATAAATTTATTTGCTTTTGGTGCACATAAAAACACGATAACATAATCATTGGTGAGTGATTTGCTCATGAATTGCGTTGGCCACTGCACTTCCCTCATACTGGATGGAGATGGTGAGAAAAGGCAAAGTCACAATTTCTTGCATTCCTGAGCTTGGTGATTCTTAGCTGGTCGTGAGACAGTAGTGCTTTGGTGGAGGTCAGGGCAGGCATATTTCTAGGAGTGATGAGGTTGGCCTGGGGGAAGGGGTGGAAATTTCCACAAAGGTAGAACAGCAACATCTTGGGGCGACAGGGAGCTGTCTAAGATGAAGCTGCCATCTACTCCCAACCACAACTATATTTGACCCCCAAAGTCTTTGGCCAGGAAGGAGATAAAAATGTCATTTTGGGGCATTGCCACAAACTCTCGGTTGTGATGGGAGAAGTTAGGTGCTGGAAAGCTAGACCAGGGAGTGGCCTTTAGGACAAACGGCCCCATCTTTCTCAGCTTCCTTTTATTCAAAAGGGAGGTTGTGAGCTGCGGAGGAGATTACAAACTATGGGGATTTGGTGACTTCAGAGGTCCACTGCTGCAACTGGACACGGGCTGGCATTTGAGAAGGGTCCGGCTACGAGAGGCCCGCCAGGGACCCTGGCAGCAGCTAGAATACCCACCGGGCAAACAGACTTCCAAGCACCCTGGATCTCTGAGAATGCTTCCTGCTGCATGGAAGGGTTCCGAGTACTCTGGGAAGCAGAAGGAAAGGAGCCTGTTTCAGCCTGTCTTTTCCCAAGCTTCTTTTTTGCGCAGACAGAATTAACTCTACACATTTCACTTTGTAAATCCTCGATTAAAATCATGGCAAGCAATTTCCCACATGACCAAGTTACTGAAACTTTCTAAGTCTCATCTGAAAAGTGAATTTAATCACGCTACTCATAAAATTGTCTGAGAATAGAGACATTTTTATTTAGTACAGTGTCTCAGAGTAATTATGCCTGAGTAAGCCTCGTCTACCGCCCAGTGGCAGCATTAGATAAGTGCAGATTTTGTTACTTTCAGAAGGCTGAAAACTCGTTCAAATTGGGTCAGCAAATCTCGACAAAATGATGGCAGACAGTAGGGTGCTTCTGACTCTGCCTGGTTTCTTGGCTGGACCAGATCTGAGAATAATTTTGTCACTGATGTTAGAGGCCTTTAAAAGTTAGTTCCTGAATTACTTCTTGATCAGATTACTTTTCAACCATTCGTTTGGGGTCTCCTATTTTTGTGAGATAACTTTCTTCAAGGATGCTGTGTTGAATTGGCTATTTCGTCAGGTCTGTTTTTGTGTCTCCGTGTCTGACTTTATACACACAGGTATCTATAGAACGAAGGTTGAGTATATAGAGAGTTTATATTTAATATTCTCCACAGGAAAATGATGGCATCGGAAGAGCTGGTCCAGTCCCTGGACACTAGCCATGGCTTCTGCATTCTCTTCTGATGCCTGAGTGACATGCCTCAGATGTGTAGGCATCCGAGTCTATAGACTCAAACTCTGTCTAACACTCTACAAACAGCCACCACTTAGCCCCTTGCAGCTTAGGAGCATTGTGGAGTCCACCCTTAAAAGGCTGACCTGGATAAGGGAGCGGTGCACACAGGTCTTAGAAACACATTCAGAGCCATTTAGGCAGAGGATGTGTTATCCCAGATGCCTGCAGAGCAGCTGGAGGAGCAGCTTGGTGTCCATGTGGAACAATGTCTTGGGCCTACAGGCTCTAGCCCTGTGGGGAGGGCCCAAGTGATGCCCCCCAAGCATGGATCCTGAGGCAGGGGCCCCTTCAGCTCTGGTCTAAGGGTGGGACTGCTAAGAACTTTTCTGGAGAAAGGAAACCATCCTAGAGAGAGGAGCTAAAGACACTCAGGGAGGAACCTGTTTTCCCACTTGTTGGTTTACACTGAAGCCCACCAGGCAAAGGGCTTTCTTATACCAGAGAGCTTCCAGTCAACTTCCAATGTGAATGAGCCGCCAAGGGTCACATCCTCCGAGGAAAACCTCTGCTATGAAAAGAATGGCCAAATGAAAGAGTGGGAAAAGAAGACCATAGAAACAGTGTAGCCAAAAGAGGACAACTTTAAAGAAAATGCAATTAACTGGGCACAGTGATGTATGTTTGTAATCCCAGCACTGAGGGAGGCTGAGGCAGGGGGATCAAAAGTTTGAGTCCTACCTGGACAAGTAAAAAAGACACTGTCTCAAAATTAAAAAAAAAAAATTGTAAAAGGTCTGGGGATGTAGCTTAGCAATAGAGTATCCCTGGGTTTGAACCCAAGGACTGAAAAAAAATCAAGTGATTAATAATATTAGGGGAATCCTGGAAATAAAAACAAGATACTTCAAAAAGAAAAATCAACAAATCAAGAATTCTTGAAAATTAAAAACATAAATCCTACAATAAAAAATTTGGTATAGAAAAAGAATCATGTAGTTAAGGCACTCTCCTAGAGAGTAGAACAAAATAATCAGAGATTAGCAGAACAGAAAAGTTAAGAAAATTAGAGAGTCTGTCAAGTGGTCCAACACTCAAAAAAATAGTTCTAGGAAGAGCAAATGGAGAATGCTGTGGAGAGGAAACTGTCAAAGATACAGGAACTTTCCCACACTGAAGAACAGGGTCTCTAGGTGAAAAAAAATCTACTGAGTGCCAACCTAGTGAATGTTAAAGAACTCACACCAGAATACCTGCTCATGAATTTTCCATATATTGGAGAAGGGTCTACTGTGGGGGAGGAAAGCCAGGAAATCTGAGGTCAAGGAAGCAGGGCCTCACAATTCCGGATAAACATCATTTTCAACCAAGAGTTATATATCATGTGTGTTAGATTCTTTTAAAGATGACTGTGACAGCCCCATTGCCGAGTACTCAGGCCTCTTTGCAATAACATGACTTTGCTTTTCCTCCCAACAGGGAATAGACTCCATCTCCCCACTCCTTGAGTCTGGGCTGGCCTGGTCTTACTTTACCACCTGCTCAAACTTGCAAAACTGACACAGCATAAATTTATGACCCCAGGGCCAAGAGGCCTTAAGGCTTTTGCTTTAAGGTTTGTTTGGGGGGAAGGTGCTGGGTGCTTTAAGTTTTTGTTTTATTTTGAGTACTAGGGTTTGAACTTCAGTTCTTCATGCTGAACTACATCCCCAGCCCTTTTTATATTTAGTTATTGTTTTAAAATTTGAGGCAGGGTCTGGCTGAGTTGCCCATGCTGGGTTCCAACTTGCCTCTTAGAATGTTACTTTAAGGCCATCAATGTGAAGAAGCCAGCTCTGGCCTGCTCAAGGAGAAGCCACATGAGGGTAGACAGGCGGTCCCAACAGAAGTCCCCAAGACCAGCTAGTTGACAGCCAGCATCTATTGCCAGACCTGGGAGGAAGGAGGGCTATTTTAGGCCGCAGTCAAGTTTCTGGATGACTGCAGCTGCATGAGAAACCCCAGATGAGCCCCACTGTAATGCCAACCCATAGAATCATGAGCAAATAAAATGGTTATTTTGAGCTAGTACATTTTAGGGGCGGTTTGTTATGTAACAGAGATTACATAAAACAGAAATTGGTATCTAAAAGTGCAGCCCTTCCATAAAAGAAATCTGCACCAAGAAACACTGATTTTATTTTTTTATTCTTGTCCCTCCGTTCCTTTCCCCTCCCCGTCCTTGTTTTCCTTACCATTTAAACAATTTCTTCCCTTTCCCAATATAATACATTTTAGTCCTTATTTACAGTTCTCAGTTTCTCACACCAGAGAAACAATGTAGTATTTAAACATGTGTGTCTGATTTATTTAACTTTAAGAGTATGGTCACAAGATGCATCCATTTACCTAGAAATGAATCATGCTTATTTTTCTCTATGGCAGAGTAGTATTCCATTGTATAAAAAAACCCATATCTTCTTTATCCATTCTGCTCTTGATGGGCATTTGGGCTGTTTCCAAGATTTAGCTATTACAAACTGTGCTGCTATAAACATGGTCGTGCATGTATCTCTGTGGTATGATGCTTTTAATTCTTTTGGGAAGATACTTAGAAGGGGAATAGCTGGGTCAAACAGAACCTATGGTCCTGGTTTTTTGAGGAATCTCCACACTGATTTCCACAGTGGTTGCACCAGTCTACATTCTCATCAACACTGGAGAAGGGTTCCTTTTCCCCCCACAGCCCCTCCAGCATTTGTTATTGGCTGATTTATTGATAACAGCCATTCTTTCTGGAGTGAGATGGAATCTCAGTGTTGTTTTAATTTGCATGTCTTGAATGAGCAGTGATGTTGAACATTTTCTCATGTTTATTTGCTGTTTCTACTTCTTCATCAGAGAAGTATCTATTCATTTCCGTTGCCCACTTTTGGATTGGGTCTTTAAATTTGGAGGGTCTGATTTTTTGAGTTCTTTGTATATTTGAGATGTTAGTCCTTTGTTGGAGGAATAACTGGAAAAAATTTTTTTCCTACTCTGTGGGTTGTCTCTTTGCTTTGTTTGTGGTTTCTCTTCCTGTGCAAAAGCTTTTTAATAAGATTAGATCCCAGTTGTTGATTCTTTGTGATATTTCCTGGGCAATTGGGGCTTTGTTCATAAAGTCTTTGCCTACACCTATGTCTTCAAGAGTTCTACCTCTTCTATCTTCCAGAAGATTTAGTGTTTTTGTTTTAATGTTTAGATCTTTGATCCACTTTGATTTTAGCTTAGTACGCGGGGAAAGATATGGGTCTAGTTTTAATCTCTGGCACGTGGAAAGCCAGTTTTTCCAGCACCATTTAGTGAAGAGGCTATCTTTCTTCCAGGGAGGTTTGGTCCCTCTGTCAAAGATAAGGTAGCTTAGAGTATTTGGACTTTGTAATGGTTTGTGTCTAGATGTCCACTCAAAACCTCATGCAATCATAGGTGGGGCTTTTTCAGGAGTGGTTGAATCTAAAATGTATGATGCTGGGATTCAGGGCGTGTGATTACTAAATCAATCTACTGATTGGTTTGGCACCATCCTAACCCTGGCAGCCTGGATAAGATGTAAGGTGCAGAAAGAAGCTGCTTAGGCCACTTTGCTTACCTTGCTGCCTTTTGCCTGTCTGCTATGCCACCCTGCCTTGGAGCCAGTCGACTGTGGACTGAGATCTCTACAAATTTTGAGCTAAATAAGCCTTCTCCCTTAAATTTGGGTTTCAGGTATTTTGTTTCAGCAACAAGAGAAAAATAACCAAGACAGAATTTGGTACCAGAGAAGTGGGATCGTTGCTGTGGCTCTACCTGACCATGTGATTTAGGAGCCTTTTAAACTGGCTTGTGGGAAGAGGAAGTATTAGGAAAGATTTGGAAATGTCACCTGAAAGAGAAGCCCTGGAAAGCCTTTGTTGGTACTTGAGGGGAGATTCTGGTCAGTGTAGAGAAGACCAGAATGCTAATAGAAAAGTTGCCGGTACAGACCAGGCTTGGGAGGTTTCTGCTGAAGACTGCATTGGCTGTTGGACTCTAGATGATGTGTGTTATGGCTTGGCAGAAAGTTTGTCTGCATTTTGCTCATATGCAGAGACTTTGCCTGAGACTGAGATCAAGGGTGGCAGACTAATTAATCTTGCAAAAGAAATTTCAAGGCACTCTAATGTTGAGGCAGTGGCATGCCTATTACTGGGGGGTTTTAGCCAGATTTATGTTACGAATCAAGAGCAAGGACCTCAGCAGGATGATTCAGTATGTTATGAATTTGGCCAGAAAGGAAGCTCCAGTAAAGTTGTGGCCTGTAAAGATAGAATACAGGAGAAATTTGTTGCTGAAAAGACTAGCAAGAAAAAGCCAAGTGTTTCAGAAGAAGACAACAGAAAAGATGGTCTGAGGATACCATGAGAACCAGCAGGACACCAGCTTTTGCAGCCTCAGAGTTGGAAAGGTGAAATACTTTGCTTTGAGAAGAAAGCCCCAGAGCACCATGTTCCAGAAGGGCACTGGCCTAGGGAAGTTGTTCCTCGGGATTTGTTTCATAGGTATTCAACCCCTACAGACAAGAGTGAAGGAAGGTGGGCTACTGCTCCAGCTGGCAGCAGACCTTGGCATCATCCATGCGGTGCTGGTTTTAGATACATGCAGAATGCAAGAGTTGTGGGGTCAGGAAGGCTTCCACCCAGACTTCAGAAGAAGGCCTGGGAGGCCAGGCAGTGTGCCCCTGTGAGGGCAGTGTGCAAAGCTGTGAGGGTGAAGTCGAAGGTGCAGTGCTGACCCCAGAAGTTTGGAGAAGCCAGGAATGTGGATGGTCTGAGAAAAACTGCAAGGAGGGAGCAGAACCAGCCCAAGGGAGAAGCCATGAGAGCCACCACCACCAGAAGTGCTGTAGGGGCTGAGCCACCCAAGTCCCTTGGAGTTCAGACTTCACCACAGATCGCCTCTGACGCTGCACATGGGACTATAGGACTTAATGTTTGCCCTGCTGGATTTCAGATTTGCTTTGGTCCCATTTCTTTGAATCCACCTATTTGTACCTTTTGGAACAGAAATGTTTATCTTGTGCCATTGTATGTTGGAAGTGTTTAACTTTTTTTTTCATTTGTATGTGGGTTTGCAGCTCAGAGTTTGCTTTAAATCTCATTGGACTTTTCAGCAATGCTGAAACTTTTAGGACTCTGGCAACTTTTAGAGATGGACTAAATGCCTTTTGCATAAAGGGATGTGTATGAGTCTTTGGGGGGTGGGGGTGGAATGTTATGGCTTGTGCTTAGATGTCCCCCCAAAGCCTCATGCAGTTATAGGTGGGACTTTTTCAGAGGTGGCTGAATCAAGAGTGTGTGATGCTGGGATTAATGGTGTGTGATCACTACATTGATCCACTGATTGGTTTGGCACCAGCCTAATCCCGGCAGCCTGGGTAAGACATAAAGAACAGAAAGAGGCTTGTCTACCCCTTGCTTACCTTGCTGCCTTTTGCCTGTCTGCCATGCCACCCTGCCTTGTGGACCAAAACCTCTACGAACTGTGAGCTAAATAAACATTTCCTCCTTTAACTTTGGGTGTTGGGTATTTTGTCTCAGCAATGAGAGAAAAGGAGCTAAGACAGACTTGTTTCTGCATCTTCTAATCTGTTCCATTGAAACGTAGGTCTGTTATTTTGCCAGTACCATGCTGTTTTTGTTACAGTAGCTTTGTAACATAATTTCAGGTCAGGGAGTGTGATGCCACTCACTTTGCCTTTGTTGCCTAGAGTTGCCTTTTCTATTCTAGGTTCCTTCTGGTTTCAAATGAATTTTAGGGTTGTTTTCTCTTGCTCTGTGAGGTATGCTATTGGGTGACATTGAGTTTAGAACTTGTATCTTTTAAATTACTGTAGGAAATGGACTTACCTATTGTTTAATTGCTACAGAACACACTAAATTTTTTTTTCAATCAGCAGGAACAATTTTCTTACCAGTTTTCATAAGATAGACTTGGCTTCTTGGAATGGTAATCAGACCAGCATTCCAAGAGGAAGAGAGGAGGTTGCTGTTAGGTCTCTTGAGACCTAGTTTCAGAAGTCACACAATGTCACTTCTACTGTTCTTTTGGTCAGAGCAAGTCAGAAAGCCATCACCATTCAAAGAACAGAAATATGGGCTCCACCTTTGCTTGGGAGAAGTGGAAAAGTCGTATTGGAAAGTGGTGAGAATACAAGTGGTAGGAGGAAATGTTTACCCTTGTTGTGTTTGCCAACAAAACTACCACACCAGAGTAAGTGGGATGATAATGAATAAAGATACTCTGAGAAATAAAATTTCTTGAAAATATATCGCTTCCCAGGAGGTTGTATACTTATAAATAACAAGTGTGCAAACCATGAAAGAATAAGACAAGTGATCGAGGAACTAGGACTGTCTACAAAAATTGATAAGCCAAAGAAACTTCCGGGGCTGAAAGAGCCACCTTTTCCAAACTGGAACTGAAGAACCAAGAGGTGTCTCCAAGAAGGTCATGTTAGGAAAACAGTATAGAATTGAGAGATTATTCAACAATATAGAGAAAGGTGAGCTGCTGAAATACATTTAAAAAATGTAGCTGGCTGTCAAGAAAAAAATAATAAAAAATTGAGGCAAACATTAACTTCAGGAAAGACAAAAAAGTTGTCAAGAAAAGGCATGTAAGCATGTACACCTCTTGGCACAACCATAAAAATGCCAGCATAATCATATTTTTAAAATCAGTGAATAAAAATCTAAAGAAAATTGTGCCTGTATATTGGGAGGTTGGAGAAAGGAAAGTAGACTGACTATACAGAAGCTAAAATCCTCATATGAAAAATCAGCATGTTAAATAAAATTGAAAAAGATATGGCAGTAGGGCTGGGGATTTAGCTCAGTGGTTAGAGTACTTGCCTTACAAGCACAAGGGCCTGAGTTCGATCCCTGGTACCACAAAAAAAAAAAAAAAAAGATATGGCAGTGAGTGTATTACACAAAATATAGTAGTATTTAGAAATGAGTGTTTGTGGGAAGTGAAGGGTTAGGTGGGGATTATAGAAGGGACTGATTTTTTGTTACAACCTTTTATTACTCTTGATCTCTAAAACTAAGATACAGCATGACATACAAAAAAGAAATTATTTAAAAAGTATGCTCAGAAAAAATTGGCTGTTAATCAAAGGAAAAATTATTGTTAAACACAACTTCAAGAGCGCTGTCAGGGCAAAAATCCTTAAAAGAGTTAAGGATAACCTAGGTGATTAAAATTTTTGTAAAGTTTCATCTTAGGTGCAAATTACCTTTTGAAGTTTTAGGATGAAAGTTGACTCACATGAATTCTTATCCCGAAAGTAGCAGAGTGTGGTGGGATAGGTGTACAGTAAGCAGGGAAATTGTGATAGTAGGGGCACATATAAAGTGATTTTTTGGGGGGGTACCGGGGATCAAACTCAGGACCTTGTGCTTGTAAGGCAAGTACTCTAACCACTGAGCTAAATCCCCAGCCCCCCCGTATAAAGTGACTTGAGAGAACAGAGGGAAGGGAGACGATCCTTGTTCCCAGTAGGGCTGCAGGTAGTTCTCCAGAAGAGCTGATGTTAGAAATGAGTGTTGAAGGGCAGGTGGGTTCAAGTGGCCAACGAGATAGGAAGCACATTCTAAATCGAGACGCTCACCGAGAACACGCTCAGCATGTTTAGGAAAGAGTGATACACTCTGCTACACTGGGTGTGGCTTGTAAGCAGCTGTGAAGTGAAGAATGACCAGAGATGAGCCTGGCGGAACATAGTAGGACTTAGAAGGCCTTTTGAGTCCTGGAGAGGAGTATGTCAGGTAAGAATTATACTCGAAAGTGTGACACATCAATTACCCATTTTAGGGTCCAGGCAGCTGTGCAGAGGGGCTTTGGGTAAGAATGGATCTCAGGGTGCTCACTGTCAGCAGGCACTTGGCTGATGGGGCAGGAGGGACCAAGCAAGGGCTGTGGGAGGAGACCCTGAGATGAATGCCTATGACTCAAATTGAGACAACCAGGAGAAACAGGGTGGCCCGGACTGAGGGGCTCTCTCAGGGAGGAGGGAGGTGGATCATGAAAGTGGGAGCTAGGAGGCTGGAGCGAAAGGAGTAGGCTTTGTAACTTTAGTATTCTCACCACGGGGAGCTGGTAGGGTGGGGTAGGGTCTGCCCAGAGAACTTATTCAAAGAGTATAGCAGAAAAAGCAGAGAGCTAGAGGCTGTGCTGGAACGAGCAGGAGAGATACAGGGTTATTATTAAGACCAGGTTGAGTGTGTATGTGTAACAGAGAAAAAGTCCATGGACTGAGGCTCTTTTCTCTTGAAACCAGAGAAAGAGGAGACAGATGCGACTCCGGTGTTAAGGGCGAATGGATATTATCAGAGAGACCTATAAGAGGAAAAAGGAACCCGGAATTTGGCGGTGGCCAGAGGGATCCAGAGTGCCGTGACTTCTTGAGAACGAAGGGGGTCGCCCGTGAGCAGTGAGGAGGCAACAAAGGTTCCCTTGAAATCCCGGGGTTACTAGGGGATCCCCGGTTCTCCGAGGCCCCTCTGCAATTCGGAGACCTCGTTGGCAGCGCCACTCTCTCCGTGGCCCCAGAAGGTCCATTAAGGGCTTTCGGAGACTGGACTGAGAGGCTGTGCTGATGCAGAGTTTCAACCGATATACGCAGGGCACACCTGGGGCCAGGCTCGGAGCCTCGTCTCGCAGCCCCTCAGGCCTCTCGCCTGGTGCCTCCTAGGTTTGTCTCTGGAGATGAGCTGCCTGGACCCGCTAGCTCCTCCTCCTCTTTAGCTTCCTTCTCCCTAAGGGAAACTTCCCTCTACCCCTCTCCTGGGCTCCCAGTCCCTGCCACTATCCCTTTAGGTGCCGGGAGCCTGTCCCTCGTCTCCCACTGCTCAGCTGGGCTTTCCCCAATCCAGGCAGCAAGGAGCTTGGCCGCGGGCTCTTCGATTTGGAAAGGGTCGAGCCAGAGGGCGGCCCGGTCACCCCATCTAGTCCCCCGGGCTCCAAGAGATGCAGCTCCCCGCAAGGCTCGGGGCACACGTGCAGCCGAGCCCGCCCGCGGGCATTCCCGGCCGCAGTCGCGGTGCTTGGCGCGGGGCTGCGAATGCCGCGCTAGCGGATCTCCAGGTCAGCGTCCAGGCGCAGGGTCGGAGGGTCGCGCGGGTCAGGGCAGCCCTGCAGACGCAGGGGAAACGCCGGAGGGGAGGAGCCGGAGCGAGCGGGGAAGGAGGGGGCGCCCCGGCCCCGCCCCCGCCCCGCCCCCCGCGGCCGGAGCCCGGGCTGCAGCCGGGCGCGCCGGAGCCTGCGAGCCCGCGAGCCAGCGAGCGGCGGTGCGGCCTCCCCTTCGCGCAGCGACCCGGCGTCCCGACCCGCGGCCCCGCTGTCCCCGGGGCCCGCGCCCCCGCGGCAGGGATGCATCATGGCCACGCTGGCCTGCCGCGTGCAGTTCTTGGACGACACGGACCCTTTCAACAGCACCAACTTCCCCGAGCCCAGCCGGCCGCCGCTGTTCACGTTCCGCGAGGACCTCGCGCTCGGCACCCAGCTGGCCGGGATCCATCGGCTGCTGCGGGCGCCCCACAAGGTACGGCCGGCGGGGCGCGCCGGGCCCGCAGACGCAGCCCCTCCCGCGGTGCGGCGGGGGTCGGGGCGCCGCAGGCGGGCGGGTGCGGCCCCCGGGGACCGGCGTCCGAGGGCAGGTCCCCCACCCCGTTAACCAGAGGGGCCCGGGGCACCGCCGGCTGGAGCTGGACCCTCCCGGGGGCGGGCAGGTCGGCCCCACGCCCCGGCCCGGAGATGGGGCGGGCGCGCCAAGCAGGTGCGGAGAGGCCGGGGGCGGGATGGTGAAGGTTCCGGGTGGCCGCGCCGTTAGCTCGGCCGGGTGGGCGGGGTGGGGCGCGGACGCGGGCGAGCGACCCTGGTACCCGGGCGCGCGCAGAGCCAGGCGCGGAAAGAAGCCGGGCGCCCCGGGAGTCACGTCCTGCTGGAGAGCGCCGAGCGATGCCCGGTACAAAACTCGTCTCGGGCCTCCGGGGCGCTGCGGGCGACCTCGCGACCCTGGCGACAAAGCACGCTTCCCGGGGACACCTCCCCCTCCTCCCCCGGGGGGCACCGCCGAGGACGCCGACCGTGCGCTGTGGTAGCGCGCACAGTATCCCCTTTTTCTTTTGAGGAGCAGGTGGCCTTGGGAACCTCGGCGGAGCGGTCTCTGTGGGAGGAGGAGGGGCGGGGGGGCGGCGCGCGCACAAAGCCTCCGCCCAGAGCCCCAGATGAGGGTCCCCTGGGAAGAATGGCTTCTCAGTCCACCGTTAGAGAGTTTTTTTTTTTTTTTTAAACCCTTTGAAGGAGGAGGACAGGCGTCTTGTAAAGTGATTGTTGCAAAGAGCCGGGCATTGAAAGCTAATCATTGAGTTATCCGGAAACATCCTTCCTCCCACTTAAACAGATTGACTGCGCCTTGAAGAAGTAACCTTCTCGGTATATTTCTACCTAGGGTTCATGTCAGAGCTTGGAGATGATTTATTCCTTAGGGATCAACATTGGCAAATATTTGCAAGAGATAACCTTTGGTGCTAAGAAGAACAAAATTGATTTTGAAAAATTCTTGAGATTTCTGTATGATGTTCACCTGCTTTGGAAGTAGGGGAGGAGGTTGTGTGGGGAAAGCCGTAGACTTTGGTAGTGGTGCTCCCTCTAACCCTCTCTAATTACGCAGTAAGGTGGTTCAGGAATGAGGAACGGGGCACTTCCATCTCATTCTCTCTGTATTGGTGCAGGGTGGTTACAGTCACTATTCATGGAAACCTTTCTGGTTATAATAGCAGTTGAATGAAGAGACACAGGAGCAGGATGATGAATTATGAATTCAGCTTATCAGAATCATTTTAGTAAGTTCTTTGGTTCTTGTCAAGCAGTGGATTCAGTTAAAAGTTTTCAAAGAGCTTCTTCCACATCATGATTATTCCATTCATTATGGTCTCTGATTACAGTGATCTTTTGTTGAAACCACAGAAGACTCATAATTGTGGCCCTGTGACCTTGAAGTGGTTTCCTTGGATTTCAAACCCTATATACATGAGTTGACCTTTCAAGCTGCGAGCTGAAGTATGTTTTTATGTTTCCATGGAAGAGCCCCATAGTCTTGATCCAGTGTGGAAATCCTGGTGCTTCAGCACTGCCCCCTCCTCCCTACCCCAACTCAGAGCCACTGTGCAGCAGTTGCACTGGCTTGCAGAACTTTCTGAAGTGTCCTTTGTGGAACAGACAGAACCAGAAAGATGTCTTACAGAGACTGTTAACCCTTGTCTTGAAGGTCAGCCAGGCTTAGTCTTAGAACTTTTTGCCCAAAGACCCCTACAATGTACTTGTATATTTGGTGTTGTTTTTGCAAGCAAGAACAGAGCAAAAGCTGGGCATACAGGTACACACACCTATCATCCCAGGCTACTTGGGAGGCTGAGGCAGGACGGTGGAGAGTTTGAGGTTAGCCTGGAAGACCTAGTGAGACCGACTCTCAAAAAAAAAAAAAGGAGTCTAGCAAGTGACTGATTTTATTAACTGCAGTTCCTAAAGCAGCATGCAGGGCATTTATGTCCCTAAGTGCACATTCCTATCATTAAAACAGCGATTAGTTTCCAATAGAGAATTTTAAAATTGGATGATCCACCCATAATAGAAAGAGCTAAAGAATTTTAACACTTGGCCTATAGTATGTGTACTGCTGGGGTTCTTAATATGTGATCTCATTCAATACTATGCATGTCCATTAAGTAGGGATTTCACTGTCCCTATTTTGGTGATGAAGAAGCTGAGGCAGAGAACAATTAAATAACTTAGTTTCTGTACTAGTAGTAGGGAGTGAGCATCCAGTCAGGCCCATGTGACTCAAGACCTCAGTGCTACTCTGCTTTCTGGACCAGCTGTGTGTCTGTGGGCAGAAGCTGTACCTCCAGGGGCTTCCCATCCCTTACCTTGGGCACTTCACCCAATTACCTCTCAGTTCACCAGTTACCTCTTCAGGCCAGGCACTATTTGGCCTGGGGCCGGGTAACTGTTACGAGCTTGAGCAAGAGCTTGCAGAGTTAGTGGCCTGGTAGTCCGAGGTGAGAACTATAATCACCAACCCCGTCTGTGAATTAGCTAATGGTGAGGGAATGAGCCAGGTGTCAGTCCAGCCTCTGCCACTAGTAAGCCTTCCTGGGCCACAAGGAGTGCGTCTCTCAGGTCAGGTCCACGGCATCTGGCCTTAACAAGAGGGCGAGTTCCTTGGGAGAAGGACACCCTGGTGGTGGCAGGTGGGGAGAAGCAGAAGCGGGGTGGGGGTGCATACACTCCCAGTGTTCTCAGCTGTCCGGCATGTTCAGGTACTGGGGGGGGGTAACTTTTAATTGAAATAGATCCTAGAGACAAATTTGCAGTTTGCAAGTGTGCAGTTGGGTGAGTTTTCACAAACACAGATGAACACACCTGTGCAAGCAGTCTGGTGTAGGCCTTGGAGAGGGTCCTAATTTTCAGAGCTTGCCTAGGGAGTCTTCTGTCTTGGGAACCTTTGAACTTCACAACCTCTAGGGCCTTTCTGGCTGAAACTTGAACATCTTAATGACACTTGTGTCTGCTGAGGTCCGTTAGTAATTGTTCGTTTAACAAACCTGTCATCTTGTACGACAATATATTGTGCTGTTATGCTTTATCTTTTTTTTCCCAAATGGATAGAGTTACAAACAAAGCACCAGCTTTTCATAACAGTTCTTGGGAAGATGGTTGAATAAGTAATTAGTTTGGTAACAAAAATGGTTAAAATAGGGGAGCTGCTCGTTTTGGTGGTTATATGTTTTGACTGGACTGAGGCCTTTTGTTTTTGTCTTCAAATGTTGACAAGTAGGAATTGGTGTTTATTTCTGCCTTGATGTTATTACAGAAAAATTGTAATTGTAAGACTTCTCATGTAGAAAACAGTATGACATAGAATTCATAGAATGAGATATTTTAAATCTTGAAATATGTTTTGGATTGATGGATGCTAAAGACATGTAAGAACCTAATTATGTTTTACTCTTTTTTTTTTTTTTCTTGGTGCTGGGGATCGAACTCAGGGCCTTGTGCTTGCCAGGCAAACACTCTAACCACTGAGCTAAATCCCCAGCCCTATTTTTCACTCCTTTGATTGTCAAAACTAGAGTTGTACTTTTGCAAAAAGTGATGACAGGCATGCAAGTCAAAAGGGTAATTATGATTTAGTAATTTTTTAACGACTTAGTGACTTAATTTAGGAAATGTTTCATTGCCTTTTGTTGGCTGGAGGGAGCGTGGTGATAGTAGCTAAGGTGTTCTAGGCACTTGCCTCGGCCAGGAACTGTCCTAGAAATGCATCAGTTCATCAAGCTCCGAGACCAGGCACTGGCACTGCTGTGTCCCATTGGGAGACCAGAACCGGGAAGAAGTCACCTGGTCACAGGAGACTGAAGTTCCTGAGTTGGCTTCTAACAGAGAATCTGAGGTTTTTTTTGGGGGGGGGTGGTGGTGGTGGAGATGCGCTGCTGGGGATCGAGCTCAGGGCCTTCTTACAGAGGTACATTCTCGCACTTTTAACAAATGTTTTATTTTGAGACAGGGTCGTCTTGAGTTGTTAAATTGCCCTGGCTGAGATCAAACTGTGACCTCCCTGGGTCAGTCTTCTAGAGCACTAGGGTTACAGGCATGGGCCACCACGGCTGGCTAGATCTAAGTTATTAATGACTCCACCTTTGTGTCTCGAATGGTCTCCTTCCAGGAAGCCTGTCCATACTTCATCATGCATCTTCTCATTGGATTCGTCTGGAATGTCCCGTGTTCATTTCTTTCTCACTAATTTTGTCTTGATGATCACCTTGTTGCCTCAGTTACCCAATCTGAAACAGCTGATTGGAGGAGTTATTAGACCCTTGCTACATTGAGCATGGGCTGGACATCCCCTGCAGTTTTACTAGAACTATACAGTCTCGGGCCTCCCTGACCTGTTGAATCAGAACATGCATTTTACCACGATCCCTTGGTGATTCCTGTGCACATACAGTCTGAGCAGCATGAATGGGGGGATGCTCACTGGGCTGTCAGTATGGAGTTCTCACTGTCTCCCCTCTTTGCAGATAACCTTCTTTGAGGGCGAAGATCTGGCTGCCCAGCTCCTTATGTTGCCCCTAGAAGCTAAGTAGTGCTAAGATGGGGTTTGCACTAAGATGACTGATGGGTGTTAGTTTTAGAACACAAATCCACTGGTATTATTGCACTAATGAATTTCCACCTTAATCCTCTTAAGGGACACATCTGTTTGCTACATTACATTAACATTTTAAAAAGATGAGATAGTTAGTAAACTTGGCAAGTATGTTGTGTTATAGCATCTTAGGACAGCACTGCTTCAGGATGTTGTATGAACTGCTGAGAGATTCTCTGTAGAAGCAGAGTTGAGTCTGACTCCACTGTAATTAGCTCAGTTGTTTGGAGCCTCGGTATTGAGATCAGGATCATGGGATTGAACCCTTTATGGGTCACTTGGCTTTGTTTCATGCATGGCCACAGGCCATGTCGGTAACCCAGACATCCAGCAGGTGCTGTCCTAGCTCCTTGCAAGGATCTGGGTTGGAATGGACTGGGAGCAGTTTTTAGGGGGAGGGGGCTTCTATGTAACAAGCTTGTTGGGAGGACTGTGCTGTAGGCCTCCATGTAAAACTTCATTTACCCCCACAACAACTCCAGCAGGTAGACAGATAAAGAAATTCCTGTTAACAGGTGAGGAAACTGAGGCACAGAGACGCTAAACAGATTTAAAGGCTACCATGCTTAAAATCAAAGAGCTGGGATTTAAGGTGAAGTCTTTTTTTACTCCAAAGCCTGCAGCCAACTGTGTCCCATTATTAGAAAACTGGCAGAGCACATGGTCTCTGCGCGGGTGGGGGTGGGGCAGGGGCTGCTGCCTGTCACAGGGCTGTGATTTAAATGGCTGAGCTCTGGTAAGTCCTTCCAGGGTTGACACTCTGTGAGTCTTTGCCTTTTGTTTTGGACTCCAACCTGAGCCTCTCTGGAAAACAACAGAACTGCCTTTGCCCTCCCCTGCCAGACCCTGAAATGTTAGTTCTTATTGGTGGCAGCTTTAAAACTGATTAACATGCGGAGGCCAGCTTAGGAGCACCCCTCCCCCACCCTCCTTTCTTCTCCCTGGTTTATTTCTCTCTCCTGATGAAACTTCTGAACACGTGAGGGCTTTTCTTTCCTCACGTGGAGGACAGCCCTTGCTCCTGGCAACCTCCACACCACTTTTCAAGGTGTACACCCTTTGCCTGTGCTGGCTTAGGGATGTCCCTGACTGAGGACTGGCCATTTAATCAGCATAGCTGGGTTCACCTCTGCAAGTCACTCACAGTGTCTTGGGTTTGTCAGCATCTTCTTCATAGGGACTTTCAGACTTTTGGGGGTTTGGGAAGAGAAGGAGCTGGGGGAGTGTAGCTGGGCCTTATTCTGACCCACAATATGGAGGAAAAATGGGGAAAATTAAGTTACAATAAATATTAAATTTCACCATACAGATGCAATCAGCAAAATCCAGATTGTGAGAAATTATAGTTTCTTCAACAAATAAATTGCTGTAAGGAAAAAAAAAAGGAAAAAAAAAAGATTGAAGGAAATCCTGGGTGAAAAGACATTTTAGAGCAACATCAACCAATGGCAACATGTGGCCATAATTGAAAACTGTTTCAAACAAAGTCATTGTCACTAAATAATTGAGATCCATGGGGAAGGCTGAACAGTGACTGTTTGATTTTAAAAATGATTAATTTTAAGATGTGATAATACTGAGGTTATGTTTAAATAAGAATTTGTTTCTTTCAGAGGTATATACTAAAATATTTAGAGCTGAAATTAGATGATGTCTGAAATTTGCTTCAACGTGATCCAGGATGAAGGACAAGTAGGTGGGTCAGTGTATAGAGGGAACAGGGAAGATTATGAGTCAAAGCTGGATTGTGGGTGTATAGGGAGGGGTCTTATCATATTTTCTTTATTTTTGCAGAAGTCAAAAAATTTTTTTTTAAATGAAAGAGGGAAAGACTTAGGTTGTGAGTTCCAGTGTGCCATTCGGGATCAGAGCTCTCATGAAGCATGCCTGTGTGTCCTGAGTATGTTCTCTAAAACTGAGATGGCTGTCAGTGAATTTTTTTTGTCCTGCCTCTGTTGATGTTTTTCTTCCCATTCTCGTGGTTACATTGTCCTTAAGATCTTAGAAAACCAAGTGTAGGCATCAGTCTTTTTGTGTTCAGGTTGGCGCTCGAGGCTCAGTCAGTTCCCCTGGTGAAGCCAGCAATCACCAGTTGCATAAACTGTTTAGTGAAGGAAATGTTAAGGTAGAGACATGCTGGTGTTTTTAGTGTATGTACCTGCATCTTTCATCATCAAACCAAGATATGGCTGAGGCTGTATACAATAATACCAGTATAAAGGCACTCAGCTTCCCAGTGACTGTTGGAGCCTGTGGCATGTCCGTGTGTCCAGCCTGGAGTCTTTCCCCATTGCAGTGACCCAGCTCATCTTAGGCCTTCAGTGTCTCACACAGAGCATCTCAAGAGACGGTGAATGGCAATGATGTAATATATGTGAAAAATGTAAGTTGATTGGGTACCGTGATACTTGCTCTGTTATTTTTTTTTTTTTTATTTTAAACCAAGAACATGTATTGGTACATTCTACATACAATGGTCACATTCATTACATTAATTCTGTACCTATACATGATGTATCTTGGTACTTGCTCTGTTATTACAGCCATCTTTTGATTTTGTATGGGCAGAGTAGTCCATTTGTGGATTAACTCTTGAGGGAGAGGAGAAGATGGGTCATTTTCAAAAACAAAAAATTAAATTACCACAAATCAACAAGCATATATACCCAGAAGTTTCTCTGTTTTTATAGACACATAGTAACAAATAGAATCTACATTATTTCTGTTTGCAGCTTGGGATCATGACTGCTCTTTATTGGTTAGTTTTATAACTTAGAAATTAAAATATCAGCTTCTAAGGGTAAATGTCTAGAGCTTAATTTTAGGAAAAAAAATTCTTAAAAATTTTAGCGAGTTGAAAAAGGGAAAATGTTAATGATCACAGTTTAGTATAGAACAGTATTCCTAGATTTGGCAAAAGGAAACAAATTAGTTTCTTGAGGACCTCATCAAATATTTTTAACATTCTTAAAAAGGAGAAAATCAAGATGGAATCTTCTTTGGTCTTGATAAGGCGGCTCTGCCTCCTCATGCATTGATTTTTATAGAAGGGAATGAAATGCCAGGGTCTTAACCAAGAATGTGTGGGACAAGCCCAAGATTTTTTTAAAGTCCTCAGAATAGAAAATAACCAAAGCATCTTCTGATTGGTTCACTAGATTCTAAGGGTGTCTTGGGTTTTGTAGCAGATGAGTCCATGAGCAAATGCTCCTAGTGTGAATGGCTAGAACTGACGTGTGTAGAGCAGGTGGGAGATGCTGTGAGGTGGATTGTTGGAGGAGAGAATGCAGAGCAAGTCTTTCTGGCCAAACCAGGGTCCACACAGCACCACGGTTACTCACTGGCCACAATTTTGAGTAAAGAAGTTTATACCAATTCAATTTATATCACCCGTTTTGTTTTATCTGTGATTTAAGGTCACTTTCTCCAATCTTTCCTCTGTTAGAATTAATGGTTTAACTCATAAAGACAGGTATATGGTACTCTGGAATTGAGACAACTGCCTTAAATATGCTTTCTTCGTCTTCTTTTAGGCTTTTATTAAATGAGATCAAATTTAATATCATTAAAAGTGCTATATATACCCTTGAAACCTAGATTTCAACCCTCACAGACAATTAGGAGGAGACTTCTCCTTTGGAGACTCATCGCTGCTATGGGCATCTGATTTCATTACACATGCTGCATGTAGTTTGAAGGTGCGGGGTGGACCCCCTGGGAAGGCAGCCAAGGGAGGTCAGGAGGTCACGGGGGATCCAGGTGATGCGGTGCCATTAAAGAGCAGCATCATATCACTTCTACAGACCTGGGGCATGTTTCTGGGCCCCCTGCTTTATGGTCTGCTTGTATGTTCTTGTGCTAACACATGACACTGTTTTACTGTCACTTACAGTAAGTTGTGATGTCTGGTGAAGTAGAAGTTTCCTCTTTGCCTTGGAAAATAGGCATTAATAGGGAAGGAGGGGAAGGTTAGACAGAACCGGATGTGGTCCATTCAGCAGATTTTAACATGAAGGAATAATCTAGGCAACAGGCTTCTCTGACCAGCTACAGAGGAGAGAGACATTTGAGAATGAGTGTCAGATCATGTCACTCCTGTGTACCAGATCCCCTTAGGAGATTTCTCCATTCAGGGCAAACTCCAGAGTCCTTAAGTAGCTGGTCCAGTGCCCCAGAAAGGCAGAATAATTTTGTTGTTGTTGTCTGTTTTGTTACTGGTACCAGAACCTAGAACAGGAAAAATTTGTTGAGTGAACGAGTTGTCATAACTCAGAATTGAAGAAGAAAGTGGCCTCCTCATCTAAGCTGTCTCCAGGCAGCAGTCCCTGCTGGAGAGTCTGGTTAAAGCGCCTCTGTCTTCATGTGTGGAGATGACCAGTTGTGCCCCGCCTCCAAAGTACTAGCTTTCCTGTTTTTGAACTTCATCAGAAGACCGTTTCCTTCTAACTTTCCTTGGAGAAGTGGATCTTCATCTCCCCACAGATGGCGATGGAGGTGGGCTAGGACAATCAATTGGTTGGCTCTGCCCAAGAGGGCGGGAATAGGATGGATAAGCTGGAAGAGAACCATGACTCCTGGATTTGGTAATGGAGTAACCTGTGGTGTGTAGATGGTGCCTAGAGGAGGTTGCTGGAAATATTAAACCTATTACCTTCCCTTTGGGAACAGAAGTAAGAAGCCAGTTTCTGCTGTCTGACAGCTAAGTACTATGGATTATTTCTAGTACTCAAGTCAATACAGTGTGTGTCTTTTGGTGTGTGTATGCCTCATAGCCTGCAGCACCCTTACACTGCAGTTCTGTGGAGCTTGAATTTGAACTGTGTATGGAATTAGGGTGGCACTGGGGGGAGAGCATATACCAGCAGAGCAAGATTCCATGAGAAAGGACCAAGGCAAAGTTTCTACCCTTATACAACAAACAAAGCATCTGATTCCATCACAGAAGGAGGCAAGTGTGTAAATTTAGAGACTACTGAAAAGCACATTGATGAAATACAAGTCACTTTTCTCATCACCTGAGGGAACCTCTCAACACTTTAGTGTCTTACCAGAATTTTAATATCTATGAATATTAAATATAACATATATATGAGTGCTTGCCCAAGTTAAATATTCTCTAATGATAGCATGGTAATCAATCTGCCCACAGACCATGATCCATTAACCATTGCTCCAAAGTGCTCGATCTCCTTCAAAGTTTAATTTGTCCCATGCCTGATGCCTAGTAAATATTCATCAGATGCACGCATGCGTGAATGTACCATTGGATGTTCAGGCAATTGCTAATGTTTAGGTAGTTGCTGATATCTTTTTCCTTAAGGTGTATTCTTAGATATTTAATTGCTGAGTTGAAACGTAGAGACTTCATCTTGGATGGGAATAGTTTTCCCCTTTTAAGGACTGGAGATGGATGGAAAGATGATGTCTAAATCAAGGTAGGAGAGCTGGCCAAGCTATGAAGCCCAAGACCAGCCTGACTTCTTCCTTTGCTTTGTGTGTAGCTGGTGTCACTGTTAAGAGTGACATGAAGATGAATATAAAAACCCTGAATACATTATGTGTATTTATCCCATTGCTTCTTCCTTCTTTACAGGACGGGACCATACTAAGTCAGTGATGACGACCCTTTTAGAGCTTTCAGTGATGCAAACAGCCTCTTTCAGCACGTGTGCTGTAGGTTCACCACCACTGTACTAAATTCTCCCCTGGACTTCCCATGCTGTGCACTCTCTGTGCGGGACCTTCTGGTTCTTTATTCTGTGGCGCCTCTCCCTGCCAGGTGGGAAGCCTCGGCAGCCGGAAGCACAAACGACTGCAACAGTGGAAAAATCGCAAGGTGGGCCTTTTACCTTCAAGAGCTTACGTCCTCAGACCTTTGTGAGATCCCTCATCTGTCCATGTGCTTGGGATATTTTATAACTTCAGAACTGTAGGTGACTGTGGTAGAATCCCCTCTTCCATTGTTTCTGGCCCCACTGGCCCCACTGGCCTCACAGAAATATGTAGCTTGCAAGCAGGGCCCAGGTTGGCAAGAAAAGGCACATGCCATTTCCTGTTGAGTTTGGGTGGCTGTAGACATGCTGGGGGTCTCCTAGATGCGAGTGGGGAGGGATCTTCTGATGGAGGGGGACCCTGTCAGACTTGAGGCCCGCCCTTCAGGATGGAAAAGCACCACCTTATGGGCCGGGTGTTCATCAGTCTCATTTCATGCTCCTGCCCAGGCTCCTTCCTGCGGTGGCAGAGGAGAGACAGGGTCCCTGAGGTCAAGGTGACTGTGGTAGCTGGCTCTGCTGAGGCAGGAGTGGTAGCCACAGAGTCCAGCTGTCCTTTCCACATGTGGAAATTCTGCCTTTTGCCAGCCATGGAGGTGCCGGGTAGGCTCTTGTTTCAGGCAGTGGCACTCATCTTAGAGGGACCTCTTACCCCCTGCCCTGTCAGATCATAGCTGCAGGCCGTAGCAGTGCTCAGGCTGGTTTCTGATAGCAGCTGTCATAAATCACCAGGACCCAAGTACTTGAGCTGCTAGGTCTGGTGGCCAGTGCCCGGGGTGGGAGAGGATCTCCAGTCTTCTCTTGTGTCCTCTGTTCAAGCTTGGTAACACACGTGTCTGAGAGTGGGGAGAGCAGAGTTGCTGAGCAGTTCTGTCTAGAACAATAGTTGGGGATGCGATTTTTTTTTCCTAGAACTAGGTACAATTTTTGTGGACAATGATTCATCACTGAACATGCCAGTAACAGAACCACTGCAGTCTGTGAAGTTGACAAGGCACTGGGGGATGCCGATTAGCTGCTGGTCCTCACACACCCTGAGAGGGGTGGATGGGCACTCAATGGTCCCATCTCACAGGCGAGAAAGTGACATCTTGGTATATGACTGATGCACTGTGACAGCCCCTCATGGGCTTGGCCCACAGCTTTTGTCCTTCATCCCCTGGCTGTCTTTGACGAGGGCTCCCCATCTTAGTCTGTTGGGGATAAGGATGAAGAATTTTGATACCCAGAGAAGTGTGCAGAGTGAAGACAATCAGAGTAAAATTCAAGCTGACATTATATGTAACCAGCTGGTGGTTATTTTTACACAGGCAGGGGAGTAGAGCTTGGATGGGTGGGAAGCTTCACTTTTACCAGTGCTACTGATCCCAAAAATATGAAAATTATCACCTTTATTGTTAGGATTGGTTGGGGAAATAAATCATGAACAATAAAGAATGAAGTGACAATGGACGGCAGCAAGCAACTCGTGTCAAAGTGCAATAGAGGCCACCAAGGCTATAGAAATGTCAGGTCTGGGAAAAATCTGAGTGTATTCCATGGTCCAGTAGGTCTCTGGGGGAAAGAGTGGTTTTAGATGGGTGAGAGAGGGGGTAAATTGTGCTCTGTGTGGGTGAAATGCACAAGTCAGGCTTGATGGCCCTCAGAGGGTGAGGGTGGTCTGCCTCGAGGGAGGTGACCCATGGTACCAGGCCGCAGGGTGGTTGGGTTCTCAGGCTTGAATGGGAAGTTGGGGCTGTCATAAGTGAGCACAAAACCACTTCAAGGTTACTTCTGCTCCATATCATAGAGACATGATGGAAAAGGGAGAGGAGAGAAAAACAGATAGGTGGGAAGAAAATGATTGCAAAGAACACGTAAGAGAGAGAAATGAGGAAAGGAAGAAAGGAGATGGCTGGGTAGGTAGTCATGGAAAAGCCACCTCCCAAGACAGCATGGGAACAGGAAAAGAGAGCCATGCTCCGGGGGACCTGGCTTGGGAGAAGATGCTGCTGCTGCCACCAGCCATGGCTAGTAACTCCTGAGCTGATTATCCAGGTGTTAGCCAAGGAGGGCTTAGGAGTTGGCCATTTTCTGTGGCGTTCTCTCTTTCCTCCTTTCCCTGACATCTTGTGGTTGTCTGCCTGGCATCAGACTCTGTTGGCTGGGAGAGGGTTGACAAAATGGCAGTGTCTCTGCCTCTGATAGGCCTGTCCTCCAGCTCCAGTCAAGCCTATGCACCCTGTTCCTTCTCCTACAGCCTTTGAACAGTAGCACCTGCCCCATGAGGCTGCTGTGCATCAAAACATAAAAAGGACTTCACATTTCTATATGTCACAGGGGCCTGCACGTCTTCTAGCCCCAGTACCTCTGTTCCCCACATCTGTACTCAGCATGGCGCGCTCACCCCCAGCTCAGGTCCTTAGCTTGGCAAAGGTAGAGCAGACCCTTTGGGTGCACCCTGTCCCACTGGCCTATTTACCTGTCCCCTGTGACCTGCCCCTTCCTCCTAGAAGAGAAGGGCGTGCCCCTTCTCCTGGCCAAGGCCAGACCCTTCCTATTATCTTTACCTTTGGCTTCCTCCCACATCCTCCTTCAGCATTTAGGTGGCCTACAGCCTCTTTCATCCAGAAAAGCCTTCCTCCCTGGATTTTTCTTCTACCCTTCTTCCTCCGCCATTTTAGACCTTATCTAATTTTCACCATCTTTCCTCTCTGTCCCAGCTCCCGTCACCACTGCTGCAGTGAATCTTCTCTTGCTAAGACACTTGTCTTTCCACCCAGTAGGCATGTTAGCATCTTTATTGTGGTCTCCTAGCAGGACTTGCCATTTCAGTTACTCCCTCTGAGGAATGCTTGCCATTCTGAGTTCAATGGTAGGATATTCCCCTGTTCTTTCTATTCCTTCTCAGTCTTTACTCCCTCTGTCTGCTGAGTCTTGGTCTTCCTCAGCATACTTGTCCCAAGACCACACCTTCTCTACACAGTCACCCTCTTTTTCCTGGGTGGCTTCAGGAAGTTCCTGATGACGCTCTTGGTTATATCTCTGGTCCAGCTCTGTCTCTGGACTCTGAGGCCACATAAACAGCTGCTCCTGGATAGCTCCCCTGGCACCCCCCACATGTTGAATGCATTGCAAGTCTAGGTCGGAGCTCCTCCTCCTGCAGACCCACGTTACTCAGTGGCAACATCTTCACCCTGTTGCCCAAACCAGACCCTCTCCCTGCCCCTGACAACCACCTGTCACTCACACGTTCTGTTGATCCTGCTGCCTCTTGGAATCTTGTCTGTTGCATGTATAGTCGAAGCATACAGAAAATGCTCAGTATTTATTGGATGACTGAAAAGCCAGATAATATTTGAGAAAATACTGAATGAAATGAAAATTGCTCAAGCAGTATGTGTGCCTGTACTGGTTATCTATGGTTGTAAAAAACTCACTTGAAAACAGTGGCTTCAAGTGATCATTTTTATTCTTTTTCATAGTCTCCTTGGGCCAGCCATTTAAGAACAGCTCATTGGTGGTTCTGGCTCCTTTTCTGAGGTTGTAGCCAGATGGCTGCTAAACTTAGGGTCATCTCAGAGGCCTCTTAGCCACATGGCTGGTGCCGTGTAGGTTGGAAAGATGCAAGTAGCTGGCAGCCTCTGGGGATCTCTCTTTATCTCTCTGTGGTCTTTCTACAAGGTCTCCTTAGCATGGTGGCTTCCAGGTAGCTGGGCTTCTTACATGGCAACTCAGAGCTCCAAAGAGAGAGCACCAGGAAGACACCATATCATATTTTTTGTTACTGATTTTGGGTGATTCCAGATGAAGCTGCTTGTAAACATTTGCATGTAGAGATTTTCTGTGAATATAATTTTCATTTTTATATGGTGAATATGTAGAAGAGGGATTTCTCTGGGAAGAGAATTACCCACCTCTCTACTTAGCGAGTATATTAGCTTTCCTGTTTCTGGAAGAATATACCTGATACCCACAGTTTAAAGGAGGAAAAGTTTATTTGGCTCATGGTTTCACAGGGTTCAGTCCATAGCTGGTTGCTCCAGGGCAAGAAGACCATGAAAGATGGGTGTGGAAAAAGGAAGATGCTTAGTTCATGGCAGCAGGGAAGCAAAGCAAGGGAATAACACCAGAGAAGAAAGAACCAGGGTCCACATATATTACCCAAGGTCAAGCCTCTGTGACCCACACAGAAGTGTGCTTTACTAATCCCTTGGAGATTTCTCAAGCCAATCAAGTTAACAGTTAAGCTGGTCACCTCAGGAGAGTCAGGATTTTTTTTTTTTAATTAGAAAAACACCCTTTGCCTGAAGGATTCGTTATTTGAATCTTTGGCCTCCAGAGTCTATGAACCTTTTAAAACACTGCCCACAGAAAATTCTGTTCATTTAAAAGTAATTGTTTATAGCTATTTGTTCTTAATTCTTTTTTTTTTATTTTGGTGCTGGAAGAAAGAATGTTCTTTCTTTCTTCCTCTCTTTGTTTGTTTATTTTTTATGTTCTTAATTCTTAATCACTCTGAGGTCCTGTTGTGGCTGAATCATGAGACAAAGTCCTGGTAGCCCCTCCCACCCCAGTCTGGCCACCCTGAGTTCCAATATTACCTAGCACTGGCTGTATATTCTCCACCCACACCGTTATAAAGGTACAACACCTGGCAGAGCTGTGTGGGAGACATTTCTCAAACCTCACAAAGTACAGATCACCAGAAATTCTATTAATCGTCAGAACACAGTCAAACTTCTGTATTTGCAGGTTTGTGTTTCAACCAACTGTGGGTCCAAAATAGTTGAAGAAAATTGCATCTGTATTGAACATGTACAGACGTAGTCTCTAACCAATATAGCATAACAACTATTTACATAGCATTTACATAGTATTGGGTATTATAAGTCATCCAGAGATGATGGAAGATATGTGGTACGATGTGCAGATGTGCATAAGTTACATGCAAATATTATAACATTTAATATAAGGACTTTGGTATCTGTGAAGGTCTTGGAACCAGTTTCTTGCAGATACTGACAGAAAACTGTATGATAGATAAATGAAACTACAAGCTACATTGGAGAATGCTAGAATGTGAAAGATGCTCTGTGATCATTGCATGTCCAGATGAAGGAGGGAATGGAGGTATGTGGCTTAATGCATGTGGCTCTTAGCCTGCTTCCTTGACTACTCACGAGTTCTGAATTCTGGATCTGCCACCTGCGATCAGTCTTTCCCCTCCCACACATCACCCTCATCCTTTTGGTCCCCTTGTTCACTCAGTGTGTAGAAGTTTCCACCAGTTTCTTTATGAATGAAAGTGGGGGGCTCTTGTAGAGGGAAGGTGCAGTTTAAAGTGGGGCTCAGGGGCTCCAGTACACCCTGAGATTTTGAAGTTTCCTTGTAATGGAGTTTGCGAACAGCCCTTTTTGTGAAAGGCTCAGCCTCATGTCCACAATAAAGGAGGACTTAGATGGAGCCCAGAACCTGTGTGCTCACGTGCCTATCCTGTCAGTTCCTCTGGTAGCTTGGGGACTGGAGAAAAAGCCTCTCGGTCTATGATGTTCCTGCAAATCCCAGCAAAATTGTGTTCAGTCTGGCAAATTCCCCATCACATCTGTGACAGCCCTGAATTTTGAAAGCATGCTTTGGTGTCCTTTCGGTGAGCCACCCTCTGCTGGGATCTGCCAGGCCCCGAGGTGGCAGCTGTATGTCCACTATTGTTGCTGCTGCTGTATGTGCTGCCCTGGGATGAGGCAGTCATGAGTAGAACCAGAACTAATCCTCAGCCAGGAGCGGGAAGGGAAGGGGGGCTGTGCCCCAGGCCTGAGGTTTCTTTGTGTCTTAGGGCTCTGGTATTGTTAAGCCTCTTTTCTTCCCCCAATCTCTTAGAGAGCCACTGCTGTCATTTAAAAAATAGTTCCTTGGCCTGCCTGTTCCCTGACACAGAACACGCCAGCTCCATTAAATTAGCATATGCAGTTCTGTAAAGTCTAAACAGTTTAAATTTCATTATTTAGTGTAGTGTTTGTCTGGAGACTGGTTTACCAGAGCAGAAGGAAACTGCAAGGGTGCAAAGAGAGGTTTTACCCCTGGCACACTCAGGACTGTGCTTTCCTTCTGCCTTCTTGGGGAGGTAAAGGAAAAACTGGGGCTCCTCACCAGCCCTCTCCCACCCTGCAGCTGCCCATCAGCAAAAGAGGTGGCGCACATCTTATTGCGTGCATCACTGGAGCTGAAAGTCTCTCAGATAGGAGAGAGGCCAGTTCTTTGGCTTGTGTGCCCAGGAGTGTTTCATTCACATTGATCAGTCATTGTCATGGAAGGACTTCAGGTGTCATTAGTGTTAATACAGTAGTTACTAGCCAGTTTACATAAGACCTAGAGTAACCAGTGGCTTGAGGCTGAGACTGATAAGGCCAAATATAACCACCTACCATGGTGCCCTGTCATTATGCAGCTGTCTTAGTTTTAGGGTGTGAGCTGCCTTTTTAAAGTTAGGGTCGTGGCTTTTCCTTCTGGGATCAATATCTGGCAGTGTGTGGAGAAGCAGTGTCTTCAAAGCAGATGTCTTCAAAGTACCTTGCTCCTGAACCTGGGTCATTAGCTGTGTTAGTCATTTACCTGTTCACTCCACACATCACCATCGAGTACCTGCTGTATGCCACATTCCTTTGCGCACTGGAGAAACAACAGTGAACAAAATAGCCAGAGATCCTGATCTTCACGAGGCTTTTAGAATTTAGGGAAAGATGTAGAGGATAAAGTAAATAGAACAGATTAGCAAGTTATATGGTGTGTTGAGGCGTGGCCGAATTGGTTTCTCCAGGCCTCTGTTTCTTCACCTGCAGAATAAGAACACTGTTCCTTCCTGCTCATCTGTAGGTTTCCTTAGGAATCTTTGCATCACTTCGTAAAGAAATCCAGTATTTTCTCTTAGTCTCTCTCACCTGTAGATGTTCTTCTTTTTGCTCTATTAAAGATTCTCAGTAATTCTTTAAAAAGACACATATGTTTATAGCGGTATATAAAGACATTAAAATGGGAAATTAAAATTAGGCACAGCAATAATTTATTTTTCCCTTTTATTATTAGTGCTTATTAATTTTACAAAATACTGTGTTTCAATGTATATATTTTGATCGTCTCTATCCACCCATTACCCTGCCTTACACCCTTCTCCCTCCATCCCTTCTTCTTATCTAATAATAGTCTCCATTTACTCCCTTGACTAAAAAAGCCATCATCTTAGATTCTACATATTAGATAGAACCTGTGATATTTGTCTTTCTAATGGCTTATTTTGCTCAACATGATGCTCTCCAGTTCTATTCATTTTCCTGCAAATGACAACATTTGGTTTTTCTTCGTAGGTGCATAATACTCCACTGTGTATATACACCAGATTTTCTTTATCCATTCATCTGTTGATGGGCTCTAGGATGGTTGCATATCTTG
The DNA here is from genome assembly GCA_004026905.1 of Hystrix cristata. Taxonomy (NCBI): domain Eukaryota; kingdom Metazoa; phylum Chordata; class Mammalia; order Rodentia; family Hystricidae; genus Hystrix; species Hystrix cristata. The sequence continues at coordinate 203,650 of PVJO010000397.1, read as the reverse complement.
GCTGCTGTGAATTATGCTGTAATAAGCATGGGTGTGCAGATGTCCACACAGCATGCTAACTTTACATGAGCTCTCTATCTTGCCCTAGGTTTCTAGTGTGTGTTTTAGAAAGTGACCCAAAGATTAAATCTTTACAAGCCAGTTCTATGTCAACCATAATTCTTCATATGTTATTGTCTAGTCTCCAAGGCCCTCTCACTATGTCCTTCTTTCATACGTCTGTATTGCTCTGTAAGAGTAAATGGAGGGAGGACGGCCCCAGGACATTGTGTCCCTGTGTATTCCTGAAAGCTGTGTAGGTTAGAGAAGGAAAGCTGGTGATGGATGAAATAACACGGTTTCAGGCAGCCGCACCCACTCCCTCCAAGAAAATGTTGATTTATAGCTACGCATTATAGGTTGCCCTTGCTTTTTCTAGAGCAGAGTGTAGCAGACCTTTCTGTAAAGGCCCAAGTAGTAAGTATTTTCAACTCGAGTGCAACTATTCTATTGTAGAGCTTGAATGTGAACATGGAAATGATGGGCTTGGCCAGATTTGGCTGTTCCCTGCTCTCCGGAATAGCAACTGAAATACCAGGAAATTAATCTTTCATACCACAAAGAAAGCAAATTAGAAAGAGATTCGTCATCAAAAAACCAGGGAGCATATGGAACACTTTGGGGTCATGGAAATAATTCTTCACCTTGGCCATGGTGAGGGTCATGCAGGTGGATACATATGTCAAAACTCATCAAATTATATAGTTAGAACCCATGCATATAATTGCATGTAAATTATAACTTCAGAAAGTTGACAAGAAAGGACTTTAACTTCTTTCTAGTTTACAGTAGACCAATCCTCTCTCTGAAAACAATGAAAAAAGGCTGAGTAGACTATAAATATGTCAGAAGACATGCAAGCAGTCAGGATTTGTGAAGTCAAGATCCTGGAAAACAGGAAAATTAACTGTGGTGAGACCAACATTCTCTGCTGATTTTTCCTTTGAGGAATTTGTTGATTTGTAGATAGCACAGGCTGCTTTAAAGTCACAGCAACATGACATTGTAGTTTTGGTGCAAGGATAGATGGACCATAGGAATACTTTAGAATCTGAAACACAGCTGTGGGCATATTGGTGATAACAGAGGTGAGGCTGCAGCACTTTGGGATAAGTTGTCTTTTTAGTATGTGGTGCTAGTTCCATAGATAGCCACATGGAAATAAATGAATCTTTACTCTTATCTTGCATTATATACAAAACTCAATTCTAGATGGATCATAGGTCTAAAGGTGAAGGGTAAAACAATACATAACGAAAAGGAAGATATATTCACAACTTTAGGTAGGCAGAGATTTAAAATTTTTAAATCTTTTTTTTTTTTTTTTGTGGTGCCAGGGATCAAACTCAGGCCCTTGTGCTTGCAAGGCAAGCACTCTAATCACTGAGCTAAATCCCCAGCCCCGAGATTTAAAATTTTATTAGTACATGTTTGCTGTACATGATGTATACATTCATCTTGGGGAGTAGGTACATGTGCAGAACACATCTTGATTCTTTTTTATTTGCCTTCCTTTCCCCTCCCCACCCACCTCCTTCCCTCTGTCTCTAAATCCCCTGTCCCCATTTTCATTACTATGTTATTATTTTTAGTGTATGTTTATGACACATAATGTTTACAGTCATTGCGGGTATTTGGTACATGCACATGACACTTGAATGCACTTGAATCTTTTTACTTCCCCTTTTCCTCCCTTGGTCTCCTGGACTTCTTCTGGTTTGCAAAAGATCTATCTCCCTGTTTCCTTTGGTCACTCCTTTATTTTGTGCTTTATTTGTACTTTCCCTTACTCAAGTAAGATATACCGTGTGGTATTTAAACTTGTGTGTCTGATTTATTTCACTTAACATTATATTTTCCAGGTGTATCCATTTTCCTACAAATGTTTTGAATTTATCCTTCTTTGTAGCTGAGTAGTATTCCATTATATATAGATAATAAATTTTCTTTTTAAAATTTTAATTTTAATCGGTACATGTTTGAAGTACATAATGATTATATTTACTGTGAGGAATTGTTATATGTACAATAACACATCTCAATCCTTTACTTTTCCTTTCCCCTCAACCCCCACTTTTGGTCAGCATCAGATTCATTTATTTTATAGGTCCTTATAAAGTTGATTTTCATACATACAGATTAACAGCCAGACATTTCCTTTATTCATTCAACTGCTGATGTACATACAGGCTGCTTCCAGGATTTAGTTGCTATGAATTATGCTGCTATAAACATTGGCATGCATGAATCTCTGTAGTATGGTGTCTTTAGCTCTTGTGGGATGATACTTCAAAGGAGAATAACTGGGTCAAATGGAATTTCTAATTTTAGTTCTTTGAGAAGTCTCCATACTGATTTTTACAGAGGTTGTAGTAGTTTACATTCCTGCCAACAATGTAATAGGGTTCCTTTTTCACTGCAGCCATGCCAGCATTTTTTATTATTTGATTTTTTGATGATTGCCATTCTTTCTGGTATAAGATGAAATCTTAGCATTGTTTTAATTTGCCTTTCTCTAATGGCCAGAGATGTTGAGCCTTTTTCCATATGTCTATTGATGATTTTTACTTCTTTTGAGAAGTGTCTATCCACTTGCCCATAAATAGGACATAAAAGTTCTAGCCATAAAGGAATAAATGGGAGTAATTTGGAATATATTTAAATTCAGATATTCTGTTCATCAAAAGATTATAATGGAGGTGTAAAATCAAATCACAAATAGGGAAAGATATTTATGTATGTTCTAACTGTTAAGACTCATATTCAAAATACACAAAGAGCTCCTACTAAACAAATAGGAAAAAGACAGACCATCCAATGGGAAAATGGGCAAGAGACTTGTACAGGTATTCCATTCACTATGATAGCTAAATGGCCGGTAAGCTTTAATCATCAGGGAAATGCAAATTGAAAGCATAGAGATACTACTACATGCTACCAGAATAGTTATAATTTTAAAGCATGATAATAGTAAGGGTTGGGAAAGATGTGCAACCAAAGGAACACCCTCATACAGACTTTTCAAAACTCTTTAATAGCTATGAAGTTGAACATATGTATGCATACTTTATGAGCTAGCAATTCCATAAGCAAATATAGACCTAGAACACATTTATACATAGCTGCTCCAAAAGACATATACAAAAATGTAGCGCTGTGATGTCCTGTTATATTCATATAACAAGGTGGGTGAATCTCATACAGTTCAGTCCTAGGAGCCAGACACAGGTAAATACATACTATACATTTATATCAAGTTCAAGTAGAAGGGAAACCAATTTATGATTTTGTAAGTTAAGATAGCAGTTAGCTGTGGTAAGAAGGGGCCTTCAGTGACAGGAATGGTTGAGGCTTTCAGGGTACTGGTTATGTTCTGTTTCTTTATCTGCGTGGTAGTTATATGGATGTGCTCACTGAAAACTCATGGACTGATACACTTTTATACATGTGGTATACTTAAAAAATAAGGTTTACTTAAAAAGTGTGGAGTCTGGAAGCTGTTGGCATTGAAGCTCTTGGATTTTGCCATTTGGGAATTGGAAATTTAGAAAAGGGGGACGTGATGAAGTCCAAGAAGTTTTTCAGATATTCTAACTTCAAGACTATACCGTGATGAGTTACGCCATCCCCGAGCACTATGAGTGCTTTAGCTCTCTGGTCTTCTAGGAATCTGAGGACCAGGAAGCAGTAAAATAGTCATTTCTGTGGGCCTTTCTCTCCTTATTTCTTTGAGACATACTCTCGCTGTGTTTGTAGGCTGGCCTTGAATTTGCAAACCTTCTGTCTCAGCCTTCCAAGTAGCTGGTATTATAGGTACTAGCCACCACACCTGGCTCCATTCTCTGCTTGGGAGACACTAGGACCCTGTGATCTCTACTTTCTCCCTAAGAGATGATACCGGGCCGTGTGCAGAACACTGTGGGCTAGAGGGAGGAAACCATTTATGCCTTTTCCTTTTCTCTTTCTTCCCCTCCTGCCCCCTCCTCTTTTCTTGCTCTGCTACAAAAAAGTCAGAATTCTTGCTAGGGAGCCCACACCCACAGACCAAAAAGACAGAAGGACATTTATTGAAGGACAGATGCAATTAGCATTCTGTGGCCTGAGACACAAGCTAAGCTTCAGAACACACTCAAACCTAGACCCAGTGGGCAGTGTGGAAGGCTGCTTGAGCAGGCAAGCATTCCATTTCTTGGAAGCGGAATGAAAAGATGTTTCATTCATGTGATTCAAGGAAATAAAACTTCCTTTGGTTCAGCAGCACTGATGTCTGCATGCGAGGGCACAGCTGCGCTCCCTGAGAGCTTGATCTATGCAGTGTGGGCTGGGATCGCTCAGCAGTCTGGCCGTGTCCATCTTTTGTGAACATGGCACTCAGGTACAAATGAGATATGTCCTTTGCAAGCAATAAACTTTTCCATCTGTTCCCATCTCGATAATGGGAAAGTCAAAGAAAGAAACGAGAAAACTCTTGAATGTGCGGGAACCGAACAATTCAAATAATTTGCCTATCAATGGCATAATTAGGTTGACTTCAGAATCAGTGGTTTCCTTTTAAATCTTGCTTGTTTTTTAGTCTAACCAGATTAATTGAAAAACTTATTTACTCCTGAAAATATCCCATAAAAGAATTCCCTTTTGGTTCGTAATTAGTGCTACTTTTACATATCAAGTCAGAGTTAAAAAATTTTGTTTACTGATTGAATGGACAATATGCTTAAATGGTATAGAATCATTCCCACATCTTTCGCATGGATGAAGCACTTCAAATTTCCATACGTCTTGTGAAAATAAGACTGAATTATTTCATCGTGGCAAAGTGAAAAGAATGACACTGGTTTAGAAGGGGAAGTGTAAGGAGGTCTGGTGCCTGCCCTGATTGCATGTGCTGTTTTGGGCCCTGACTCTGGCACCGTGAATTCAGCAAGTCAAGAGTTTTGCCCTTGCAGGGGCCAGTTATCTTCTGGCTCGCCAGAAATAGGCACGGAATCAGTTGCTTTCAACAACATCTCTGCGGAGTGTGTCACGAGGTTTCTTTGAATCGGGAGATTTTCCTGCTAATTTGGGAAGCAGCTAAGGAAACCGTCCAAGGCAGTTCCCTATTTCCCTGATTCTCAGAGAGTCAGTACTTTCCCAACAATGGTGGTACCACTCACTTCAACCACTATATTTTGATTAAAAAAAATTGTATTCACCTAAGTTAAAGAAAATCCACCGAAGTCCACTAGAATCCCCTCTAGGATTTTGGAGCAGATTGGATGAGGTGGCACGTTAGTAGATCTTCAGTGCACTTGGAATGCAGTAAATTCTCAAAGAATGGTTTGTTGTGTAGATATTGTGTGAGCTACCCAGTGCCAGACGCTTTCCCCACAAAATCTCAACTCCTTGCAGAACTACTGGGTAGTATTCTTATTTCTCTGCCAAGGAAGAAGCCCACAGAAAACTTACAGGGCTTGTGTAAGGTCACATAGCTGATGAATCTCAGTGTTGGGGACTGAAGTCTTTCCTTTCCACCACCACTACTGTGTTCTCTCTATAACTGTTTCTCAAACTGGGGTCTAAGTCTCCAGGAAGGTCAGTGGGAGTTACAGCGGTAGAAGAGAGGAGCGTTCCATGAGTTTCACAGTTTGCAAAATACATACTGTTTCCTGCTGAGGTTTGGCAGACATTTTCTATGAAGGGCACATGTAGGTGTTTTAGGTTTTGTGGGCCATGTAATCTCTGTCACAGTGACCCTGCTGCCCTGTAGCAAGGAAGCACCACAGGCGGTACTTAAATAGCTGTGACTGTCTATGCTCCGATAGTGCTTTATTCAGGGAAGTAAACAATGGGGAAGTAAACAGTTTGGCCCATGGGCCCTAGTGTGCTGACTTCGGCTTTATTCCATGCTCCTCTTCTTTCCAGGCCCCACGTCCTTGGGTGCTCTTCCTTCTCTGTTAATGACATCACTGTCCATCTTCTTGGGAGCTCCCCACTTTATCCGTTCATTGTCATTGTCACACGTTCTACTCATGTTTGAGTGGCAGCCATGTGCTAAGCACTGGAAACAGAGCAGTAGCTGGAGTGAAGTTCCTGATCTCATGGAACTGGTATTCCGCTGGGTGACCCAGGGGTGTATGGCACATGTGAGGGGTAAGAAGAATAGGAGAAAGGGATGGAGAGGCACAGGGATGCTGTCCTGTATGGGGTAGTAGAGGAAGGCCTTTAAGGAGAGTACTAGAGAAGAATCCTACAAACAGGGGGAGAACAAACTGCATGGGTGAAGAGCATTCCAGGCAAGAGAGTAGAAGCGCAGAGGTCCTGAGGTGGGAGTGTGCCTGGCATGTTTAAGGAACAGGCAAGAATCCGGAGTGGCTAGAGTGAGGAAAGGGAAAGTGTTGGGGGAGAGGCAGGCAGATAAGGGGAAGTCCATGTGGGGTTGCAATGGGCAGCCGCTGGAGGGTGGGGGGATTGAGCAGTGGTCTTATGTTCTGGCACAGTGCGGTGGACCCCTTGGCTGTCAGGGAGAGGGAGACTGAGATGCTGGGAGCTTCATGACAAGATGCTGCGTGGGAAGCATGAGAAGAGCTTCATGACAAGATACTGCAAGGGAAGCCCAGAGTTTCTGAATAAATTATGAAGGGAGAGCATGTGCTTTCCCAGAGGATCACAGAGGATGTGAGAAGAAGAGAGAGGTCAAGGCTGATTTAAGACTTTGGCCATGGCAGGCAGAAGGGCAGAGTTTGCCCTTTGCTGAGATGGGAGATGGTGGGATGCCAGGTTTGGGTGGAAGATGACCTTAGTTTGGATGTTGATATTGTGACTGCCACTCGGACATCCAAGTACAGATGTCAGATAGGTGATGGATTGTAAAGTTAGAAGTTCAAGTTAGGCTACAGTGGGGAGTCAGTAATAAGGAAGTGGTCTTGGCAACCAGAGGCCAGCTGGGCCTGTTCAGGGAGTGAGTGGGAAAGAATAGGTAAGATAAGAGGCTGTCATTACCTTTTGCCTTTACCCCAGACATTCCCCAGACTGAATTCATACCCTGAGGCTCTTGTCAGTGTTGAGCTGATTCCCAGCAATGCTGCAGACATCTTGGGGATACCGTATGGGTTTAAGAACCACATTCCAGCAGAAGGAGAATCCCAGGGAAGAACTTCAGCAGGGTACCTAGGACACTGTTTGGCCACCCCCATCAGCCTGGGTCTCAGAAAGAGCTAGTAGGTTTCACTTGCATATGCCAAGTCAGATCAGCTGATAATGCCTGTCTCCAGGTCAGGTCTCTGAAGAAAGAAAGAGATGATTGATTAATTATGTCTACCAGGAAACATGTGGGGCCAAGTGTTTACCATTTTCCTCCAGGAGGGTGTTTCTAACTGTCTGAGAGTTGTCTCTATTGAGTTCAGAAGTGCTTGGCACACCCTGTAGACCTGAGGGAATTATGCCACGTGAAGCACACACCTGCCAAGTTAGATCTGGCTTGAAATTAACCACCTCACTTTTGAACTAACCAAATCTGTTAGTTAAAAAAAAGGGTAAGGCAGACGCCACCGGTTTCCTCCTTGTGCTTTGGAAGTGAGCCCTAACACTGTTGTTACTGTGTTTTATATCATGGAGTGAATTACACAGAAGCTTCTAAAGAAATGAAAACAAAACATCTGGGAGAAAAAAATATCCAAAGTAGTGGGAGATTTCCTTCATCAAAGAAAGTGATGTTTGTGAAAGTATTTGGAGCGTTGTAAAGTGCTCTACAAATATACGGACTTAGTATCATGCATTGCTTGAGGAAAACCAGCTCAGCTGTAATGTCTGTCCCTTCCTACAGTTAAGTTCCTCCTCTTGGAACATGGAGAGAAACTCTGGGATGGGCTTTGCCTGAACTGGGCGAGTCCTTATTGGAGAAGGCGGGCTGAAGACAGGGAAACATGGTATGTAAGGTCCATTGTTTTGGTGGCCAGTTTATCCAGCCGGGATCCAGCCCCTGAAAAGTTGCCGCCTGGGCTTGACGTGTGTAGATTGGCTTCCTACAGATGGCCAACCTCGGAACTGACAGTGGCTACCTGCTGGGCAGCCTGCTATTTAAGGGCACATTCTCCTCCCAGCAGGGCAGCCTCCTTGGGAAATCATATCAAGATCATGGGGGTCTTGGTGAATGCAGCCTCAGAGCTAGGATCTCTTTCTGTCCCTGCCTGTCCACTGGATGCTTGGGACCTATCTGGTGTGTGAGTGAGTGTGAACTCAGAGCAATAAGATGGTGCATTAGCCTCCAGAGGATCAAGAGCTAGGCTGCTGATGGCTTTGAGGGGAGACATCCCTGCTGCCTCCTGAGCCCCTCCCTTGCCCTATCAATTCTAAGGACTTCCAGATCCCAAATACTTCTGGGTGCTAATCTCTTTGTATAATTTAGTTTCTTCTGATTTCCTTCAAAGAGCCGTGTATCCAAATATTTTCCATTTTCTTTTGCAAATGAGTGAAACATTATGAACAATAAGGTATACTTTTCCTGCTGGTGTTTGATAGAAACAGGCTATGAAATACTCGTTGTTAGTAAGCATTCAAAAAGGAGGGTTTGAGTAACTCTTCTGGCTTCTGTATATACTTGATTGAAAAGAACTGGATTGTCACAAACTACACCAGAAATTAGTCTTTTCTTTATATGGGATCCTTGTTCCTGCGAACACATCTATATCAGTAGTGGAAGGAGGCAGGGTTTGCTGGCCTGGGTGGCCCCTCTGGAGGGTGGATGTTAGGGGTGGATCTTCTGCTGTAGCAGTCTGGATCCAACCAGGAGGGAGAAACCACACAGTGATTTAAACAGGGGCCATAGAATATGAAGAATCATTAAACCATGATAGAAGAGTAATTACAGGATCAAAGAAAACTCTTTGCAAGTTCCCTAGGGCTGAGTTAGCCCAAGGAAGGACAAACTTGGAAAGGGTACAGGCCTGTTGGAGAAGGTGCAGCTGAATGCTCTGGATGGCAGAAAATGTTGCTGGTTTGGCTGATCTGTGGTCATGGAGCAAAGAGGAAGTAACCTCCAGGGCTTAGGTGGGGTGCATAGGCACAGCTGGTGCTGGTGTGTATGCGTGCAGGGGAGTGGGTCACTGGTGCAGACAGATGACCAGGAGCACCTAGTGTCTGCAGATGAGAGGCAGTAAGCAGAGAGATCCAGGGTGCCAATGTGGGCAGGGGGCTTGGAGGTACTGTGTTGCCAGTGAGAAGCCAGCTGCACACCTGGAGAGGGATGCAGGGAGGTGATTGCTGAGCTGCATAGGAGCTGCGAGGTCACTGGGAGACAGCAGTCTGTGGGTGTGGGGCTGCGCAGAGCCCCACCAATTTCCTCCTCACTCTCCACCTGCCCCTTCCTCCAACAGAGTTCTGTCTAGCCAGCACCGTCTGCTAAACTGGCTTACTGTCATCTCATTGTAAAAGGAGAAATGGTTGAAGGATTTCCCTCCATCATTACAAAGCGTGTTTTGGAGGCCGAATTGGGAGATGAGAAGCAATTTAGTTGCTAGCTGGTATTTCCGGGTTGCCCACCCCTGCAGCACCCAGGTTCCTGACCATCTATGAGGATGTGGGCAGCCCCTTTTCCTCCAGACTGCCCCGTTTGCTTCACTGTAGCTCGTGCAGGGGCTGGCTTTCCTTGTGAGACCCCATGAGACTGCCTTGGGCATTTGGATCAGCTAAGGACAGAGGCTGGAGAGGGGGATCAGAATCCTCTGTCACAGGCCTGCCAACAGCTCGAGGTGAAGGGAACCTGTTGGAGATGCTTTTAATTTTGAGGACTTTAACTTGACCCATTGTTGCTTTGGTGGTGGAAGCTCTGATGGCTTACTGAGGGCACCTTCTTCCCCACTCTCTTCAAGCCAAAGGAAGGTACTTGGAGGATGTGTGTTTCTGCTGTTCTTGACCATTGCTCCATTACAGCTGGGGGTCCTGGAAGAAGTATTTCTTTACTGATACTTACCAGGTGTGGTGGACTTATTATTGTGGTCAGCTTGAGTAGGAACACCCTGCTGGACTGAGCTGGTATGGTTCTGGGCACAGAGGATCCACCTGAGGGTTGTTACCAACACAACATAAAGGAGAACAGGAGCAGAGATCGCAGACAGTTGTTTTCCCAGGAGAAGCTCTGTTGTGGCTGGTTCTGCAGAAGGGAACTTGGCCGTTCTTGTCACAGAAGGAATTCTCAGGGCCTTGCTGTTGTTGGGCTTGGCTGCTGTTTGCTCTGGGGGACCTTTGATCCTCATCTCCACTGTGAGCATCGTACCCTGGCTGCAGTATAGATTTATTCAGCCTTTTAGTGCAGATGTAGACTTACATGAGATAGTGCTGTGGGCTCCCAGCCCTTGGTTGGATCTTCCGGGTCTCCAGTGTATAGATAGATGTTCTGCACTCTTCCTGCATTTGACTTGTGTGTGTGAATGTTGTAATGTGTAAATGTCCTGTATTAAGTCTGCTCTCTTGCAAACCATTGATCCTAGAAAGGTAACTAATACACCAGGCATGAGGGCAGGTTTTGTGCCTGTCACCAAACGCTCTCTGGCTCAGGTTGAGCTTGGTATGCCTGTAGAGGAAAGGCAGTGACCGGGTTTCATTTTCCTCGATACTCCTCTGCCTGTGCCAGCCCCTGGAGATTCTGACTTAATTGATCTGAAGCAAGACTCTGATTTGCTTGCTTTAATAGCACCCTGACCCCTGTCATGTAGTTTTAAAGTGGAGACAAGGTGAAGAACGCTGGTTGGAGCCCATCTCTGCCCCCCGGGGTGGGCCACTTCACACACTCCTCTCTTTGCTCATTTATGTGCTCCATTTGATGTTATAAACATTTTGAAGGCAGAGATATTTTTCTTCCTCTTTGCACATCTGTTCCCACATACCCTCAGCAAAAGGGGCAGCTTTGACAGAACTTAGACCGCTCTGACCATCATTAGTTCTCATGAGCAGTGGCGGTAACGGTGTCCCCAGGGCCAGCCCAGAAGGTCACTGTCTCCATCCGGGAGATGTGACTGGGTCCTTTATCAGGACCCAGTTCTTCCTTGCCGTGAGAGGAAGATGAGGAAAATGAATCTTGGATAGGATGACTGGGAGCCAAAACAACAGCCATTGTGTGACTTTGTGCCTCACTTTGGCCCGGATCACTTGATCTGCTGACATGTAGGGGTTGGTGGTTTGTCACCTCAAGTTCTTCTCCAGTTCATTTACAAACTAAAAACATTGCATGTACTACTCCCTTAGATTGTTGTTGGTGATGGTGGTACTCCACTACAATGAGCTAGTCCAGAGGAAGGTGTGACTCTGCCTGTTTGTGTTCATAACTATCTTTGCCTTGGTAGGGCCCAATATGAGCTATGCAGGCAGTTTCCAAAAGTGAACAGGCTGCTTGTTTAGATGACCAAGATGTCTTCCTCCATGAGATGGCATGGGGTGGAGCAGAGTCCTCTGTCTGATCGTGGTTCTCAAAGTGTGGTCCCTGGACCTGCAGCTTCAGCATCACTTAGGTACTTTTTAGAAGTGTCCCTTCTCCTCATCCCTCCCAGCCTATTAATCCAGAGGCTCTGGGGGTGGGATGCAGAACTGTGTTGTAAGAAGCCCTCCAGTACTTACATGGGCTTAAATTTGAGAATTGCTCCTCTCTCCAGTCATCCAGCTGGATAGACATCTTAGTGCATCACAGCCCTTGGAGTTTTTGAAACTCCAAGGCTTTATTTTACCCTTTGTTCTCCTTGTGCAGCCATGTTCCTGTCCAAGGTCAAATGTCACTTCCTTGGAGAGACCTTGTTGGCACTACTCCTTCTCTATCAGGTGTGTGCATGTGCTTGTGCTCTCCTCCCACGCCCTTCCTCCCTCCCTCTCTCCCTTCCTTTCTCTCTCTCTTTCCCTCCCTTCTTCTCCCTCTAACCTCTAATGTGGGATTCTCACTCACATCAGTACCACTCAGGGTTTGTTAGAAATACAAAATCTTGCTGGGTGTGGTAGTGCATGCCTGTAATTCCAGCTACTCAGGAGGCTGAGTCAGGAGAATTGCAAGTTTTAGGCCAACCTCAGCAGTTTAGCAAGACCTTGTCTCAAAATAAAATTTAAAAATTAGGGCTGGAGTTATATAGCTCTGTGGTAGAGCTTAGCATGCAAGAGGCCCCAAGTTCGATTCTTACTACTAAAAACAAAAAAAAAAAAGAGAAAGAGTGAGAGCGCATGTGTGAGAAAGAGAGAGAGAAAGAAAGAAAGAAAAAAAACGTCCTGGGCCTGTCCCACCTATGAATCAGAATCTGCATTTTGCAGGATCTGTAGATAATTACTATCTTCTTTAGAGGTTAGGAGGCCCTGGCCAATTCACTCTGATTGCAAGAGAATAAAATTGTTCTGTTGTTTGCATTTTAATAATACATATTTATTAGGGAAAAAAGGGAAACACAGAAAAACCCAAAGAAAGGAGGACACCCGAGGTAGCATTTCAGACCCGATGTGAGCCTGCTTGTTGGTGTTATCTTTGTCCGCGGAGGTGCCACTTTCAGATGACCTACTTTTGAGACAGAAGTCATGCTTTAAACAATGGCTAACACTCCATCTTGCATAGAGCAGGTGTTGGATAGCTATTTAAGGAACCAAAAGAGGGATTTTAAGAACTCTGTACTCTGGAAGGGTCACCTTTTCTCAGTGTGTTAATGAAGCAGTTCAGTGCTGTTTTTGGCTGAGCTTTTCATGGTTGCTAAATCTTAGTGACCGGAGTGTCTCAGCCTGCTGGGATCGCGGTGGCTGCCGTTCCTGAGCGACGGTGAAACTTGGGGAAAAACTACTGCAGGCAGCTCTCATTCACAGCCAAGACTGCTTTGTACCAGGAAACCTACTTTCTGCCCTTCTGTGGAAACTGATTGCTAATCTGATTTAAGCTTCACTAGAATGAGAGTGTGAGTGAGAGAGGATTTGAGGAGAGAAGGAATTGTCCTGCCTGCCGCTCTGGCTCAGAGATAAGGGACTCATTTAATTAATCCCAGGGAGTGCCCTGGCTTTCTTTTCTGAGAGGATTTCTGAAGCCTTCCAGAGGCCACCTTCAACCAGCGGTCCTGGCTTTGTTGGAGGTGTGCCTGAGGTCTGTCCCCACCCTCCCTGCCCTCGGGAGCAGCTGCAAGTCTCCAGGGCCTGCGTGATCATGAGAGTTGCCTGGGAGAAACGGCCATGACCTTGGAGTCATAAACTCAAGGTTTTAGACATGTCCGGAATTTCTCAGCTGTCTCCATAATCCAGCTTCGCTAGAGGATTTCCTCCTTGGTAAGAGCCAGAGACAGCTCCCTGGGGACATGCCCAGCTTGCCCCCTGCGGATGCATCTACCACATCACTGTTCCCAGCCTCCAGGGTGCTCCTGTGTTCCTGGCAGACTTCTGTTACTGGATAGTGGTGGCTCTGAATGGTCATGCAAGGGACCTAAACTGTGAACAGCCCTCGTCCATTCAGGTGTCGCTGAGGGTGCAGGAGGATGCGTGCTGGTGCACATGATGGTTATGGGTGTCTCCCAGGGAGAAGAGCCTGAGTGCTGTGGTAGCCTTGCAGGACCTAGGAAGTGTCCACATGCTAGACACGTCTGAGGTGCAGCATCTGCTTGGCTCGAGCATTTTGACATCTGGGAATGATTTCTCTGCTTAAAACCCAACCTTGTGGCCGCTATAAGAAACTCCACATTTGAGTGAATGAAAAAAATGATCAGGCACCTGGACGCCCATGCTCCTCCATGCAGGTGACGAGTTTGGACAGATTTCTAGGAACACCCCAAGTCCCTTCATCTTGGGTGCTGAATCAGAAAGGGACTGAGTCCAGTCCTGTCGCAAATGCCACGTACCTCTCGCTGGAGCCACTTGAACCATTTCTGGAACCTGAAGAAAATTCTGCCTTTGACTTTTGTTAAAGTCAACATTATAGTACATGTTTTAACTATAAAGTATCTCTCTATCTCAGTAAGAGGATGATGAGCGATGGATCTGAATCGCTCAAAGGATAATCCATAAATTTAAAATTTCGCAGTGGATTCCTTTCTCAACAGAAAATACACTGTTTAAATTTTTCTTTGCTTCCAAAAACTTAATTCTCAGCAGTCTTAGATTGAAAGTTATTTTTGTATCAAAGGTCAGAGTCTCCAGACTCTCAAATGAGCTAACTCAGAACATTCCTAGAGTCATGGGCTGATGATTTTTATTCTAAGGTACACAACTGCACATCATGCTCTGTAAGTGCAACCCCTAAACACCCCAGAGCTGGTTGCGGGTGATAGCCCTGCTTGCAAATGCTGTATAAAACGAATAATCCCACAAGAAGTGTCAGCTTTTTATTCCTGAACGTATCTCAGAGAAGAATGAAAGTCAACAGTATGTTCCATTTTCTCCCAGGGAGTATTTGCTTGGGGCACACAGCATTACAAATGGAAGTGTTTCACTTTTGCTGTCTCCCACGTGTGGCTCTTCGGAAGGGCGCAGTAGCCCAAGGCCTCAGAGGAGATCTGTATTCTGCTCTTGAGTGAAGGGAGTGTTTGCTTTTTTTCTTTTTTTCTGCTTCCAATTAAAAATGTAAAATTTATAATTTGGAAAACAATTTAAGAAGTTGTATTTGGAAATATACAATGCCAGTGGATTTCTAAATTGGGTTTAGAAAGTTGTGACAGGGAGTTCAGCAGACAGTCCTTGCTAAGAGCCCTCACCTGCCTTGTGCTTGGCAAGTCCGGGGGAGGCATCCGAACGGGGATCCTGTCACCAGAGTCACGGGGCTTTTTGCTGTTAAGAAGGAAACGCAGAATGAGAGGCGAGGCGGCAGATGCTGGCTTGTGTGCTGGTGGCTCTGGGGCTCCTAGGAGAACAAACGTTGGCGAGCCACTGATCACTAACCCAGGGCTCTCTGGTCCTAGAGTTAATGAATTACTAAGGGAATGGAGTGAAAGATACTGCTGATTCCATGATGCTAATTTTGAAATTGTCTAGTTGCTGAGAAGGTGTTAGGCAGAGTGTTCATAACATTAGTGTTGTATGCAGTTGAAAATAAATGAAGAAACTACACATTCAGTCCCATAATGTCAGCAGAAAAAGGGCCTTTGAATCCCTTGAGGCAGGGCCCAGATGCAGCACACGTGAGCCAGGTGAACAGGTGGCCAGGGGACTTGGGTGGGTAGCCGCTGCTCAGCTCCGGCTCTCTGGGCCCTTAAGGGAGGTCCTGGGTCTCCAGATCTTCCTGTACTTCGAGAGAAGCTTGGAACCTGGGTTTCTGTATACAGTCTCTTTACTTTTAACTGTTGGCAACTGACCAAAACATTCTGAAAGGCTGTGCAGGCCAAATTGAGCAGGGCTGGCTGCTGCCTGTCTGCACCCAGATGTCCGTTGGTCTCTGTCGTTTGACAACTGCAGTTGCAGGCTGGCACAGGGCTGGCTGTGTGGCTGGTTTTCTTTTCTCCCCCAGGGCCATTTTCTGGGGATGCTCTGAATGACTCCTGTGTCCAGCTAGCGGCAGCTCACTCTCTAGAATTCTTGAAAGCTTTTCCTCGAAGGCCCAGTGGCAGCCAGCTGGACTTTCTCTGAGGTGTGGCTTCTGGGCCTTGGCCTTCTGGTTGTGGATGCCAGGTGGAGCTGGAGTCTTGGCCCATTAGTGTCTTTTTCCTAGCATCTCAGTGCATCTTTGCTGGAGTGTAGGACTGATACCCACAGCTGGCCCCTGAGATGTACACACTAAGCCTGAGGAATCCCGCACAGACACATGTGGTGGGGAGGGAAGGGGAGCTGGGGACTGGGGGAAGTGGGACAGATTCCGAAGGTCCTGAAGTTCTGTTCTTGGTCTTCCTCCCTCCCCTGGGAGGTTAAAGTGGCCTCTTTCTCAGAGTGGTGTCTTAGGTCTCTGTGTGCAGTGTCCTCGGCTTTACCTGCCTACACCTATGGAATTGGGATAATGGGGTGTGGCCCAGGATTCTGCATTTTAAGCACAGAAGAAGGAACTATGTGCACACTGATGTTTGAGAATCATTGATAAAGGATGAGGCCCTGGGTAATAGGACCTTGTGATTCCAAGTCATGTTCTACAGGCCCCTCCAGGCAGGAATACAAGTGGATCAGAGGAGGTCGCCATCAACTGGCTGGTTCTGGCTCATGACCTAGAACCCAACAGGCAGTGTTCGGTGGTGACCACCAACAATGTCAGGGGTGTGTGACCAGAGCAGAGCAGTGTGTGGGCTCCACACTCAGAGCAGAGTCTGCACTTGGGCTTTAGTGCTCTGCAGCCAGTCTTGAAATTCTTTTTTTTTTTTTTTTCTGGTGCTGGGGATCAAACTCAGGGCCTTGTGCTTGTAAGGGAAGCATTCTAACCATTGAGCTAAATCCCCAGGACCTGAAATTCTTCATTTTGTTATTATTATTATTATTATTATTTTTTTTTTTTTGGTGCTGGGGATCGAACTCGGGCCCTTGTGCTTGCAAGGCAAGCACTTTAACCACTGCGCTAAATCCCCAGCCCCCATTATTTTATTTTTTTGATTCTCTGTCAATTAACTGTTTCCAAATACAAATCCCAATGCAAACAGAGCCAGTCTACATTAAATTATATGATGATAGTTTTCAAAACATCTTTAACAGGTAAATAAAGGAGTGATGTAAAATATTGTGGTTTTTTTTCTTGGTGAATTTTATTTGCAAAATTTCTTCCCCTTTCAGTACATTTTCCTGCTGCATTTGTGCTTTTTCTGCCATAATCACTTTATTTGTGAATTTGTGTTTTTTAAGCAAACAGAGGCTAATGGGACAGTGGAGCAGGGGCTGGGTGTTGCTCCTGCTCACGTGTGGCTGTGCCTGCCTCTGCTTCTCTACCCCGCTGTAATGGGCTGTCTCTGCCCGGGCCCCACCATAATTCTGCCCTGTGGGGGCCTGGATGGAGGCATAGAGAGGGCAAGGTGGGCTAATGTCTTGTGTACTGTATGGCGGAGCTGAGGCTGTCGTTTATGAGACTCTACGTGGTTTGGCTGAGTAGCTCTGTTGCCTGATGAAGTGCGGGAATAAACAAGAGATTAAAAAAACCCAGCAGCACAGGTGGGAAGAGAGCTCACTGATGAAAGGAGAAGGATGTTTTCCTGATTTTTTCATTATGAGGCCCTACATTTTTAGTTAATATCACAAATTATATAGCTGGCTGGAGTGACCCTAGGCACTAATCCTATGCTTACTGGGCTGTCTTACTTGTGGCTCATCTGTGAAACACTGTGCCCCTTATTTAGGTCTTCTTTTTCTCCTCCCTTTAGCAGCTTTTCGTTCTGATGGCAAGATCAGAGTCTTCTGTGTGTTTTTAAATTTCTTCATATTATACATTTTAGTGTGCTTCTTTCAATGAATGTGAATGGCAGGGATTTTTGAAGACTAAAACATTAGAAGTTCCTTGTAAATTTTATGAAGCGTTTTAAAGATTTAGGTGGAGAGAGTCAGCGAGAGCTGTCCTATTTGGATGTTTTCTCTAGTCACTAAGCATTCAGTGTTAAGGGTGATTTGGTTATATAGTTTAGCTGAGAGTGGTTTGCCCTGCCCTAGCTTGGCAGGCAAAACCGGCAGGATGCACTTGGGTTATGGTGTGTGCTCAGAGGATGTGTGCAGAACAGTATGTAAAGATTGAAGTATGCACACCCTGGCAAAGATTTCTACTGTTTGAAAGATGAGCAGCTGACCATATTAGGCCTACTTATTTTCAGTCATCATTGTCTTTGTTTCACCTCACTTCTTAGCACTTGTAGTTGACCATGTTCTACTTGGAACGCTCTCTTCTTTTGGCTTTACAATAGGCTTCCTTTGCTGATTCTCTGAGCTCCCTAGCTACTCGTTTTCTTTGACCCAGTCTTGCAGTATTGGCATTGCTGAGATTTGCTCCTTTGCCCTTCTTCCTTATTTTGTATTCTGCTGATCAATTGTTAAGGACGTGGTCACAGGAGCCATATTATTTGGGTTCAGTTGTCGCTAACTGTATTGATCTTGAGTGAGTTGTTTGGTCACATTAGTTTGCTATGACCTTGTGCTTCATAGTTTCATATCAACTAAAGATGGGAATAATAATAGTACCCTCTTCGTAAGCTTACGTGATGGTTAAATAATTCATATCAGTTTATGTAAGTAAAGGGTAAATGATTCCAGCTATTAAAAGTTGGATGTTTGGGCTTCTGCTTGTGGCAATAAGTGAACTAGCTTGTAGCAGATGAATACTTCTACCCAGAATAACAGAGAAGCTAGCCAAAGGACCGAAAATATGTTTGAAGGCTCCAGAGTGCTACCAAGCAGCCAAGACTGGAGGGGCCAAGTAGGAGGTCAGTCTCACTGGATCTGACATTCTAAACTGCCTTCTACCTTCCCACATTTACCAGGTCACAGTGGCAGATTTAGAGTATGGAAGTGACTGAGGAGGCTGAGAAGTTAAGCGGAGGTAACAGCAGCTCCTTAGTATCGAGGAGAAAAAGGTGGAGCTCAGGGATCACCAGGGTAAACAGGTTCTAAAGCGCTTTCCAGATGTTTGGTTGGGACCCCTAAATATTATACCCTCATGAAGGCTAACTGAACTGAGACTTGGCTGTACAAAGAAGAAACCCAGTGTTGAGGAGCTCAATCCTTGATGGGATTTGAGGAGCTTGATCCTTAGATTAAGATGGTCTGCTTCTATGGCTTGCCAGAAGGTAAGGAAAATACGTGCTGGAGAAAAATATCGTCCAGAGTCTCCAAACACTTTCATAAACAATGATTACATCCATCAAAAATTTACCTGCTGCATCCAGAGTCCTGAGCAAGAAAGACGAGAGAGGAGAAGACAAGAGAATAGAGAGAAAAGGAGACGAGGAGGGCAAGTGAGTGTAGATTTCTGTGTCTAACATTGCGAGGAGCCAGGCTGTCTTCCTAAGTGGCTGCATCGTTTCACATTTGTGCTGTAGTGTGTGATGGTTTTCATTTCTCTAGAACCCATCAACCGTTGTTGTTGCTGTTATTGTTGTTGTTTTCTTAACAATGGCCATTCTAGCTGATGAATGTGAAGTAGTTTTTCATGGTCTTAATTTGCATTTCCTTGATGGCTAATGAGTTTGAGCATCTTTTCATGTATTTAGTGGTCAAGTGTATCTTCTTTGGAGAAATGGCTGTTTAAATTTTTTGCCTGTTTTTAAATTGGGTAATTTGTCTTTTTGTTGTTCAGTTGTAAGAGGTTGCTTGCATTTGTATGTTCTAATACAAATCTCTTAACTCATACAAGATTTATAAAAATCTCCATTGTGTGGGTTGTATTTCACTTTCCTGATGGTGCCCTTTGAAGCACAGAATTTATGATTTTTTGGTGGGGGAGGTGCTGGGGATTGAACTCAAGGCCCCGCGCTTGCTAGGTGAGTACTCTACTGCTGAGCAAAATCCACAACCCCCACATTTTTAATTTTGATGAAGTACAACTTGCTTATTTTATTTTGTTGTTTTGTGGTTTTGGTGTCATTACTGTGAAGGATATTTTTATTGCTTATGGAATCCTAGGTTAGCAGTTATTTTCTTGGAGCAGTCTAAAGCTGCTAGTTCACTATTTTATGGTTTGTATCATTTCAGGGGGGAAATATTGGCTGCCAAGGTCACTGTTGTTCTTGCAAAGATAATCTGTTTCTCTCTGGCTGCAGCTAGTATTTTTGTTGTTAGAGTTTATAGCACTTTTTGAACATATTGTGTGATACCATTTGTTGGTTTTAGAAAAATTTGGCCATCGCCTATTCTAATATTTCTTTCACCCATTTCCTCCCATTCTGGTACTTCATTAGCTGTATTTTTGACCCTTATCCAATGAACTTCTTATGCTCTTTTTTGAATTTTCCATTTTCCACTCTCCATAAATTGGTCTTAATGTGTCCTACTGACCTATATTCGAGACAATTCCATTTTGTCTGTGGCTAATCTTCTATTGAATCATGTATTGTATTCTTAATTTCTGTACTGCACATTTCTAAAATTTCTGTTTGATTATTTATATTGCATATTCTTATTTAGTTAAACTTCCCCAGCTTGCTTATTTTCTCAAATGTATTTAGCACAGTTGTTTTAGAGGTCTCATCTAGTATCTGGATCGCCTAGAGTGAAAGAAATACCAATAAATGCTACAGCATGGATGAGGCTCAACTCAGAACATTAAGCTAAGCAAAAGAAGCTGGTCAGGAGTGACCATGGATTGTATGATTCCACTTATATGAGATGTCTGGAATAGGCAAATCCGCAAAGACTGAAGGTAGATTAGTGGTTGCCAGGGACTGGGGTGTGTGTGTGTGGTAATGAAGAGTGCCTGCTAGTGGGCACAAGGTTTCATTTGGGAGTAATGAAAAAAACTTTCTAACATTGATTGTGATGTTGGATACACAACTCTATGAATATAGTATAAGATAATAATGTACTTTTTTTTTTTTTTTTGTGGTGCCAGGGATCGAACTCAGGCCCTTGTGCTTGCAAGGCAAGCACTCTAATCACTGAGCTAAATCCCCAGCCCATTAATGTACTTTAAATAGGCGAATTATATGGTGTGCAAATTATATCTCAATAAAGCTGTTACCCCCAAAATGGACGTGAAATAAAGGTGCTTCTAGAAACAGAAACTGAAGAATTTTGTTTTCAGCAGACTGTCACTTAAAAAAATACTTAAAAGAAACCTTCAGGCAGTAGGGAATTTACATAGACACAATCCAGGAAGAAATGAAGTACAATGAATAAGCAACTATGTGGATAAATCTAAATGAATATTTACTACTCAAAACAATACCATTTCATGGGGTTCCAAATGTATTATGCAGTATCTCAAAAGGTATAGATGACATTAAAATGATCTAGTTCCTTTAAATTTTTTGAGACATCATGATGCTAATTTAAATATGTTCTACTAGTCAAGAAAGCATGCTGTTATCTATAAGGTCAGTTCCTAGAAGAATAAAAGAATGTGTAGCTAGGAGTAAATAGCATAATAGGAAGGAAATATGGAGTAACAATGAAGAATAGCAGATTAAACAAAATATGGCACAGAAAGAAGGAAAAGGAAACTACAGCATGCAGATCAAGTATTAAATTTATAAATCTGAACCCAAGCATGTGTGATTACTTTAGGTTAACAGACTTTTTTCTTTTTTCTTTTCCTTCAGCACTGGGGATTGAGCCCAGGGCCTTGTTCCTGACCTACATTCCCATCCCTTTTGTATTTTTTATTTTGAGATAGGGTCTTCCTAAATTGTTAAATTGTCCAGGCTGGTCTCAAGTTTACAGTCCTCTTGCCTTACTCTTCCAGAGTGCTGGGATTATGGGTGTGTACCGCCGTGCCTGGCTAGATTAACAGACTTTAATTTAAAAAGCTATTAGATTGGGTTAAAAAAAAACTATATTCTACTAACAAGAGGCACATCTTAAGTATATGACCACTAATGTTGTAAGTAAAAACTAGAAGATGAACCACGTAATGCCAAAAGAAAATCGTGTAGTTGTATTAGGAGCAGAGGACGTAGTCTTTAAAGCAAGAAATAAGGAGGAAATCTCCTAGTTGTAAAAAAGCCAGTGCACTAGGAACTATTCTTATGTGTCTAATAAATAGCCAAAATAAATAAACCAAATATTGACAGAATTAAAAGGAAACCCAGAAAAATTCACAGTTGTAGTGGGAGATTAGTGCACCTCTTTTTGGAACACTCCTTAAGAACAGTAAAGACAAAGAAGGCTTGAACATCCTACTTAACAAACACTGCAGCTGTTGAGGGTGCATCCTTTGAATTTATTGGACTATATAAAATAAGACTCAGGAAATTCAAAGAATTGAAATCATACAAACTATTTTCTGACCATAGTGACATTACACTAGGAATCAACAATAAAAAGACTAGGTATTTAAATTCCTACATATTTGGAAATGATGTAATATACTTCTAAATAACCCTTAAGTCAAAGAAGAAGTCCTACTGGGATTTAGTAAATATTTTCAAGCCAAAGATAATGAAAATATGGCATATTAGATCTTGTGGGCTATAGCTAAGATCTACATAGAAGAAAAGTATAGTCTTAAACACACATAAAATTATCCTCCATGTCTGTGGGGATTGGATTCAGGACCTCCCCCCAACCTTGCCTAGCAAATACTGAAACCCACAGATGCTCAGCCCTCATATAAAATGGCATAATATTTACATAGAACCTACATACATCCCCTTGTATGCTTTTAAAGTATCTTTAGATGACTTGTAGTATTCAATATAATATAAATGCTATGTAAATAGTTGTTACACTGTATTGTTGTGGGGACAATGACAAGAAAAATGTCTCTGTATGTTCGGTATCTGCACAATCTTTAAATATTGTTCCTTCATGATTGGTTGAATTCTTTGATGTAGAACCTGTAGATATGGAGGGTTGACTCTAATGGAAAAAAGACTGTAATCCTTAAGATTTTAGGGTTTAGAAAAACAAAAGAAGGAATTAATAAGGAACAGAAATGAATGATATAGAAAACAAACTTACCATAGAGAAAAAGCAATATAATAAAATACTAGTTCTTTGAAAAGATGTTTTAACAGATAAAGGATTTCTCTTAAACTATTATAGGAAAACATGGGAAAGTACAAATTAGTAAGATCAGGAAAACGAGGGATCTCAGCACAGATCTTCAAGACACAAGATATTAGCTACCAAAAAAAAAAAAAAAAAAAGAAATTAGCTACATGTGTAGGCTCCCTAATACACTTGTGGCATTTCAACCACCTTGCTTTTATGGATGCCCAAACTACAAAGCATCTCCACTTACTTTACACACAGCATCTCAGTTTTATCCTGTTTCTCCGACCACAAACAGCTTTTTGTCCATGTTTCCCATCTTGGTAAACACTACCAACATTTATTAACTTGCTCAAGTAAGAAACTCAGGATCTTGCCTCTCTGTTGGACACCTCCACATCCCATCAATCACCCAGCCTCTGGCTTTTCCTTCCTCCCTCCTCTTTTTCCTTGCATTACTCCTCACCCTGCCTTTCTGTTTCCTTCTTCTACCATGGTCCAGGCCACCTTCAAACAGCCTCTCAGTCCAGTGGTGGCCTCTTCATTTGTTGCTCAGGTTTCCATCCGCACCCTGCACAACTGGTCCTGCACGCACCTGCTTACAACCATCCCATCCCACAGCTTCTCATCGCCGTGGAGTCAGGTGTAAGGTCTGCTGTGGCCTGGAGCCTTCCACCCAGAGGCCTCAGCCTGTGCTCTTTCAGTGCCTCAACTACTCAGGCCTCTAAAGTGGCAGGGCTTTTATATCATCATGCTTCGACCTTTGCAAGAGAACAAGAACAGAAATCACAAGGGCGACTCCCTCACCATGTTGCTGCAGTCTTTGGGCAGTCAGTCCTGTCCACAGCCACAAGTGCTTCCTACGACCTGGCTCATGGACACAGCACAGAGCCCAGCAAAAGACTATTGATCTGAACGAGTACACTACAAAATAGCATAATAATGTACCCACATCAGCTACACCCAGCCTACTTTATATCATCTAGATTGCTAGTAATACCTAATGCAATGTAAGCACCATGTAAATAATCGTTATACTATATTATTTAGGGAATAATCACAGAAAAAAGTCTGACATGTTGAGGGTATTTTTCTAAATCTTTTCAGTTCATTGTGTGTATGTGGAACCCAACTATCCATAGGAAGGAATGTGCACAGAGGTATAGTTTGAAGGATGGTGAAATGAGCACCGTACCCCGTTACTCACCTTAGGAAACAGTGTGCAGAGGGCAGCCTGGGGCGTCCTTTGCAGTGGTCATTTTGGGGAACCATAGCCTAAAAAAGCCAGAATAACCGTGCTAGGGTTTTCTGTTGGTTTTATTAGGAATTTGAAAGGGACACGTGAGGCTGCTTGTTGGAAAGCTGTCTTTCTTGACTTCTTTTGCTTGTTGTCTAAGTCTAGTTTCTGGTCTCTGATGCTTTTAGAAAGAACCACAGAATTTAAGGAAGCCACAAGCTTCATGGCTCCCTAGCAACAGAAGCACCATTTGAAGAGGGGAAGCAGTGTAGGTGTCCTACACTGACTTGCTGGCACGTGTGGACTGCTTTCATGCCCCTCCCAGAGCTGTGCTGAGCTTGAGGTGGGACACTCAGGGGCTCACAGTAAGTTCAGCCCTGGAGAAAGACATGGCTCTCAGCAACACTTCGCTTGTAAGCCAGGGCTGTGGGCGTGCAGCCAGTGTAGGAAAAGGTGGCTGGGCCTGCATGTGCTTCAGATGCTTCATAATTCTGTCTTTCATTTTGCACTTTATGAGTGGAGTAAGTAGGAGCAGTAGACCATGCTCTGGGAGTCGGAGCTCCAACTCATGCCTGCTTCCTCCTCCCACTCCCCGTCCTGAACCGGCAAGGCCTCTGCTCAGTGCTCCCTGTGCTCCAGGTCCTGCCTGGCCTCTTTCCTTGTTTTTACCCAGCATCTGCTGCTGTCCTCTGTCCCCAGCAGGAGTCTGGGCTCAGGGCGGGTCAGGGTTAGGTGTGTGTACTCTGAGGCATCTCAGGGCTGGATGTGTAGTGACCATCCCTGCCTGGAGCTGGCCGTCTGAGGTGCATTCAGTGGGCTACTTGTGGGGCCAGCTTATCACCCCTCACCCCTCCAGACATCAAGCCCTTCAAGGATGAAAGCTGTCCTCCCGGTCTGCTGTGGACGGTGGTGGCAAGTCATGGAAAGAAGAGGTTGGCTTAAAGTCGCAGTTTCCAAGTTGCTCACAAACCTATTCGTTGGCTGGGCAGTTCTGGTTGGACCAGTTCGGCTGATTTCTGCTGGGCTTTGGAAGGTATCTGACATCAACTGATGGGTCATCTGGAGGTTTGACGATCCAGATGGCCTCTCTTGATGGCAGACTTCCAAGAGCAGCGAGAGAGGACAGCCTCAGAGAGTGCCCTGCAAATGTCTGCTGTGTCACATTTACTACTGTTTCACTGGACAAAGCAGGACACATGCCAGCCCAGATTCCGGGAGTGGAGGGCCTGCCGAGGAAAGGCACTGGGGGTATAGATGCAGGGTTGGAGGGACATAAGCTAGTGGCATTATCTGAGCTTTTCTTTAGTCTTCTTTCTCTTTAAAAATCAGCATGCATTTCCCCACTTCTAAACTACTACCAAAATTAGTTTAAAAGGTGGCCTCAGTGTATATTTATAGAGTAGTTCTGTGCAAATCTATTTCAGAGCCACTCAGAAATTTTACTGCCTAGACTAGGATCACTGCAGACCTGCTGCCAGACCCCAGATAATCATTAAACCACCCGAGTAACACGCCACCTCACTGGCTTAAGGAGGGGGAAAGAATATATAACTCGAGATGTGACATCAGCCTTGTTGCAGATGTTTGGGGTTTTTCTGGGATTTTGAGCCTGCCCTATCTTTTCGATTGTGCTTTCTTTGTAGGAACAGTAAAAAGAACCCCAGAGTGACTTTGTGTAACCTCTCTACAAGGAGCCCAGGGCTCTTTCTCTGTCCCCAGAGAATGAGGACCAATTTTAATAGTGTTTTGACCAAGGGAGTGGCATAAAATTCACGGTATCTGGAAGGACCCTTACTGTGGCTCTGGGACTGGCCCCCTCAGCGTAGCCCTCCCCTGCCAGAATCTTGGCCATAGGTTGACAGCCCGCAACCGGAGCTGAGGTCTCCCTGCTGCGCTGCTGTCACTGCCCCCAAATTCTCTAATCGCCACCCTTCTGTAATAGCTCTGTAATGCTATCTTCCCACATAGCTCCCTGCTTTGTCTTATGTCCTGAAGTGCCCGACAATGTCCTGGCCACCAAACCTACAGCCAAGAAAGGAATGCAGGGGACATGCTGCCAGGGGATCAGAGTTGACATGAAAATTGTCAGAGTCAGGAAATTCCAGGGCCCTTAAATCATCTGGGAAGACATTTGACATGAGAGGCCAAGGGAAGGGATCAGGTTGCCTCCCTGTAAGCAGGAATCGAGGTCAGGGACTGGTCTGCCAGGGAGGGGTCTGAGTCCTTCACTCTGCAGGGAAAGTTTGGCTATTCCTGTCTAAGTCTTTACAGTCTGATTGGACTTACCCCCACTTGCTGTCCACTCATATTGTTCGTGCATTGTTTCAGAAGTTTCTGTTGATGTAGTTATCACTGACAAGATTGAAGACTTCGTTTCGGATACCTATCAATTTGTTTATAAATGTGACACCTAAACTGGGTATGTTGGTGCACACGTTTAATCCCAGCACTCTGGGAGGCTGAGGCAGGAGGATCACAAGTTTGAGCCTAGCCTGGGCAATTTAGCGATTTAGGGAGACCGGTTTCAAACAAACAAAATAAAAAAAAAAAAAAAGAAATAAAAAGGGCTGGGGATGTAGCTCAGTGTGAAGGTACCCTGGATTCACCACCCCCAGTACCGTAAGCAAAACAAGCAAAACAAAACATGACACCCAAAGCCAACTCTCCCCACTCCCAAAATATTCAGTGTATCAGTCCAGTCAAGACGTGCTTTATTCTTGCCCCTTGGCTCATGTGATAGTTTAAATATTAATCTTATGTGTCTGCAGTGCACAGTGAGGCGGGGCCTGTGTTGTAGAAGGGTACAGGCAGTGTGTCTTAACTTCACAGGCCACTTGTGCTTTTTGGGGTCCCCTTGTACACACATGCGCTGTTTCTGTGAGGGCAACCAATGTTTGGGTTGGTCCCCCTCACAACTGCCCTTCTGTGAAGGCCTCTTGTATGCTTACCAAGGGACCAAGAGACGCATACTCCTTTTCTTTTTCACTTGGGCACAAATGGGGAGGGGATCGCTCAACCACTCATTAGTTCATTACTGCATTTGCTTTAGGAATTGATAGTCTCCTTTTTCTTTTTGAGGAGGACTTGGGCACTTTCGTGGAGGACGCTGGGGGTGGGGAGTCCTCTGCTAATTACAGCAGGAGGAAGGACTGCCATACCTTTTGACAGTTGATTAAATGGCATTTTGTTCTGTTCTGTCTTCTATTTGCATGTCATACTCAATGAAACCACCTCTTTAAGGGAAAGAAGCATTTATGTGTTCTTTGGTACCCTGCCTGTGTCTGACATATAATTTTGTTAAAATAGAGCTATGGAAATGGTAGTTAATGACGCCTGAAATGTGAGGAGAGAGATGGTGAGACCGGGTAGTTAGGGTAAGGGTTGGAGATCTTAAGCCTGGGGAGACTGTGGTGTTTCCTGTTATGATTTGGGGCCAGCCCAGAGCACATTGAGGCAGATGCCAGGCAGGCCAGTTGGAGTGTCCAAGAAGTTGGGATATTCACTTCAGGCTGCTGTTAATAAAATTGGAAGGTGTGGATGGATAAAATAGCCACTGATGGCCATTGAAGACAGGGCCATATCTGTGGCCATCAGTGCACCTCTAGCCTGATTGCACGGGATTAGATGGGCTGGCAGGAAGTGAAGGCCTAGGCCAGAGTCTTGTGACCCTTTTGTCCCCTGTGCCATCTCCACTGTAGGCTGGAGTCTGGGAGCAGTGTGTACTGCTGAGTGCTGATTGTGAAATCCTCAGGAATTTTCTGAGTCAGTTTTTAAATGGAGTCATTATTTAAAAAATAAATTTAGAAATTTACAACTGAAAAGAATTAAAAACAAAGGTAATAAATACTCAGAAAGACATCACTTTCTAATTATCTGAGTTCTGCTCCACTGGTTTCCAATCTCTAGTCATTTTGGAATTAGTCTTAACTCACTCACTAGCTGATTAACAGCCACCCGTTTTACAACCAGATCAGTCGAGTTATAAATTTGGATTTCTTATCATGTTGATATCAATCTTCTTTGGCCAAATTCTTTCACTGTATTTGTAAGTGTAATCATTCTAAATGTCAGTAACTGCTGCCTGTCACGTGTGCTCTTGAGGTTGGGTTCATCTGTGTCGGTGTGGCAGTAGCATAGTCTCCTGGCCAGCTGTTGTGTGTCAGTGACTTCCCAGTGGTAGCTTGAAACAGGCTGTGGCGGGAGCATTTATACCACATCCAGGCACATTCTCCCTCTGCACCGAAGTGGCACTTCCTGTCCCCCTGGGTCTTTCCCCAAGCTAAGCAAGGACCACCATCTCAGGATGACTCAAGACTCCTTTGAGGAGAAGCAACCTATGGACCCAACAGCTTCTTTGTCTAGGGGCTTCTAGAGGTTTCTAGGGACTGAGGCAAAAGAAATCATATGGCTTAAAAGGCTTTCATTGTCCCATTTTCCAGTCTGTTCATTATTTGTGGGATTATACATAAGCAGAAATGTTGATATTACCAACAGAACTTGCTAAATTTTACTAATTAATACTAGCAGTAGAAGTTAAAAGCAAGAACAAGCTACCAGCGGTCACACCTATACTCACAGTCCAGTGGTGTGCAGTGTTAACAGGTCCAGTTTCTAGTGGAATTTTCCACCTAGAAGTGATGAAGTCTGATTTCAGTCTGCAGGAGATGCCTTTGCAGGAAACTTCCTGTTTGCTGCTTCCATTGACTGGGGGAGATGGCTCCCTGTATCTTTCCCGAAAACCCCGGGCATACCTCTGGTACCGCTTAAGTGAGTTTGGCCAATTTGATCCTTATATTTAAATACCTTTTCAGATTAGATGATTCATCTGTGCAGTACTACTCAAGAAGGCTGAAATTCACCAGTTTACCTTTACTTTGCTGTTAGACAAATAAGATAAGTGAATCAAATAGGATTAACCCTCCCAGTGATTTAAGTAGGTGTTTCTCACAAATAATAAAGAACAAATTCCTTTCATTCTATTGAGGATAATCAGAATCAAGGAAGTTCGAGGTCTCTACAGGAAGTAACAGCCCCTTACAGATGCCAATTCTGAGCAAGATGACAGTCTAGATTTCTTTTGTTGAGGATACTAAACACACTTATATATCAAAAGAGATTAATTCCTTGTTTGAAATCTCACCTACACCAGATTATCAAGCATTTGTCTAGATGTTTTAAAGTAGCCACATAAATTTTTTTCCACTGTTTCCCAATCGTGTCATTTTGGAATAAAGTCTTAACTCATCAACTAGATGAATAATAAGAGCCATTCTTACAAGCTGAGGAATTGAAGCTATAAATTTGGATTTCCTTACGGTGTTGATCTTAATCTTCTTTCGCAAAATTCTTTTCCTGTATTTGTAAGTGTAATCATCCTAACTGTAACCAAATGCTACCTGTTGAAACAGCTTTGCAAGCTTAATCACTTTCCACAACGAAGGCGCATTTCTTGATCTTGTCACAGTCCAGGATGGTTCAGGGGCGGCTGGGTGGGAAAGTGCTCCTTCTATACAGTGACTCCGGAACCGCGCACCTTCTGGGCACTGCCACATTCTGGAGTTTGCCACTGTCCCCTGATTCTACTGCATCTGGCTGCAGGCAGGAGAAGAAAGGTGAACAGTTGTGTGACCTGTTATGGTCAGGCCTGGGGCTTTCTTCACTTGCACCCACATTCTGTTGGTTGATACTCAGTTATGTGACCAGAGCTCAACTACAAGGCTGAGTTGTGTGGTCTGTGTGCCCAGGAAGGAAAGGGAGAGGAGCTGGCAAACAGGTGGCCTTCCCTTGGCCACACCAGGCTACACCAAGGTGCCATAAGCTGTATTTTGCAAACATGATGATATTTTAAAGTTCCTTATGGGTCTTGGTCCATGGAGAGGTTGCAGAGTATAGTGGTAGAGAGCTATGACCTTGAATCAGACTGCTGGAATCCAAATGGTAGCTCCACCACTTGCCAGATGTTGGCACTGGGCAAGTAATTTAGTCTCTCTCTAGGTGTTGATTTTCTTATCTGTAAAATGGCCTTAACAATAGAATGTGAGTCCATTTGAGAATCAAATGACTTACTATGTCTACATATTTAAAAGATTGCCTGGAAGGTAATAAATGGGTTGGTTAAATAAAAAAAATTAAAATGACACTAGCACCAAAGAAATCTGTTTTCTTCTTTGGTGTGTTGTAATTTGGCTGTGTTGCTATTCAGGTGGAGAATGTTTTTCTCAGTTCAACTGCAAAAATGTTTATTGAACAACTGTGATCTGTAATGTGCCAGGTATGACTGCAGAATAAGTGTGCTTTTCATCCTTTCAAAAGAAATAGCACATTTTCCTTACCAAATCTGTTTTTTACACTCTGTGACTTTTAATCCACAGTCACACTAGCATCATGATTTTCGTTGTCATGCTTCAGATCTGTAGCTTCCTCCAGGTCCATCCGAGTAGAAAGTAGTATTGATTAGGTGCCCAGAGGGTTGCTCTCCTCCCCATTCATGTCTTCTGGGCCCCGACAGTGCTGGTCTTTTAATAGATGTCATATCTGTCCCCTTGGTACCCAGTTTGTATGCAGTCTGTTTACACTAGCATATTACCTCTTCTAGCTGTGATTCACAGTTCAGAATAATGCTTGATTTTTAAAAACTCCCAAGGGCAATGTGAGGGACTTTCTAGGTACGAAGTTCCCATTGGAGGAGCCCCCTGACACTGCACTCTTTCTCTTGTAGCTGGATGATTGTGCGCTGCAGCTCTCTCACAATGGCACCTACCTGGACCTGGAGGCCACCCTAGCAGAGCAACGGGATGAGTTGGAAGGCTTCCACGATGATGCTGGGTAAGACTCACCACTGTCCCTGCTGCCTGGTCCCCACTTCCCAGGAAACTGGGGTATTTTGAGACCTTAAAATACTTTGGAGAATCCACCATAACTTTGCCCTTCTTTGTAGTCACAATCACACAAGAAGGGCCATGCAAATGATAGGTGACTATAGACCCTTTTCTATTTTGAGGGACTTTTCTTGACACTATTATATTGGAAGAAGGAGCCTGTCCTAGGAACATTTCTGGTATAGTTTAATAAAGCACATGGTATTTATCTTATAAGTTATTTTTATTCTGAGTATGTATGACTATTGAATCAATATTTTTCAGATTTTCGTGGGTTGACAATGGTTTTAAACATTGTTTCTGATGATTTAGTGGATATTTCATTTTACTGGCCGATGGCCTAGTAAATAGTTTTATACTCTATCATCCTTTCTACTTATTACAATGGAGAAAATAATTATTATGTTAATTAATATCAAATTATTTTTAACCTACTTTTAGATTGCTTAGTACTTCTGATTGCTGTGAGTTAAGTCAAAGTCAGACAACCAGTCATTCTCATATTTATTTGGTTACTGAAATAGCTCCCTTATGGCCCCCTCCCTCCCTGTCTGCTCCTCATTCATCTTGAATCAAGTGTCTGTCTGATTTCATCACCTTTCTCCTTAGGCCTGGAGCCTCCTTGATGCCTTCCAAATAATACTCAGCTGTATTAATTTGGCATTCATCCCCTGCCCCTGCCGAGTTGTTCAAAGCTACTTTGTCCAAGTAAAAATATAGCAGGTGAATATTATTTGAGAGTAATGATTGTTCATGAATTGTTCCAATAATGAGGACAAAGTGGAACCTTCTTCATATTAGTTTCATGTAACCCTCTAACTCCAGTGGGTCCTGATGGCTTCCTGGGTTTCCTGTGTTTTAATAGCTGCTATAATTTTTGGTCTTTGCTCCTCTTTTGTTCTGCTGACTCTGTAAGGTCAGAGTTATGCCTGTCTGAATGTCCAGCATCCAGCATTTTATCCACACCTTACAGACATATAGTGGATATTGGTAGCCAGGTGAATGGCATAGTTCCAGGATAGATTCCTGTGTGGTGTGGCCATCAGAACCAAGAAGCCCAAGAGCTGTGGCAGGACCCTGCAAGGTTCTCTGAGGATACCCTTCTTGAGTCCAGAGTGGTGTGAGGGCCGCATCAGTAGTGTATGGGAAAAGTCCCTGGGAACCACCATAGGCTGTACACGAGAGAGGGATCTCCCAAACCACACCAGATTCCACTATCATTTAAAAAATTGCCATTATTAAGATTGATAGACTTGTGTGAATCCCATTACAATAATTTTTCCCAATTATCTGACAATGATATCGCTTTATAATAAATGTCAGAATGTAGGCTGGGTGACACTCTCATTGGACAACTTCATGACTCACTGATCAGAAAGACCCCAGGAGTGTTAGGAGTAAATCATGGTTAATTCGAAAAATGTCTCCAGTGATGTTGTGCTTGAAGACCTTGTCCTGTTTGATTTTGTTTTCTTTCTTACCAAAACTTGAATTATTTCAAGGTAGAGGCTCAGGGAAAAAAATGCTGTTAGATATCAGTATAAGAAAATAAAATGAAAATAACGCTTATGGAGCATCCACTCTGCCAGGCTCTGTTCTAGACACTGTATTTATAGTATCATTGTTTCATAGTTACTTTTTGCAATTGTCATATAATTGGATTTTACTGTCTCCATTTTTCATCAGAGAAAAGTGAGCATCAGGAATTAAGTTACATGTCCAAGGTGGCAGAGCCGGTAGATGGTGAGCCGGGTTGGAACATGGGAGTGACCCATTCACGTGTGCGCATGCCTCTGCCGCCCCAGAAGCTGCCGGGCAAAGGCGTTTTGGGTCCTATGCAGCAAGTACATTTGTATCTTTGGCAACGTGATGTTGGTTTTTGCAAAGACATCAGTCCTGGTCTGAAACGCCATCTCCGGTGTAAGTAACACCCAGCCATGCTGTGCAGTGGCTTCAGGGAAGACACATTTGCTGCCGTCACCCCTCGCTGACACTGCAGCTTACACTGTAACACGGGCGTAACGCTGGAATTTTCCACACAGCTGTTCCTACAGAGTCGGGGGTCCTGTGGCCAGCTCTCCAGGGTAGATCTTGGTGCTTGCTTTCTCACTTTGTTCCCTTCCGAGGCCTCGCCTGGTGATGGGTCCAGCTAAGAGGTAGAGCCTGGGTCCCATTTCTGTACCCCAGTATATATACATCATATATATATATAGACGAGAGGTGGGAAGGGACTCAAGATATGGAAACTGCAGACAGAGAAAGCAGCCCAAAAGGTGGCAGCTACACATTTGACAAACATCCTCAAACTCAGTGAGGTTTTCTTTCTTTGAAATGGTGTTCACTCA
Organism: Hystrix cristata; assembly: GCA_004026905.1. Lineage (NCBI taxonomy): Eukaryota > Metazoa > Chordata > Mammalia > Rodentia > Hystricidae > Hystrix > Hystrix cristata. The sequence continues at coordinate 170,642 of PVJO010000397.1, read as the reverse complement.
TGGTGACCCGCCCTTTGTCCTGTGGGACATAGTCACCGTGATACTCCGTACTGTCCAGAAGACTGTGCAGAAACCACCTCTACTGATCTTCTGGTGTGTGGGGGTGTCTGTTCTTGGCACTCATTGCAAAAGACAAATCAGAATGGTGGTGTCCTGGCATTATGGAGCCGCCCTGTTATCCCTGGATTAGTTACCATCATTGAGCACTAGAGGCACAGGGCAGATTGCTGGGTACTGGCCTGCAAGTGGCTGCAGGCTAAGCCTTTGCCATGCAGGTATTTGGGCACATTTGCAATGTCACTTGCACCGAGGTTCCCTCCTAGGTCTCCTCTAAGTGTGTGACATTTGGCAAAGTCTGTGTACTTGTAAAGTCATGTCTCCTGTGCTTGGGCATTAAGATATAATTATTTCCTACTTAAGATTTGTCCTTCCAAGGTATGAAAATGACAAATAAAGAATTATCTTTGTTCTTGATTTTTCTGTGTAAGTTATAGGAAAGTATCTGTTAATACTGTGACCATCTAATGAAGATGTATGAAAAATTACAGTAGTTTTTCATATGGTGTGCTCTGAGTGAGTTTCCTTGCTAGAGGAATATGTTCCTTTGTTCTTGTTTGTTACCCTGCTCTTTTATGCCAAGACTAAAAATTAACTCATTTGTTGTTTAGAGTTATCACTGAGGCCATAGCTAATCAGAGAAGAGAAGAAAGACCTTCAGCAGTGGAAGGACAAAGTAATTATTATGCGAATAAAATACAGCAAGGTCTCTTCATTGCCTTCCAAGGCCAGGAAAATTAGCAAGTGTAGCATGGTGGAGCGGAAACAGGAGCTTTGGAGTCTCTGATTATTTCTGACCCTGCTGTTACGTGACCTCGGGCAAACCATTTAACTTCTGATAGAAGTTTATAAAACAAGGACATTTATAAAATGTATTTATAAAATAAAGACAACATTTGTCAATTCCCATGTGAGCAGGCGTTCAGACGGTCTCTGGCACCCGAGGAGAGCGGCATGGCACAGTGATTAGGGATATAGGCTTTGTCATGGCTGTGTGACCATGGAGGTGGAATTTCACCTCTCTGAATCTCAATTTTCTTACAAATCCAAATAATTATGACATTGCCTCCTTAGGTAGTTTCAAGGTAAAATGTGGTGATGTATCTAAAATATTAAGGTAATTGCCAGCACTGAACCCAAAAACTCAAAAATAGTAACTGTTGCCATAATTTTTTTTTTTTTTTTTTGGTGGTGCCAGGGATTGAACTCAGGCCCTTGTGCTTACAAGGCAAGCACTCTAATCACTGAGCTAAATCCCCAGCCCCATGCCATAATTATTATAGCCAGAATTTGGGACTATGATGCATTGTAATGGGAATTGCAGGATTTTAGGCCCGGAGGAGTCTAAGCAGGTCAGACTGAGATTTGTAGTTAAGAAAACCAAGGAAGAGACTTTTGCCCATTGGCTGGGCAGGGCCAGAGCCCCCTGCCCTTTTGTCCATCACCACTGCCGGGGCCTCTGGAAGGAAACCAGTGCCGGCCAAGGTCCGCAGAAATCTGTCACAGGGAAGGTGGGCTTTTAAGTGCACCCTGAATGGAAATAGTGGTTTTGGATAGGTGGAAGGGATGGGGTGGGGGCACATGGCTTGAGGCAGGAGTGGGCTTGAGAAGCCCAGTGTTTCAGGGGCAGTGTGAAGACAGTACGGCTGCTGGACATACTGGATGTATTCGCAGGTGCTCCTCACTTTGAGTAGCTTTTTTTTCAGCATGACCCCTGTTGAGGCCTGTGCTGGAGGGTCAGGGTCAGCTCATGCATCTGGCTCTCTCACTTGCTGTGGGGGCTGGTAATCTTCCCACCTGTGGACCCAGATGCTGGTGGCGCAGAAGCCAAGGCTGGATGGATGTGTGCCCGAGAAGCCTGGGAAGAAGCTGGTCTGGGAGGGTGGGTGCGGTGTCTCTTGCCAGCTTTGCAATGGACTGGCATAGAGGAATGCAGGAATTTGGGGTGCACTGTGGTTTGACTCTCAGATACCTAACTTCTCTGCTGTGACTCCTGAGCCAAGGATCCGTGCGCATGGGGTTCATGAATCCCCTAGGTTTTTGGTTATTTGTGGGTGGAGCAGCATTTCAAAGTCTTCATCAAATTCCCAAAGAGGTCTTTGTCCTTAAAATGGCAAGTTTGAAGGAATAAGGAGCATTTACCTCTTCTGAGACTCTAATGTAAAAGTTAACATTATCCAGTCATGTATTTGTCTGGGTTTCTTTGGCCTCTAGGATTGGTAGAGGGGAACTCATCTTTGAGTCTAAGTCTAAAAGTCAGCTGAACCTGAATGCCAAACCAAAGCAAGCAGCCAACACGAGCTCCACATTAGGAGATTCTTCTGTGGTGTGGAGAGCTCGTTAGGTTCAGCTGAGGTTGCAGGCATGTTTGTAGAGGTGCTTGTGGCAAATCATTAAGGTGGATTCGGGGTCTTCTGTCTTTCCCGTGCTGTGTGAGGGTCCATATGCAGACCACCAACACTTGTCCTGGTTGCCGTGGGAGGAACTGGGCCGTTCAGCCGTCAGGGGCTGTTGGGGTGAGCGCAGCACAGTGCTGCATGGGGCGACCCAGAGTGTCTGCGCACCAGTTCTGGGCGTGTTAGGCCACCAACCACAGAATACTCTGGAAGGAAGTTGCTTAGAAATGCTGATATCTAGGTTATGCCTTCAGGAAGTTTGGAGTGGGAACTGAGAATCACGTTTTTGAAAAACCTGTCTGAGGTGAGTGGATGTTTGGTCAGGGATCTGACACACGCTCTCGGGATCTTGGGAAAATATTGCAGCCATTTGAGAGACTTGAAAAACCTCCCCTTTCCACGTGCAGCCTGGAGTTCATGAACTCAAAGAAGGTTTTTTTTGGGGGCAGTGCTGGGGATCCAACTCAGGGACTTGTACTTGCTAGGCAAGCATGGAGCAGGATTTTTAAAGCTCCCTTCAAGTGATCCCAGTGTATAGCTCCAGTTGAGAACCAGTATGTGATGGAGAGAGAGGCTCTGCCCATGCTGCAGGACACCAGAGAGAACGAGTGAGTCCATGCTGCATGCTTGGTGCACTCAGAAAGGCTCTCAGCACCTCCAAATGCCAGACTAGACAAAAAGACAGCACCAGGTGGGAGTGAGGGCCTGAGCTGGGATGCAAGGTGTGGTTGGAGTCAGACAAAAGAAATGACTTGCAAAGAGGAGGCCCTCTAGGAAATCTTCAAGTAATGAGCGGTATCTGGTAAGGGGTGGGTGAGAAAGAGGGAGGGAGAGTAGGAAGAGCACTGAGCAGGTGCGAGTCAGATGTGACCCACTGTGGGGATGAGAATGGAGTGACCTAACAAGCATACATCTAGTGACTGAGGACTGGAACCTGAATTGGTAGGAGGAGAAGAGGGGATTAAAGCTGAAGTCCTGGCTTGTGTAGAGGAAAGCAGGAGGATGGAGTGGGCATGTGATATTAGGTGGAGGTTTTGCAGACTGGGGAACCACTTAGAGAAGCAGTGAAGCTGTAGAGTGGGGACAGTTCTGGGGGAAAGGCACTTGTACATGGTAAATTTGAGGTTGTGGCAAGCCATGGTCAAGGTGTGAGGTGGCCCGTGAGGAACGTTGGCCTGGAACCCTGGTGAGACTCAGCAAGGACTGGAGAGGTTGGGAAAGATTTCTCCTGAGTCTGGAGGTCTCATCCCTGAGGGCCAGCTGCAGTGTGAGGTGATGTGACCAGGGTCTGGTGGCAGAGGCTCGAGTTTGCAGCTAGCCAGGTGGCAGCATATCTGGATGACTCAGTAAAGCCATAACCAACTGCTGTACCTCAGGAAGTGGTTGAGGTTAGCGCCTGTAACAGGGAACCCAGGTAATATGGCTTAAGTTTTTCTTAAATATATTTTTATTGTGAAAAAAGTGGATGTTAAGAGGATGAAAAGACAAGTCACAGACAAGGAGAAAATATTTGTAAAACACCTATCAGCCAAAGGCCGTATACCCAAAATATGCAAATAAGTCCCCAAACTCAATAATAAAACAAAAAGCTTGACTACAAAATGAGGAAAAGATCTGAATACTTCACTAAAGAGACCCAGATGGAAAAGAAACATATGGAAAGATGCGCATCACCTTGCATTATTAGGGAATTGCAAAATCAAAATAAGACACCAGTACACACCAATTAGGATGGCTGAAACTCCCAGCACTGCCAACACCAAATGCTGGTCAGGATGCAGACTGACAGGACACTTTAATTGCTGGTGGGAATGCCAAATGACACGGGCATTTTGGAAGATGGTCTGATCAGTTCTTGCAGAGTGAAATAGACTTGGTATACGATTCAACAGTCATGATCCTGGGTGTGTAACCAAATGAGTTGAAAACTTACATCCACACCAGAACTTGTGCATGGATGTTTATAGCAGGATTACTGCTAATTGATAAAACTTGGACGTAACTAAAATATCCTTCAGTAGTGAATAAACTGTAGTTTAGCCACAAAATGAGGATTTGTTGTTCAGTGATGAAAAGAAATTAGCAGTTTGCTAGAAAAGATATGGAGGAAGCAAATACATATTGTGAACTGTGAAAAAGCTACATACTGTATCATTCCAGGAAGCAAATACATACTATGAACTGTGAAAAAGCTACATACTGTATCATTCCAGTCACGTGACTTTCTGAGCAAGGCAAAACTATGGAGACAATAAAAAGATTAGTGGTTGCCAGAGATGGGGGAAATGGGGATGGATAGAGATAGATAAAGAGGTGGATCATAGGCTTTTTAGATAATGTATCTTGTTATAATGTTAGGTACAGAGCATATGCATTTCTGAAAAACCCTTGGATCAGTTTAATGCGGAGTGACCCCTAATATAAACTGTGGGCTTAATAGATTGGTTCGTCTATTGTAACAAATGTAACTACATTAATGCAGGATGTTAGTAAGTGAAACTGTCTGAAGGGACCGTGAGAGTATATGAGAAGTTTCTCTACTTTCTATGCAATTTTTTTTGTAAGCCTAAAACCACTCTAACAAAATAGTGGATAATTAGGCAGTTTTAAGGACATTATGTTGATTTCATGGTACTCCTAAGAACCAGGCTTATCTATCTTTCTGCTCTGCTATCCTTAGCATCTGCCTCTTATCTTTCATGCTTTGTCATAGTTACATTATAGCTTCTCCCCCCTTTAGCATTCACATCAAAGGAGGAAGGCATGTATTGGTTAGGATACAGTTTTCCTTTTTATAATCCAAGAAATCCCAAAATATGGTAGTTGAAATAAGTTTATTTCAAATGTAGCCAGTCTTCTTTGGGACTAGTGAAGCAGCTGTTGTAGCCTCCAAATGAGAATCCCAACTCTGGGTCCAGGGTGGCTGCTTTAGTTCTTACCATTTTATTTGTATCCCAGAGCCTAGGAAGAAGGAAAGGGACAAAGGGAGTGCATGTTTATTCCTTGTGGGCCTAACTTGTACTCATATGTGATTGGCCAGTACTCAGGCTATGGTCACATGATGCATTGTGGGCTTGTGTCCAGCTAATCTTTTACCTCTATTGCTATAAGCTAGTGACCCATCTCCAGTGGGAAGGGTGAAGAGTAAATGTTGGTACTGGCTGGGTTTGCCTCCTTTATAGAGCTTTCTGGAAGCTCCACCAGCAACTTACACCTATAGTTTACTGGTGAGAACTATGCCATATGGGGGGCATGTACATTGTCACCCCCAAAGGAGTTGTGTTCTTTTATAAGGCAGAAGGGGAACACAGGAATTGGTAGGTAGCCGGCAGTGCTTGCCTCAGCAAGGAGAGCACTTTCAGAGAATGGGCAGTTGAGGATACCATACCACAAAGTCAGGGGTCTGGCAAGGAAGAGATTCAGAATATCCTTGACAGAGCAGAAACAGAAGAGTAGAGGGGATGAGGAGGAGGCAGCAGGATTGTCAGGGAGCTGTGGCTGGGTTGAACAAAACTTCTCTTTTAGGGAGACCTGAGTGTGAATGCAGGGAACATGAGATAGGATATTGGAGTCCTGGGGGCTGGGGATTTAGCTCAGTGGTTAGAGTGCTTGCCTAGCAAGCACAAGCCCTTAGTTCAATCCCCAGCACCCAGCACCAAAAAAAAAAAAAAAAAAGGATATTGGCGTCCTCACAGCTGCACAGAAATTAACTAAGTAAATAGGTCAGAGATCAAAATGTAAGAGCTACTACTATAAAAGTCTTAGGAGAAAACGGGAGTCAGTCTCCATGACTTTGGATTAGGCAATAGTCTCTTAGATGTGATACCCAAAGCACAAGTAACGAAAGAAAAAAATGAATTAGACTTCATAAAAGTTAAAAAGTTTTAGCCAGGCATGGTGGTGCATGCTTGTAATCCCAGCGCTCTGGGATGCTAAGGCAGGAGGATGGCAAGTTGGAGCCCATCCTGGGCAATTTAGAGACTTAATGAGATGCTGTCTCAAAATAAAAAAGGGCTAGAGATGTAGATCAGTGTGAAGGCCCTGGGTTCAATTTCTAGTACTGCAAAAAACAATAAAAAGAAAATAAAAAATTCTGCATCTCGAAAGACATAGTAAAGTGAAAACATAGGCCGCAGAATGGGAGCAAATATCCGTAAGTTATATATTGGGTAAAGGAATTACATCCAGAATGTATAAGATACTGGCAACTCAATAATACAAGATAAACAACCCAATTAAAAGGGAGAAAAGTTTTGAATATGCATTTCTCCAAACAAAAATAGGCAGATGGCCAACAAGCACATGAATAATGTTCAATGTTGTAACTCCTAAGGGAAATTTAAATAAAATGCAGAATGAGTTGCCACTCCACACCTACCCGGATATCCAGGATCAAAATGACAAAGATGACGTATGAAGAAAGAGATGTGGAGAAGTTGGAGCCCTCAGATACAGCTGGTGAGGATGTAAAGTGGTGCAGCTGCTTTGGAAAATAGTCGGATGATTTCTTAAAATATTGGACAAAGAATTACTATATAGCCCAGCATTTCTATTTCTAGATATATACTGGGGAGAAAGAACATTACCTTTCATAAAAATTTGTATTTATTTATAACAGCTTCAAAGTGGAAATAACTCCAATATCTATTACTCAAGGAATGGAGAAAGCAGATGTGTAGTGTACATAAAATGGAATATTATTCAGCAATGAGAAGGAATGAAGTTTGTATACATGTCACAACATTGATGAGCCTTGAAAACATTAGACTAAGTGAAAGAAATCAGACACACAGGTGACACATTGTATAATCCTATTTACATGAAATTTTCAGGAAAGGTGAATCTACAGAGTCAAAGTGAACTGGTTCCTCGCCAGGGTTGGGTGTGGGAACAGGAGTGGCTGTAGATGGGCCTGCAGTTTCTTTTTTGTATGGCAAACTAGTTCAAAAATTAGATTGTGGCAATGGCTGTTCAACTCTGTAAAATACCGATAATTGGTGAGCTGTATATGCACAACAGATGGGCTTCATGATTCCTAAATTGTACCTCATCAAAGCTTAGAAAGATGTGAGGGAATGACCGTGGAAGAGAGATGCTGAGCTGGTGACAGAGGCTGAGCAGGGTGCAGAGAGAAGTCCCAGCTTCAGCGATGAGAGGCTATTGCAGATGAGGGCATGGTGGAAGGAGGCAGCCAGGTTATGCCGGTGCCTCTGTGTGGGCCTCCTGGGGGCAGATCTCTCGTGCACAGTTTTCACGCGTTGTTTGGTCCTATGACACGTGCCATAGGGCACTTCCCAGTGGTCACCTGTGCCTCTAGGGACTCATATGCCTCGCAGTTACAGCGAGTGACCAGTCCTCAGAGACCAGTACATCTGAGGCTGCACACAGGGAGGGACAGACGTTAGTAGAGTCTATTGAAAAAGTTGAAATGTCACATCCCTCCCTTGGGTTTTGAGCAAAAGGAAAGACTGTGTCAATAACAGATAGATCATTGCTGTAGTTCCCAAATGAGCAGTAAAGAGGAAAGAGAATAAGAAGAAAGAGAAAAGGAAAGATGAGAGAAATGAGAACAATGAGAAAAAGCAGACCAAAATGAAGAAGGACACATACAGTGGGACAGAGGATAGCCAGACATTGAGATGGAAATAGAAAGGGGGAGGAAGTGGCTGAAAGAACCACACACTGTACCTTTTTTAACAAGAATATTGCCTAACATCTGGCATTTATCAAATGCCAAGTGTGTCTTTACCATATCACTTACATCGACTGAATCCCTAGACCTTCAGGAGAAAGGAAACATTGTTATTATCCCATTTTACAGGCAAGGAAGCCAAGGTTTAGAGAAGTTTAGTAATGTGTTGAAGATCACACAGCTGGCATCAGAGTCTACAGTATTTTCTCCCTCCATAGTCTACTAGGAAAGACCAGAATGTATCTGGAGATGAATGTAATGGTGGCTGGCTCTGTTGCTTGGACTATATTTTTCTGAGCAAATTAATTTTAGCTAGCACTATCCTTTCACCAACTGATGACTGACTCAAATCCTCCTTTATCCCTTTATCCCTGAGGCACAGTGCTGGTTGGATTTTACAGCTCTCAAAGCCTACCAAGACCTTTCTGTTCCTGGGCAACTGCTGAGGGGGCTCCAGTCGCTGTTTCTACAGGATGGTTAAAAACCTATTTCCGCCCTTGACTGAAATAATAGGTTATGTCTTCTAATGTGATTAGAGGAATAATGGGGGTGAGTGGGAGACCCATTCTACTGTTTGTTGCTACAAGAAGTGCTCAAGCCTTTGGTCCTGTACCACTCAAAATCATGTAAATCCTGGTTCCTATTTGTGACAAGACCTTGCTTTTATCATCACAATATTATTGCAGAAATGTACTCTTGAGAGAGAGGGACAGAATGGAAGTACAAGTTTCTCTGTGTTTTCTTTGGTTAACACATTCACATCGGCTTCCTCACTGGTGGTACATGCATGACTGTCCTATTGAACAGCTTGTACCACTGCTGGTATAACCAGATCTAATCACTTGTGTTGGTCTTTTTACTAAGAAAATTAATAAAAAGCTGCCTAATAGGACAGTCATGCATGTTCCGCCAGTGGTTCAAGTTGCCTGGCAGCAAGACATATAGTTATGGGCCCGTTGTGAACGTGTTCAACCGGATTTTCCCCCCAAGGTCATAGGCATCGCTGTAGGAGAAACTTGTATGTTCTGAGAAGCCAGGAAGTTGTGGGAAGCTTAATGGGAGTCGCAGTATCTCCCTGGCACAAATGCCTTGACTGGAGTCTCCTTAAATCGTGCCTCTATTTTGGATAGTTCTGTCACTGAGGTAGTGTTGGCCCTGGGTGTGAGCCACAGATAGAGGGTAGCTGAACTCAGGAGCTGGTGATGGTCCCCTGGCTGTGGCTGTGCTGATAAGGAGGAATCTTTCTCCCTGGGGAATTTCAGGTCACACCGAACTGCCTTTGTCCCTGGGTCAGTGGGTTCTGGCGCTCGGTACGTGCCACTCTGCTGCAGAGGGGTGGCTCGGAGGTGTGGCAGCTATGAAACAGCTGCAGGAGGCTAATCTAGGAGAGCATGGACCACAAGAGCACTTGCAGTGGGTGCCCAGCAGCAGACTCCCACTGACTGCATCACATCCCAAAGTTTGTATTGGAGTTCTCTAGAGAAACAGACCAGTAGGCTGTCTACCCACCTGTCCATCTATCGATATAATCTATCTAGAGGTAGATTTATTTTTAAAGGATTGGCTCTTGCAAATTTTGAGAGTGGCAAGTGTGAGATTTCCAGCAGGCTGGAAATTTAGGTAGGAACTGATGTTGTAGTTTTGAGTCTGAAATCTGCAGGACAACCAGTGGATTACAACTGCAGGTAGGATTTGTGTTCCTGTCTTAATGCAGCATATATTTTATGCCCATCCAGCCCATAGTAGGCACCTGTAAATGGTGGAATGAAGGAATGAAGGGAGATGGCTGTAGGGAGGTGAGAGGAGTGTAGTCTCTCAGATCAGATTGCCTGAACTGACTGTCACTTTCTAGCTGTGTGACTTCAACTATATTGTTTAAGTTTTCTGGGCCTCAGTTTTCTTATCTTTAAAATGACCATAATATTACCTATCTCAGGAATTTTGTGAAGACTAAGTCTGTATGAAGTACTCATCTGGAACATGGTAAACACTCCATACATGTTAACAACTACTATGATTATTACTTTCTGAACCTGAGCTGACATGGTATCCTATTGCAGATGATTACCCCAAATAACCCTATGATCATTTAATTTTCCCCTGAAAGTTGTAACCATAAAACAGAAGCAAAGGGTATATTTATTGGAAAGGTAAGGATTGTTTTTATTTTATTTTTTATTTTAGGATTGTTTTTAAACAGATGATATGATTATTTCCCTAATAGAAGCCAAAAAGTGAAAAGACTTTAGAATAAATGATGGTATTGAGATGAATATTTGTAAAAACAAATAAAAAACATAAAAACCAAATTTTCTCCAATGTCTGCACTGACCAATTAGAAAATATCATGGTAGAGGTAGGGAAGATATCAGATTTAAAGGGAACTTTTTATTAATGTCTACTGTCTATTTGTATCCATCTTAAACATTTAAGAATTAAGTATATGCATGAGATTTTAAAAAATATTTTTGTTTTTTTATTTTTACCAAGAACATGTATTGGTACATTGTATACATAATGATCATAATCAGTATGGTTACCTGTACATGATGTATCTTGGTTCCCCCTTCCCCTCCTCTCCCTTCCATTCACCCTTCCCTCCCTATTTGCAACAAGTTTATTTATATTTTTCCATTTTTTTCTCTTTCATCTTACTTTTCTTTTATCCTCCTCTTCCCTATCTAGTTCTCCTGTCTTTTGAATACTATCTTTTTTTTTTTTTACATAATATCTATTATACCCCTTTGTTCTTATTTACACTTCTGGTTTCACATATCAGAGATACAATTTGATGTATACTCATGAGTGTCTGATTTATTTTACTTAAGAGTATGTTCTCAAGGTGCATCCATTTACCTACAAATGCCTCTAGTTTACCCTTTTTTATGGCAGAGTAGTACTCCATTGTGTAGAAAAACCACATCTTCTTTAGTCATTCATTAGTTGCTGGGCATTTAGGTTGTTTCCAAGACTTAACTATTACAAAGTGTGTTGCTATGAACATGGTTGTGCATATATCACTGTGGTATGATGATTTTAATACTTCTGGGAAGATACCCAGCAGAGGAATAGCTGGGTCAAATGGAACCTCTAGTTGTAGTTTTCTGAGAAATCTCCGCACTGATTTCCACAGTGGTTGGACCAGTCTACATTCCCACCAACAGTGGAGGAGGGTTCCTTTTTCCTCACAGCCCCGTCAACACTTGTTATTGGTTGATTTCTTGATAATAGCTGTTCTTTCTGGAGTGAGATGGTATCTTAGTGTTGTTTTGATCTGCATCTCTTGAATGACCAATGATGTTGAACATTTTTTCATATATTTATTTGCTATTTTTATTTCTTCGTCTGATAAAGGTTTATTCATTTCAGTTGCCTATTTTTAGATAAGGTCTTTAAATTTGAGGGGTTTGATTTTTTTGAGTTCTTTATATATTCTAGATGTTAGACCTTTGTCTGAGGGACAGCCGGCAAAAATTTTTTCCCAGTCTGTGGTTTCTCGCCCCACTCTATTGGTAATTTCTTTTGCTGTGCAAAAGCTTCTTAATAGAATGTGGTCCCAAGCACTGATTCTTTGTATTGTTTCCTGTGCAGTCTGGGTTCTGTTCATAAATTTTTTTCCAACCTCTATGTCTTTGAGAGTTCTTCTTATTTTATTCTCCAGGAGATTTAGTGTTTCTGTTTTAATGTTTAGATCTTTGATCCACTTTGATTTTAGCTTAGTACATGGTGAGAGACATGTATCTAGTTTTAGTTTTTGGCATGTGGAGAGCCAATTTTTCCAGCACCATTTATTGAAGAGGCTGTCTTTCTTCCAGTGAGGATGTTTGGCTCCTTTGTTGGAGATGAGGTATTTGAGGGTGTTTGGAGTTGTTTCTGCATCTTCTAGCCTGTTCCGTTGGTCCTCGGGTCTGTCTTTGTGCCAGTACCAATGCATGGGATATTGACTTCCTGTTATTCTTCTTGAATACTTAGGATAAACTTTACTTGGTTCTTGTGTCAACTTTTTGTCACTGACAAAGCACTTGAGAAAAACATAGGAAGAACAGTTTATTTTGATTCATGGTTTCAGAAGCTTCAGTCCATGGTTGGCTGGCTCTGTTGTTTTTGGGCCAGTGCTGAGATAGAACAACATGGTGGAGTGGTGTGGTGGGCCATACCTGCTTTGTGGTGGCTGGAAGCAGAAAATAAAAGAATCAGAGAGGCAGAAGCTGGAGATAAGATATAGTCCTCAAAACCATGCCTCCATTATCTACTTCCTTCAACTAAGGCCCTACCTGCTATTTCTGTCACCTCCCAATAGTGGCATAATGGCTGGGAATGTGATTCTGTGGTAGAGTGCTTACCTAGCATGCTTGAGGCCCTAGATTCAATCCCTGGGACCACAAAGAAGCCACCAAATTATGAATCCTCCAATGGATTGATCTACTGATGCAGTTACAGGCCTCATGACCCAGTCAATTCTCCAAAACCCATGAACTGGTAACCTAGCCTTCAACACAATGAGCCTTGGAGGGGTGGCCAAGATTTTTTAGATTTGCACATCTTAGTTTTTTTATGTGCCTCTTTGTTAGGTTTCACTATTACGATTATACCAGTTCTCTAAAAACTGGAATTTTTAAAATCCCTTCTAAGGCCTTGGCTGGTTCCTTCCTTTACATTGAAGCCCTGGGATCAGGGACCTTGTTGCTAGCCTCTTCAGCTCCAACCTACCTTCTGGCCCTTGGCTCCCCATTCCACACAAGGTTTTTAAATTGTAGGATTTTGTGTACAGGGGCAGACAAGGAAGGACATAGAATATTGAAGCAGAAGAAATATAAATGAAAAAGTTACTGAAAAAATAGGCCTTTTTTGTTCTATGCTGTCTTAAATTCCATCAGTGTAACTGAACCCATTTCCTAGTTTCTTAGTACACAAGCCCAGGAAGAGATGACTTCTTCAGAATAGCAAGCCTTCTGTGACTTCCTCGGAGTACCATCTCAGTTTTATTCAGGCGCTTGGAATTTCAGTGTGACTGCCTTGCATGCTGACTGCTGGAGTAGAGAGTTCTGCCAAAACAAGCATCACTTAGGATGCAGCTTTGCAATTGTTCGAAGATCTAAATGGTGGGGATCAGGGGACCCTGTCTGAAAATCTGTGGAGCTTGGGCCTTCAGAAGCACTTTCCTTGGCCATCTCATGCTTTCCTCTCTGGGCATCTGTAAAACATATTTTATCTGCTGTTCATTTGATGTTTACTGTTGACCTATAACTGCTGCTGATGTGAATTACAGGTAGCTCTCGTTTGGAGGACTGATTTCCTGTTTCTAATAGTCAGGTGGGCTCCCAGCAGGGTTGCAGTGTTTCGCTGCTCCCAGTGTGGTCCCTGTCTGTCGCTGGGTGGGATCACACCCCTGTGGGCTGCTGCGCCCGTCCCTTTCTTTGCAAGGTGAACAAAAGGCAGTTGGATAATTCAGTTAAACATGCTTAATTTTTTTTCTTCGTAGTATGATCACGAGAGTTGGAAGAGTGTCATCAGTATTTTTAAGAGAGGTTTTTTGTGAGGAATGAAATTTTGTAGGAATCTTTGTTTATAAAAATCTCGAACCTTCCGCAGGTGGGTCAGGTGTTACGTACAGTATTTGTTTAGACTATTGCCTGGCACATGCAGCATTTAAAACAAACAAGAAACAAAGGGAAAATGGAAATTTCATTACAATTTGAAGAGAGTTTGAGTGTAGATTCTCCACCCGCAAGCACCTGCTGGGCTAGAGGTTGCTGCTTACTTTCTTGGACTGTACAACTGGTTTTCCTTTCCCTTTAAAAGCATAAAGAAAAAACCTGTTTAAACCACACATCTTCTCTGATCTGGTCTCAAGAATAAAACATAGTTGATACAGTTATTATTGTGACTCCATAATTATAACATTAACGGCGAGGCTTGGCGAGCTCTGTGTCTCCTTCCTTCTATCACAGCCACAAGACCAGGATGCAGGCAGGCACTGCCAGATTCTGTTACACATTAAGCCTTGGCAGGCAGAGAGGAGGACGGGAGAGGGAACCCGGCCACAGAGAGCCCCACCGTGCTGCTGTTGCCCTGCTGGTAGCTGGCTGTGTTTAACCTTTGTTTCCCCGCTTCCCAGTATCTCCAGGCCTCAAGGCCCTTGTTACCTGCACACAGCTGTGCCTCACGCTTCCTCTCTCCTGCCGGCTGCTCTGTACTTCAGCCTTTCTCTGCATGGAGATGAGTGGAATTGGGGAGGGCCCTTCTTTTCCTTTCTCCTGAGAAATGAAGTGAGAAGGAAGTGAGGTGCCATAAAGTGGCAAAGCTGATAATAAAGAGGTTATAGACATTCTTTGATAGAATCTTATCTTCCTATAAGAGTAGAAGTAAAAAAATTACAACAGCCTTGAATTGATGCACGGCAGAACAGCTCTTTCCGATTGCCCTATGATGTGTTCCCATTTCCTATGTAAAAATAATAAAAATAGCCCTGGGAATGGTCAAGCAGATTGTGCTGTTACATTCCAGGCATTTCACTTCACAGGCCCAGATTTAAAAATTTTCCCAACATGGTCAAGCACGACTACCAGCAAACTCTGTGGCTGGAACTACTCGATGGGCCTTGGCAATAAAACGCATGTGCCAATCCAACAAAGTCAAACTTTCTTATTTTGCTTTCTTGATGCTCAGTGACGTTACATTTTTTCAGGATAGATCCTTGGTCTGTTTAGGTCCCTGGTTATTGGGACCTTTTTGGGTGCCTGGATCAGAAACTTCATGCTGATGGACAGCATTGAGGGTCTCTGCTGACTCCCCTGACTCCTGTGGTTTGTCTCCTGTCTCCCTCAGGCGGGGCAAGAAGCACAGCATCATCCTGAGGACACAGCTGTCCGTGAGGGTCCACGCCTGCATCGGTGAGTGACATGTGCGTCAGGGCGTGTTTGCTGTTCACCCTCAGTGACCAAACACGATGACAGTGAGAATTGACATTGCTGTAAACTGTAGTGGTCACGCTGTCTCCTTGGGCCGGGCCCTATCATTGGCTCTTAGAGATTTAGTGAAGCCATTTCTAGCCATAATTTTGAAGACCTGTTTCTTGCTGGCTTCCTTTTCTCTTTGGGGAGTGACTAGTGCACCATGTAAGACAGATTGCTGATGAGCTTTCTGGCAGTGGCAGAGAGATGGCCTTCTTCTTGGGACATCACTAATGCGAGTCTCTAGCCCACTGGTGGCAAACCTATGGCACGCATGCCACAGCGAGCTGTTTGTATCATCGACAGCTCTGAAAGGTTCGCCATCACTGCCTGTTGAAGTGATCCTTCATGTGCCTCCGGGTGGCTCTGGAAGCCTGCTGTGGGGAAGTGGTGTCTCAGGTTCCAAGTGTGCTCAGATGATGAAAGGAAATCTTGTGCAGGGTGGGGCACACTGGTGTTAAGGGGGCAGATGTACAGTGCTGGTTCAGAATGGCTTGCTGCTGTAGTTCTGGGACTCCACTGGGACCATTCCTATGGCTATTGGTTTCTCCACCTGTAGACATCAGTTCAAGGGCAGAAAACTGATGACTTATGCTAATAGACAGTCTCACGTGAATGGTCTCTAACACTGTGGCCTGGTTTCCTCCTTGCATTGGGCCAAGTTGAAGCAAGAATGTAATATAAAAAGAAAAAAAACCCAGCAACTAAAATTCACTTTATACATGGAAGTATTTCACATCTGTGTAATTTTGTTTTCATTTAATATTTGCTGTGGTCTTCATTCAGGCCTCTCATTAGAAGAGTATAAATCATTCTGTTGAACCCTCGTCTGCATCTGGCGTGTGGTTTTATGGGTGGAGTGCAAGGAATAGTTTCAGGTCCCTCCTCCGTTGGAAACCAGGGATGGGGCGGAGAGCAGCTGGATATGGAGAGAAATATGTGTCATTTTACAGCATTTGATATGAACTTTGAGGTATTAAGTGTCTTGAGTGACAATCTTTGTCTCACTCTGTGGCCAGAGAGTGATTTCATAGGTGACTTCTACTCCTCAAGTCTGGGTATGTCAGGGTTTTGGGAGGGTCTGTAATGTTTTTGGAAATATAGTAAAGTCTGTAGGACCTCCAGCCAGCAGTGACCATTCTACTACACAAACTACTGTGACACCAAATGACTGTAAGCCCTACATGGGTACCGAATTGTATTTTAGTCAGTTTCTCTTTTAGGACCTGTTTCATATTTCCAGTTATTTTGTCTGTATCAGTGATATTTCCCTAAAGAAGAAGCCTGTAACCATCACTTAGGATAAACTTCCCTTTACCCTCATACTAAATCTAGAACAAACTCAGGCACATAACACGTGCTGAATACTGTTGATGTTCACATTGAAATATAGCTGACAGCCACTAGAGATTTAGGATGTAAGAGATGGCATTTCCTAGGAATAGGAAAGCAGTGGAAAGCAGACTTAACTAAAATGGACCAGGTGAAGTCTGAATGAACCGTTTTTAAGAAAACTATTGCAGTGTATACTTAAATATGTCAGATGTTTTTTATGTTATTGACTTGTTATATTAACTTCTGTATTTTGTAGTCCTATGTAATAGATATAAAATGCGTGGC
The DNA here is from genome assembly GCA_004026905.1 of Hystrix cristata. Classification (NCBI taxonomy): domain Eukaryota; kingdom Metazoa; phylum Chordata; class Mammalia; order Rodentia; family Hystricidae; genus Hystrix; species Hystrix cristata. Next base: position 153,924 of record PVJO010000397.1, on the reverse strand, counting down.
TTGTCCCTTGGCGTACTGATCGCTGCAGCCACCTGAGTTCACGTTCAACTTGGCTGCTCCCGCCTTCCTGCTCCAGGGATTAAAGTGGTGACTGACATAGCCAATATATTTGTTCCCAAACCTCTTTACACCAGTTGCACTGATTATGGGAATTATGCAGTTTAATAAAATGATACGTATAGATTTTATAAACTCATGAAATATGTGTATCAGAACTCGCTCGTTCTTTGAAAATTCACTGAATATTTTGGAAAAGACTCAAAATTAGTCATTACAAAGGCATTTATAACCATGTAAGTGGGTTATGATAACTATAAAAGGTAGAGGAATATGGTAAAAATTTAGGATTCTGCTCTTCAGAAGTGTCTTTGTTCTTGCTTAACTTCAAAAAACTGAGATTGGAAATCATATACCATATTTTCATAAAAGAAGGTCCCTAGGGATTCTGGTGAGTAACCCTTACTCAGAGAACTGTTTGTGCCTTGTGATATTTGGTCACCATAGCTGTCAATTAAATTGTTAAGGTGTATATGTATCATTTTTAGAAAATTTTCTACTTTAATCAGCTTTTTACCATCTATTGCCTTGGGCCTGAGTATGTCGTATGAGAGGGGTTGACTATATAAATTCACAACCAAGAAGGCAGTTTTTCCTTTGTATTAAAAACCAACCCTCTTTCTCATTCCATTTTCTACTATTGGCAAGCTCTGGAATAGATTATCGTAATAGCACTAAATAATATCTTTTGGTTATGTATAGAAAATGGAATGTATGCGTCATACTTATGAAGTACCTCCTCCCATTGTGACGTACTCTTTCCCTTTCCAAGCAGCAATATTAGCTGTCATTTCCTGGGTATTAAAAAGAAAAACCTGAATAATCTCCAGTTGAAATGACAAAGGAAAACATGACAGAGGGGTAAAGAGCAGTTTTTACTTTTGTTAAGCTCTTGTTTCTTTTTGAGATTATTTCTCCTGCGAGAGACAGGTGAGTTATTACAGGCTTGGACAGAGCAGCTGTTGCCCTGAGCCTAGCATTATGTGCAACACCCCCAGAGAGCTGCCATTCCACCCACGGTTGGCCTGGAAAGACCCAGGATCAGGATTTTCCTAAAACACTATCAAGTCAGTTCCTCTAAAATGTTTTCCTCACCCTAGACTCTCTTCTCTTTCATTCCTGTCTTTATTAAGTATAAGAATGTTTAGGATCCAGGACTGCATGTTGATGAATTGGAGGTGACGTGCCTTTGGACTTCCCCAGTGTTAACTTTGGAACCCTGCACCCATTGGGATGAGAGTGGAGTGGAGCCTTCATGGTTAGCAGCCCGGCAAACCTCGTGAAAATGAAGGCCACAGGGGCTCTGCTTTGATGGTCACAGCCAGCAGCCGAGACAAGTCTTATTGATAATGCAGCGGTTCTGATGCATTTGGCAGGAGGCTGGAATGAGATTTTGGTACAGAGAGAAACCCTAGGCTTTCGTACCTTTATGCTCCTTTCTATTGTGATTTTTTTCTCTGTACATTTTTAGTATGAATGCTTGATGTAACATATTAGTAACACAGAATGTATAGCTTGCCTTCTTCATCTAACAATCCCTTAAAGAAATAAAATTACTGATAGTTCTATTGTGGCCATGAACTTACAGATATGAATAAAAAATTTTGATAGGCATGAGAAGTCTGCATTTTATGAGGTTAGTAGAAAAAATAAATTTTTTATCCCTGCCAGTGATCCTATTTGACACCAAAAAAATACTCAGAGGGCCAGCTGGCTTTGATGACTAAATCTCATCATGAAATAAAACAGGGTCAAAGAATTGTTGGGTAAGGAATGGACTCTAGGATGTATTAAAAAAAAGAGAGAGAAGTGTCAAAGGTGTTAGGATCCTGAGACTAATATATGCATGTTTTCTACTAGCTGATTCAGAAGGCATTTTTGTTTGGCCTCAGATCTCTGTGCTTCAGTTTTCTGAAGCTGATCCTATCTCTCATTAAGAGAATAAATCTCGTTGATTAATTCTCTGGGATCCTGAAGGCCTGTGGTTATAAGGATTCAGCATTGTGCTAAAGAAAAGGGTAAAATTTGGCCGAAGATCCCAGGGTGCCATTTAGGCTTGCGGCTGTGAAAGAACAGCGTGGCACAAGGTCCTTAGAGACATTTTCTGAAAGCCTGTGTGAGCGCGACTTCTGCCCACGAAGGCAGAGATGAGGTAGGGAGAAGCCGGTGAGGTGGCCAAAGTAACTCATCTCTGCATGAGACTAGTCTTGGTGCTCAGAAGTCAAGTCACAGGGAAAAAGACCACTTCCAAAGGGAGTAAAGGAATGAAAGAAGGCTGCTTCATCCATTGATGCAGAAAAGCAATCGATTTCCAACAATGGAAACATTGACGGAAAAAGACATTGATACGTAATTTACAAAGCATTTTCTTCTTGCAAACTAAGTTGTGCAGCTGTGTGCTTTGTATTTTAGTACTGTTAAGGCAAAGAAGTTAATCACAAATGGAGCATCTCTTCAATAAGAGCCTTCTAGTCCAAGAGTGACCAAGGGGTGTCATTTCCTGTGCCAGCTGATGTAGGGAGGTGGCTCTCTGGGGCAAGTGTCAGCAAAAGCCTGAGGCTGGGTGCAGTCTTAATGGTTCCGAGTTGACTTTCACTGGTGTTGATGGAACTGGCGCATGTGTCTGTGTGGTGAGGGGTAGCAGCAAAGGCCTGGGCATTTGTCTTCCTGCAGAGGCCCACCCCACGACTGGCCATAGCCTCAGCCCAAGGCCAACTTGGGTTCAAGATCCTGAGTCCACCCTGCAGGAGACTTCCAGTGATTGGTACTTTTTGGTTGAAAACCTTGTCCCTTTTATACTCTATCAAGTCTATCGGCCCAGTTTTGCCTGTGGCTCCATGTTCCATGTAAAAGCCAGCTCTGTGGATTATTCCAATAAGTATCTCCCATTGTTTGTTTCCTGTGAGTCTGTCACAGGTCCTGCAGAATGTCCATGTGTTTAGAAATCCCTTGGGTTTCGGTGAGGGGAGATTTCAGAGGTAGGTCAGCTTGCCATCCTCTCTTCAGTCTGTGAGTGGTCACCTCCTATGTCTTACCATTAGACTGTGCTTGGCAGATGTACCCCTCCAACCAAAAAAAACCAAAAGAGTGGGAGAAAAGGATAATGTGAGAGGCATAAAACATACTACCAGGTTTATTACCCTACATAAGAATCTAGTTTCGAAATGCTATTGACAGTTCGGTTCTGTCACACATTCCCAAACCCCCTTATTTATTGCGAAGTGCCAACCCTGCAATTTATCCTGAATGCTCAGCTGCTGGGGTGATGCTGGTGACTTGACTTGACTGGGAAAGGTGGCCCACAAATGCTGAGGCATTTTCTCAAGGTCTCAGGGCTGCAAAGTATGGGACTGAGATAGTCTCTGGATTCGCTGATGGTGCTCCCTGGCCTGCTGCTCCTCTTGTGAGGCCACTTGATGCCATCTTTGGCCCTTCTCTAGATACACAATGGCAGAGTCAGAGGTTGCCCTTCTGGTTTGAGAAGCCTAAGAAGTGATGCCAGAGCATCTAAATGAATGTCTTTCCCAGTGTTTTCTGTGAGCGAAGTTTTACCAGGCTGCAAAGGACAGTTTCACTGATTTCCAGTGTGGTTCCCAGATTGTCTGAGGGAAGGAAGGTCTATCAGTTGAGAAAGATGGCTCTCACCCTTGGAAAGTGGACTCTGTTGAGTACGCCTTCTTCTAAGCCTGTGGGTGGAGCCAGGGCCTTCATGTCCCTTCTGGGCTTCTATCCTTCCTTCCTGACTGGCAGGTCATGCACCTCTCTGTTCAGGCCTTATGTTGTGAAGTCTGGGGAAACTGAGGCCCTTGACTCAGTAGAACTGCATATTGTAGCCTTTGGCTTTAGGAGCTGTCCCACAGAAACCAGCAGGGTCTGGCTGGAGGCCAAGAGTTTTCTGTATTCCTGGTTTGAAGCCTTGGTCCTCGTCTACCTAAGATCTGTGCAGTACAGATTTTGTGCCAGGCAACAGCTTGCTCCTGAGTGCTTGAAGGTAGACTGTTTTGTGTCTGTGTATCACATGTCTAGGTCTGAGAAGGAGACCCCAAATTATTCATTGATTGAGAAAAGCAGCTAAAAATGCCATGGTACAGATAAATCTAATTCTTTTATTTTTGGAGGGTTCTGGGGATCAAACTCAGGGCCTTGCGCTTGTTAGGCAAGCACTCTACCACTGAGCTAAATCCCCAACCCTAAATTCACTTATTTTAAAAATGAATTTCTTTCATATACGTGAAAAGAATAAAAGACAAAGTAAATAGAAAGTTAAGAACCTGTGAAAGCCTATGCATTGTCATTTCAAGGAGGGCTCTTGGCCCTGTGGGGTGTTGTGTGAATCTGAAGTTGCACTGTGTGGCGGCCCGTGCACATGCCAGGCAGAACAATGTGAATGTGCGTGAGCCATCGTTGTGGGCCAGGCCTCTGAGGGACTGTGAGCTTGGTCCTGAGGTTGGAGGCCAGACGCAGGTAGTTTGGGCTAATGTCCTGATACTGGACTGCTTGGTGGAACAGCTTTTGTGGTCTTTCTGTTCGAGGTGCCTATTTCACTTCTGCGGAGCGGGGCAGGGTGCTATTGTCCCCAAAGGCTCCTTTGTTGATGAGCCAATGAAAAAGCAGGAGTCAGTGGATTTTGTAGTGAGTGTGTGGTTTGAGAGTGTTGGTTTAGGGCTTCTGGGTGACCCATGAGAGTACCTGTTTCCGTGCTGGTGTGAGATAGCTTTGGGAACCCTCTTGTGTTCTTTGGCAAGCTTCCTGCTGAGTAGGCAAGTTGCATGACCTAGAACAGTGGTGGTGAACCTTTTAGAGACCGAGTGCCCAAACTGCAGCCCCAAACTCCCTTATTTATTGCGAAGTGCCAACCCTGCAGTTTATCTTGAATGCTCAGCTGTTGGGGCAATGCTGGGTGTCTTGGCTCACGTGCTGACAGAGAGGGCTCTGTGTGCCTGCTGCAGCGCACGTGCCATGGCTACACCACCACAGGCCTAGAATGTCACCTGAGAATGAGTACAAGGATGGGTGGAAGGGGCACAGGGATTTCGGTCTGCCGATTTGACATCACTATGAGTCATGATGCTGTCCTTGCAAGGAGTTAAACAGGTTATTCCATTTATTCTGCTTTTTGGAAGATAAAAGATTCACAGAGGTTTGGTAGCTTACCCAGGGACACAGCTAAGCAGCAAAGATGAAATTCAAATCCATATCTGTCTGACTGCTAAATGGAAAAGCCTGGTTTTATTATAAAAGGCAATTTACTTTTTAAAAAATTGTCTTTTTATGAAGGCAGAAAGAGATTTCTGCTAAGCGCTTAATACTTCTACCAGGCATGGAGCAAAGCACTCGGCAGTTAGCATTTCACTTCATCCAAACAATCCTCTGAATGAATTCCCAGTTGAAAGCCAAGGAAACTGAGGCACTCAGTGGTCCAGTTGTTTGGGTGAGGTCCCTGGGGCAGAGCTAAAATTTGGACCCAGGACTGCCTGGCTGCACGGGGCTGTGTGCAACCTCTATGTTCTGCTGGCTCCTGTCCTTGACTGGGAATTGACTGTGTTCCCAACATCTGGCTGGGACCTTGAGCATCTCAGCTCTGGGTTGATGAGATAACACTGAGAAACTGTGACCTTAGCTGATGACTTCACTTAACAAAAGGCAATGATAATATTTCTTTCCAGAATTGTCATGAGGATTAAATAAATATTTCATTGGTGCCACATCCAATAAAGTGCTTATTTAAAGTGTGTGCTTTAAAATCAGACAACCTGGTGTTTTAATCCTAGCCCTGTCCCCGTGTGTCTGTGAGCAAGTTATTCACCCCTGTTTGTTTATTTATAACAGTGTGGACAAGGGGACCCAGGATCTTGTTTCTAATGATGTGAACCCTCAGGAAGATAGTGTGTCGGAGATCCAGGCACAGCGCTCTGCATCTGACAAGCCCTGAGCAAATGGTGGCAGATGGCATCATGATTTTCATCACAGAAATTTTGCGTTTTGTTGCCTTATGATTTGTTAGAGCAAAGTTGAGATGTGGCTCTCAAATAGTTCTCACAGAAAGACAAATTTAGAGAGTCTGACCTATCCCTAAAGGCAGCATCAGCTTGCACAAAATGCCCAGCATGCCTCCAATCTTGAAAGATCCTACCTTCCTTATCCACAGCTGGACCCCAGAATTGTATTCAATTTTAAATTGGGGCAGGAAATTATGGAACTCCTGAAAACAAAACTCAAGTAATGCCTGATTAATGTGTTTAGGTATTTGTGGCTACTCTGCTCTGAGGGGCAGGTAGATCCAAAGCTGTAGCCCAGTGAACTTCTGTTCGATTTTGTGTTCTCACAAAATGAGTTGATCTACCTGAAGCCTGAAGGCAATTCTGATTCCAGGATCCCTGCTCACCTTCTGCCACTGGGGTCACTGTTGTGGGTTTCTTCTCTTCAAATTATCCTGTTGTTGTTGCTTTTTAGAATGTGCCAGTTTTGGCAAGCCCCTAATAGTCAACATGTTTCCAGAAAAACTCACCTTCACTGAAATAAGTTTGTTTGGTGACAGCGAGGGCGCTTCCCAGCCCACCTTCTGTATGTTCTTTGGCTGCGTTCTCCCTCAGGATGCACAGGACAGATTGGAATGGAAAGAGAGGAACGAGCATGAGCTTGTAAGCACCAGCTCAGCCATTAATCAAGACAGTCGAATGTGCAAAAGGGATAAAAACACCATAATGTAACATCGAGTGCTAATTCCATCCGGACTGTAAAGTTGAAAAATTATACTCTAAGCACTATAATGGTATCCTAAATATTTGTATGCGTTGATATTTATAAAACATTTGAATATACAAATAATTCAAATAGCAGCTAAACATAGTATCTAAGTTTTTCCTACAACAGATATATTAGTGGTGGTAAACGTTCACAGTACATATAATCATGAATTTATCCACTGACTTAGTATCTGAAGGGTTTGTTCTTATGACTTCTTTGGCCCAAGATACATAAAAAACTATACATGCACAGTCCTTATCTACCTTCCTGTATGGACTGGTGACTCCCAGTGCCCTGGGCACTGGGTGTAGATGCTGGGATTGGGGAGGGTGACACTGGTGAGTCAGAATGACACTTCTATTTACCAGGCATTGGCTCACAGGGCACCAGGTACCAATGCAGAGTGCCATGGAGCACTTTGCACTTCATCAGAAAACCATAAAAATATTTAGCCCATTATGGATTTAGAAAAGAGGCTCCACAGAGCTGTCTTAGTGAGAATTCCTGGCCATGTATGTCACCTGTGTGCACTTGCTTTAATGGAAGATAATGGAATCTTGAAGAGAGGGGATCAAGGTAGGCGTGTAGGATGAGATGGCCTCAGCATGCCTGGAGCAACCTGTGCCAGGCTCCTGGAGGGCACATTGCTGTGCCAGGCTCCTGGAGGGCGTGCAGGCACTGGGCTGAGATGGGGATCCTTGGAGCATAGCTCGGCCTTGAGATTGGAGCCTTCTTCCCCTGGCTGTTCTCTGAGCTTTGGAGCTGTCTTTTCTGATGTCTGACTTGAGGTCTGGCCTTTGTCAGGACTTGTAGCGGCTCAGGCTATGGCAGCTGGCACAGAGGCTGTTAGGGAACATGGGATTCTGAGTGTGGCATGTCATTAGTGGGCCAGGCAAGAGACCACTGGTCAGGACTGTGTGGACGAACTGCTGATGTCACTTCCAAATGAGGCAGTGCCTGGAGTTTAAGAGTAGATACTCAAAACACTGCAGTTTTAAATAACCCCCCTTTTGGGTGTCTTCAATTTTTTTTTTTTTTTTTTTGAGTGCTGGGGATTGAACTCAGGGCCTATGCTTGCTCATTTTTCTTTCTTAAAAAAAAAAACAAAACGACGTAGGAGCCCAAACCAAAATATAACTAAACAAATAGATAAAGCTCAGAGCTCCTGGCCCCTGTCTGGGATGAGGTCTTGGGGCCCAGACTGCAGTGGAGGATGTTGGCCTCTTGCAGAAGTGACTTACTGCATGGCCTGGATCTTAGCAAGGCCCCAGAAACCAAGGGTTTGAAGGGGTTTGAAACCTGCAGAAACCAAAGGTTTGATTGAAGCCACACATATATGTGTTGAGCCCTGGTTCTGTCTCAGCAGAGGTGACCTTGGGTAGGTCACTTAATCTCCCCAGTCTTCAGATGACTCTTGAAAAAAGGATGTTTGGTCATTGTCACATCTCACAGGATGGGTTTGGAGGCCCGGATGAGATGATGCCACATGTTCTGTCCTCTCACCTTCTGTTCTGCTACTGGCTTCCCAGACAGGCCATGTGGTCCCACAGCTTTATGTCTGTGCTCTTTCTCTTGCTGACACCTGCTCAGATTTTTGGGCTCTGCCCACAGATGAGATAGGGCGTGTAAAACACTTGGCAGAGGTCCTGGGTGTGGTGGGTTCGCTGCCTTTGAGCTCTTGTTGTCCTTCCTCATAGTGCTGGTCCCCTGTACAAGAGAGTAGACTTTGAAGCTAGTCCATCTGGTTCACACTTGGGCTCTACCATGTGTAGGCCATGTGACCTTGAACAGGTTACTTCTCTGCCTCCACTTCCTTACCTGTAGAATGATATAGTCATAGGGTTGTTGGTGGTTCAATGAATGAATCCACAGCAGGTATTTAGAGCAGGACCTGGTGCACAATAATCACTATGTATGATGTAGCTATTATTGGTTTCCTTAGCAAGTGCACAGCACATCATGAGTCTTAATACATCTATATGAATAGTATGGACAGCAAAGTTTGGGATTATAAGGAAAGCCAAGCTGAAATATCAGACCATGGAGTCATCTTCCCTTTCTTTCCCCAAACCCTTCTCAGGTTTCCCTGTGGTGCTGATGAGAGGTAGCAGCCAGAGCTGAACAGTGTCTGCTAAAAAAAAGCCCTCCCTGAGGAGGAGACAGAGATGAGACTGGCCCTGCCCTTCCAGGCCCTGATCTCCATGAGCTGTGACCTCCTAACTTGCCTGTCCCCCAGGGACACAGCAAGGCAGCATGGAGGGAGGACAGAGCTTTATGGGGACTAAACAGGGTGCATCTCCTTCCTCGCCTTTGTCTGGCTCCATCTGGGTTTCATGCTCAGGCAGCTAATTTGTCCCTCAACAGGCAGCAGATTCTTTTTCTCTTGGCTACTGTAATGGCAGATGGGAAGGGCGGTTTTAATGAATTACTGTTTTCTTTTGGAGATTAAGCTTTCATTATAAATATAATTGCTGACACACAGCCTTCTGGTACTTACATATCATTTGCCAATTAGGATAATGGACTCAGAAAGTCCCTTGGAAAGTGACATGGACCAAGTTAAGCCTGTAACTCAGCTTGGGTGCTGGCGAATGAAGCGCTTTGCCAACTGGAAGCAACATGTACCAAGTCTGTCCACAATATGCTGGTGCGAAGAGGTCTGAAAATATTCATGACCTTTGAGAAAGAGATTAAAATTAGTAGGCAGAATTGCTGTAGCCAGCTCTAGTAGTTTGTGATGTGGGCATTCCAGAGTGTCTGCTGTGCCCGCCACATGCTTCTGGGGTGGCTGCAGGGCAGAAGGCTTTGCTACTTAATTTTAGACTTAAGTAATGAAATGTAATGTCAAAAGTATTTATGATAGATTTGAATTGGGTAACGAATATTGTGATGTTTCCATCACTTCTTTTAGGGATTAGGATCTCTGGGGCACCTTCGCATCCCTCTTTTCCCCCGTAGGCCTGGGTTTCTTCACTTTGGCACTACTGACACTTGGGGCCAGGTACCTCTTTGTTGTGGGGCTGTCCCGTACAGCTCTGTAGGATGTTTAGCATGATCTAACCTCTACCCAGCAGATACTTTCAAAGTGTCTCAGTTATGACAGCAAAAAGTACCTCTAGACAGTGCCAAATGTCCCTTGGGGTACAGAAGTGGCCCTGATTGAGAACCACAGCTCCAGAGCTGACCTCAAGAGGAGCTGAAGAGGGCCTGTGAAGCATCAGTAGTCCCCACAGTAGCACAGTGTGCTGGGAGGGTGGTGTGATAACACTGATCTACTCACACAATCAATGATTCATTCCCCTTGGAAACAAGTGCTCCCAGGGCCCCAACTGTGTGCCTGGTGCAGGGGTTGGCTCAGCAACTACAGTGGTGGGGGAAAGTGACCCTGGCTGTCAAAGCAGCTTTAGAACATAGTTGTTTGACTGGTGTTAGAAGGCTTCCTTTTAAAGTGGACCAACTGACCGTACTCCAGGGTGGATACTATATGGACCAAACTTGAGAAAAATCTGGGTTCTGAAGGTATCTTATGTGAGGGCAAGGAGTTATTCTTCTGGATCCACAGCCTGGGTCTGAAAATAAATTGGCCTCTAGAAAGGACTTTAGAAGGAGGACCGGGAGGTCAGGATGGGGTGGGGGAGTGTGGTCCAGCTGATCACTCTCCACCCCCAGGTCTGGACAGGGCCTGTTGGTTAGAAGAAGCAGATGTTGGCCCCATTCCATTACTAACTGACGACAGAGACACTTTCTGCCCACCAAAATGATGAGAAATGGCATGTGGTGTCTAACACAGTGTGTTCAACAGACAAAAATGGGTCATGGGAAATTACAAGGAACAAAGAAACAGACATTACTAGGCTTCTGGGTGAATTAGTTTGTGTCTGGTATGGTTTGTGTCTAGATGTCCCCCCAAAGCCTCATGTGGTCATAGGTGGAGTGTTTTCAGAGGTGGCTGGATCTAGAGTGTGTGATTACTAAATTAGTCCACTGGTTTGGCGTAGTTCTGTTGGAATCAAGGGTATGATGCTAGGGTTAAGGGTGTTAGGATTATTAGGGTTGGGGGTACTAGGATTAAGGTTAAGGGTGGGAGTGCTACCCACCCTAAGGCCAGTTAGCCTGGATAAAATAGAAGCGATAGAAAGAGGCTTGCCAACCTGTTGCTTGCATCCCTTGCTTACCTTGCTGTCTTGGCTGTCTTCCCTGCCACCCTTCCTTGAATCTGGCTGATTGTGAACTGAAACCTGTACAAATTATGAGCTAAATAAACCTTTCTTCCCTTAACTTTGGGTGTCAAGTATTTTGTTTCAGCAACGAGAGAAAAGTAACTAAGACAGTTACTGTAGCTGGTCATTGCACATTAGCACTAAACTTTCTGGTAGCTTAGTTGCAAAGGAAGATCAATGATTTAGAGCCTAGATGTTTTTCTTATTTGATAGGGAATCCCTCTGAGATGTTATGAAGGAAGAAACCAGTTTTAGGGGCCTCTGAATGTTCTTTAAATCATTATATGAAGGCATAGAGTATATCTTGAACTGTAGGTTTTAAAAAACCACCTAACCCTTGTGAAAGTGGGCATTTCATATGTTGAACCTCTTTGGAAAAATGGAGGCACATTTTAAAATCATGCCTCAGTGGTCTCGGTGATGCTGTTTTTTTGAAACTTTCTGAAGCTCACTTGGTCCCCAAGGTGCATGGGAGGCCTGGGCCCTGGTCTCTTGTGGGGTCTCTAAGGGTCATGCGGCTTGTAATGCAAATGTAGAGACGTGTTTCATTGAAGTGCCTGGAAGGAGAACTTTGGGAAAGAAACTCACACTTGGGTTTGAGGAGGCGTGAGTAGGACTTGCAGAAGCCTGGAGTGGGGGGGTGGGGGGAGGATGCATGTGGTCCGTAGCTCGTCTCATTGGCTTTTGCAAGGGATCTTGTGTTGGGAGTTAATGCTTTTGATGCAAAAGGACCTGTCTCATTCTGTATTTTAATAGTTGTTTGCATTTACAAATGGATATTCTCCAGAATTATTTACTGGCTCTTTGTGAATGTAGAGTCATTCACATTTTAAAAAAACTGGTCTGCTTTAACAATTAAACTATAATTTTATTTTATTTTTATACTATTGGGGATCAAACCCGGGGCCTTTGCACTGAGCCACATCTTCAGTTCCCCTCCCTTTTTATAGCATTTTGCATTTTGAGACAGTCTTGCTAAGTTGCCCAGGACAGGTTAGAACTTGGGATGCTCCTGCCTCAGCTTCCCAGAGTGCTGGAATTACAGATATGTGCCACCATGCCTGGCATATTTTATTCTTTTGGAATACAATTCTTTCTAATAAATGATTAAAAGTTAAAAGGTTCAAAGACAAAGAGTGAACAATCTCCCTCCTAACCCTGTTCTGGTGACCTGTCTTCTTGGTGTCATCAGTTTCTTCTGTATCTTTCCAGAGTCGATCTGTGGGTGTGTGAGCCAGTGTGTGCACATGTACAGATGCACACACGGTGCATGATGGTATGGTTTTCTGTAGCCATTTACTCTTGAAGGTATACCAAATGATAGTGCATCATTGCCTCAGAGGGCCCATAAACTTTGAAAGGAGTATAAATACTGTCGAGTATTTATGTTGTGTTGGGAAGAAACCAGTTAGACAAAACCCAAAGGGTTTCAACTCAGCAGAGTAGGTGATGACTATAAATCTGAAAGAAACAAGGGAGTTAGGAGGGCAGCTGACTTTGGGGACATAGCCATGAGTTCAACTTTTGGCATGTAGAGTTATTTGGCTTGGGAGCACGTGAGAGGGAGGAGTTGGTGATGAGTTTAGGGTGTTTCTGATGCTGTAATAGATGGGTACCTACAGGGTGGACGCTGAGAGGGAGAGGACTCAGAGATTTGCAAGAGAATCAGGTGGCAGTGTGATGAAGGCAGTAAAGTGCCTGGAAAATCAACAAAGAGGGATCAGGATAGGAAGCTGGGTGTGCTTTGCAAAGAATGGGTGCTCTTCCTAAAACATTTTAAATCGGACGTGGTGATATAAACCTGTAATCCCAGCTACTTGGGAGGCTGAGGCAGGAGGCCGAGGAAAGGAGGATCATGAGTTCAGGGCTAGCCTTGTTGCCATAGTGAGTCAAAATAAAAAGGAGCTGGGCATGGTGGCACATACCTATAATCCTAGCACTCTTGGGGGCTGAGGCAGGAGGATCATAAATCCAATCCCAGCCTGATTGATGTAGCAATTTAGTTGAGACCTTGTCTCTCTCTCTCTCTCTCTCTCTCTCTCTCTCTCTCACACACACACACACACACACACACACACACACACACACACATTAAATAAAGCATACAGAATACCACACAATAAGTGTATAGCTTGAAGGTATAGCTTGTACTGTAATGTGAACCCTCTTGCAATACCCTTTCCCCACCTGGGTCCCGAAATAGAAGTTTGCCCAGCCACTCTTGGGGGCCCAGAAATCCTTAGAAATTACAACCTTAACTTCTTGCCTCTCTCTAATAGTAACATTTGTCCTAAACTTTATGATAATCACTTCCTTATGTTTGTTTATAATTTTATCACCCAAATGCACATCATTAGAACAGTTTAACATTGACCAATAAAGTTGTTTAAAATGTTTTTATAGTCTCAGAATCCCCCCACTACCCTCCTACCCCTTAAAAACAATTCCAGCCTGTCAAAGTATCTAGAGATTTGCATCTATGTTCATTAAAGAAATTGGTCTGTAGTTTTTTTGAGTCTTTGTCCGGTTTTGGTACTGGGATAATGCTAGCTTCAAGGAATGAGTTTGGCAATGTTCCTTCCCTTTCAGTTTCTGAAAGAGTTTTGATGTTATTTTTCCCTGAAATTCTGGTAAAATTTAATGGCAAATCCATTGGGTCCTAGTCTTTTCTTAGTTGGTATATATATATTTTATTACAGCCTCTATTTCAGTACCTGTTATTGGTCTTATTCAGGGATATTAGTTCTTTTTGGTGCAATTTTGGTAATTCATGTGTGTCTAGAAATTTATCCATTTCTTCTCGATTCTCCAATACATTGGGACGTGAGTTTTTGAAATAGTTTCTTACAATCCACTGGATTGCTGTAGTGTCTTTTGTGATTTTTTTGGCAGTGTCCATTGTGATTTAGGTGGTATCTATTGTAATTTTATCTTTTTCATTTCTAATTGAATTGATATGAGGGTTTATTTCTCCCTTCCTTTGGTAAATTTGGCTAGGGGTTTATTGCTCTCATTTATCTTCTTCTTTTTATTTTAGCATTACATTTTAGATATACATAATGATAACCTTCATTGTAGGGAATTTGTGCCTGTACATGATATATCTTGCTGCTGCTTTTTTTCCCATTCCCCTCTCCTCTCTTCAGCTTCTCTTAAGGAGGGAAGGGGGGTTCTTGTTTATCTTTTCAACAAATCAACTTTTTGATTCTCTAATCCTTTGTAATGCTCTGTCTCAATTTCATTAATTTCTGCTCTGCATCAGGTTATTAATTTGGGCTTGGTGTATTGTTATTAATGTGGATGTTTATAGCTATAAATTTCCCTCTTAGGACTGCTTTCACTGTGTCCCACAGGTTTTGGTTTGCTGTACTGTCATCATAATTTGATTCTAGGAACTTTTAAATTTCTCCCTCATTTCATCCATTTATTATTCAGGAGTATATTACTTAATCTTCATGTGTTTGCATAGTTTCTTTTGCTGTCTTCTAGTTTCTTTCCTTTGTGATCTGACAAGATGTGAAAGATTATGTTTTTTGACCCAAGATGTGATCTGTTTTGGAGAAAGTTCTCTGTGCTGCTGAGAAAAAATTTGTGTTCTGTTGTTGTTAGATAAAACACTCTGTAGATATGTTAGTCCCAATTGTTTGATGATGTCCAACTCTAATATTTTGTCATTGATTTTTTAAGGGGCTGTGTTTGACTATTCTAAGAGTGGGGCACTGACATTTTCACTATGATTTCACTCTGATTTCTAATATAGTTATATTGGTTTTTATCTATCCTTTTCTGTCCAGTAGTTTTTGTCTCATAAAATGGGGTGTGCCAACAGTAGGTGGATATATATTTATAATTGTTACCTCTTTCTGTTCAATTGTTCCTTTTTTACCAGTATGTAGTGGCCTTCTTTGTCTCTTCTGATCAGTTTTGGCTTGAAGTACACTTTGTCTGAAAATAGGATAGGTACTCCTGCTTGTTTTTGGGTTCCAGTTGCAGACTATTTTTGTTTTCCATCCTTTCATTTTCAGTCTATATGTTTCTTTGTAGATGAGGTGGGTGTGTCTCTTGAAGGCAACAAATGGTTGGATTTTGTATTTTGATAAAATCTCCTAATCTCTGTCCTTTGATTGGAGAGTTAAAACCATTTACACTGAGTGTTATTAATGAAAAGTATCTACTGAATTCTGTCATTATGTTATTTTTTCATTGCTGATTTCTTTTTTATTTTGTTTAATTACTCACCAAGTTAAGTGTATCTTTCATTTGTGCTCTTTGGTAATGTTGGCCTTGCTGTCTCTCTCTCAAATTCCCTTGAGTGTTTTCTGTAACATAGGTTTGGTAGTCTTTAATTTTTAAAAATTTGCTTCGGGGGTTGGGGATTTAGTTAAGTGGTAGAGTGTTTGCCTAGCAAGCACAGGCCTTGAGTTTGATCCCCAGGACCGCCCCCCCACCCCGGAATTCTTTTTGTCATAGGAAGTCTTTATTTCTCCATCAATTTTTGAAGGATAATTTTGTAGGATATTGTAGTCTTGGGTTGGCAATTGTTTTCTTTTAGGATATGAGAAAGTTTGCTTCAGGCTCTCTTACCCTTTAAGATTTGTGTTGAGAAATCTGCTATTGTAGGCTTGCCTTTATAAATTACTTGATTTTTTTTTTGTAATAGCTTTTAGTATTCTCTTTGTGCTGAGAAATTAGATATCATTTGACTATGATTATATAATGGAGAGTTTTTTTTCCAGTTGTGGTTATTTGGGATTCTCCATGCCTTATTTACATGAATATTGAGTTCTTTCCCTAGATTTGGAAAATTTTTTGCTATGATTTCAGTGAGTAATTTTTTCATATCTTTGATGTTGTTTTCTAACTTTTAATTCCTTTAATTCTTAAGGATTGTTTCTTGAGTCATCTAGCAGGTATTGGATCCAGTTTCTATAATGTCTTGTTGTTTTTAGGGTGTATACTTAGTACATTGTTTTAGTCACTTTCTCATCACTAGGGTACAATAGTCACCACCTATGATTTAAAGGAGGAGAGGTTTTTTGGCTTACGTTTTTTATCTGTAGTCCATTGGCTTCAAGGCAGGACAGAATGGCAGAGGGGCATAGAGGAGGAGGACAAGATGCTAAGATCATGGAAGCCAGGAAGCAGAGTCAAGGAGGGGCCACGAAGGGAGATATACCCTCTCAGGTCATGCCCACAGTGACCCACTTCTTCTGACCAGTCCCTACATCCTAATGGCAAGTCAGCTACAATGCCACTATAATCCAGGCACCTTCCAAACACATGAGGCTGTAGGGACCATTTTAAATTAAATCATTACATACATGATCTACTACTGACTGTCTCTCCTCAGATTGGTGTTGACCAGTACTTGATCTGGTTTCCCTCCAATGCTTTTTCTCTTGCCTGCCATTGACTGATGGGGATGGGGCATCGGGACAGACCACCAAGCCGCCTTCTCTTTCCCTCTGCAGGCAGAGCTTGGTTAGGTTACAGCTACATTCTCGTGGGCATGACTAGGTGGGTTTTTTTTTTTTTAACCTCTTCTTAGGATTGGAGACCTGCATTTATCTCAGAGCAGGAGAGGGCAAAGAGGGGCTCATCAAGCCCCCAGTCATTTACTAATCTTAAGAGGAGCTTCCTCAATCTGTCCTCTTCCCTCTGTGATAATCCCTGCTACTGCTTATGCCTGCTCCCTCCAAAACCCTTCAGATGAGTGTACTATGCAGCACCTTCTCATCTCAATTCTCTGACCACACCTCTCCAAGAGTCTATCCAGTGCACACATGTAGTGGCATTTAGGATGCAGTGGAGTGGAGCTCTTCTGCTAGAAATCCAGTAGTGCCTGAGGGCTAACTGCAGAGGGTGCTTGCACAGGGACCCAGCTCATCAGCTTTTGGTGGGCAGTGGATGGATCCCGCAAGAGCATTGAGCTCTGCAGTGTTTGCTGGACAGGCAGGATGCTGCATGGGCACTGAGCTTGGCTGCATTTTTGGGGGGAGTGATGGGAGAGTGCCCATTCTGGCTGTGCTCCAACAACTTCTCCACGCTTGATCACAGTGATTATAGCTGCTGCACATCTCCATGACTCATTGTGCTGCGGATCCCGCTACACCTGGTTCCAGGATCCTACCTAGGACCTTTCCAACCCTTGTTCCTTTGTGTTCCCAGGGCTCAGTGCTCCTAACTCAGTCCCCACCCCCGAGTGATTCTTTGGCCTGTGTGCCTTCCTTAGTCCCCTCAGTGGAGAAGGTGCTGTCCTGAAAATATCTTGCTTGCTGGGCTCCGTCTCCCAGTGGAAAGGGAGCTAGAACAGGAGAGCCCTGGGCGGTGATTGCTAGGCTGCGTTCTGTCGCCGAAATCCTGCAGCCACTGCTGTACTTGGCTTCGTCCCTCAGCAGATTAGGTCCTTTCCTGGGATGGTGTTTGCCAGACCTTGGCTGTAAGCAGTGCTGGGATCAAGAGATGGCTTTGCTTATTTCTCTAAACACTCCTGATACTGGAATCCATCTGGTGGGCTTCTCCTTCAACCCCCTACAACACCCCATCCTGAGTGCCTGCAGATCACTGAGTGAATCGCAAGCATTGCTGTCTCTAGCCCACCATCTCCGGAAGCACAGGATGTTTGTCTTTACCTCCTTATTCTCTTTTCCCTTATGATAACTCTGCATGAAATTTGACTTCAGTACTTTCATGTTGCTCATTTTTATATGAAATCAGTTTTCCTGGGAAAAATGGAAATAAAGCTTTTGTAAATAAGGAGGGGCAGAGGGGTTGAAGGGAGGGGAGGGGTTTGGGGAAAAAAAATCAAGATGTATCACGTATGGGTACAAATTTCCTATAATGAATGTAATTCATTATGTATATCTAAAATGTACCAATAAAATTAATTAAAATATAAGAAATCAGTTTTTCTGAACTTTTAGGAGGACGCTTGGCTCAGAACTATTTTTCTCTCTTCACTGAGCTTCCTTATCTGTTGTTTTACTCTTGTGGTCAGAAACATGACCGATTGCATTCTGAGATTTCTGGGCTCAGTTCCTGTCTCTTGCTTTTATTTAATCCATTTTATTCCTTCACGTTTTTCTTTCTCCATTTGGATTTCACTCACAGCAGTTTCTCCTGCCCTGGACATAATCCCTGGAGGTCAGTTTGGAGAATTCACAGGGACCAGATTGCTCCAGGCTTTCAGTCCTAGCCATGGGCCCACTGATTTGCTGGGTGTCGGATCAGCCAGTACCCCTCTCAGTTTCAACTGCTAGTCCCAAATTGGCCTCTGTCCTTCCCAGTAAACACATTCTGGCTATTTTGGGTTCTTTTGTTCTCAGATCTATCAGATGCCTTGTTTCTTCCCTTCAATTTCTCCTGGGCAGACAGTAATATTATGTATATCTTATAGCTGTTGGTGGTTTGTCCTCACCCACTTAAATTTTAGTGCTTGTGGAATTTGTTCTCACCCACTTGTATTTTGACATTTGTCATTTTATTTTAAATGTTGTTTATGGGGTTTTTGTTTTGTTGTCTGGTTGTTTTATCAAGATGGTTTTTAGATATTAAAGAAATTTATTTTGAGGGTTAGGGATTTAGCTCAAGTGGTAGAGCGCTTGTTTTGCAAGCGCAAGACCCTGAGTTCAATCCTCACCACCTCCTCCCCCCAAATCTGTTTTGAGACTCATACACAGTTGTAAGTAGTACAGAAATCTCATATATCTTTCATCTATTAGTTGCTGTGTTTTTATTTTTATTTATTTTATTTTTTTGGGTGCTGGGAATTGAACTCAGGGACTTGTGCTTGCTGGGCAAGTGCTCTACCACTTGAGCTAAATCCCCAGCCCCATTTGCTGTATTTTTATGTAGGGTTTTAGGGAGATTCAAAAACTATCTTATTGAAATTGCTGCCATCTTTATAAATTCCTTCCCCATTGGTGATATTTAAAAGAAATTCCTAAACATTTTAACATAGGGTTTAATTTTCCCATAGACAATAAAACCCTGAAGATCATAGTTAATAGCTTCAAGATAGAAGATTCCTTTCCTATTATGCAAAAGAGGTCTGGAGCCTGGCTTGAGGGTTAGGACAGCAGTTGGAGGGCATGAAGGATGTGGTTTCCTCTCTTTTGTTGTGTGCCACTTTTAGCAAAACCCCTCAGAGTCCTGGATGATTGCTTGAGCTGTAGTCATTACATCTGCATTCCAGGGATTAGAGAGGAGGAATGGCTGAAGAAAGGTTTGTCCTATCCTCTTAAAAGACTTTTTGGGAGTGTGCTCTCAACACTTCTGCTTATTTCTGATTGGCCAGAATTTAGTTATGTAGCTACAGGGAGATGTTAAGAAGTCATGGAAATGGATGTTTTTACCTCGTTGCATGGCTACCTGAAGTAAAACTGGAGTTTTGATGAGAAGAGGGAAGAGTAGATATTGGAGTAGGAATTCAGAAATGAATGGATTTTTCCTGCTTTGTGCTTGAACTCAAACTTACCAAAAATGAATAAATATGCAGGAAGTTCAAGGGATATTTTGAGTATGATTTTAATCTTAACATATTTTTCTTATTAAATTTATGCTGTTCTGCTAATGAAAAAATTCAGTACTATGAATTAACTTTTCGAGACTGTCTTGGGCTCCTAATGGTGTCTCAGTACAAGACTTGAGTCTCTTGGTGGCAGCAGTGTGGCGGAGGGAGATGGCTTTCCTTGTGTCTCCAGCAGGGCTCACTGCACCTCCTCACTCTGAACCCCTTAGAGCTTTACAGTGTGGACTTAAATGTTCCTTAGCTTCTTAGCCTTGTCTGTCTAGTCAGGTAACTACCCATATAGCCTTTAAACATACAGACAGTGGTGAGGAGCGAGAGGCAGGAGCTAGAATGTCCCCATGGATGTTTCTGCACTTCTCTGATTCACTAGCATTAAAGAATTGGGCAGAATCTGAGTCTGATGTTGAGTTTAAAAAATTCATAGCGCTCTCATTCTTGTGTGAAGTGTGAAAAGCCATTGACAGTCTTGGGTGACCGGGGTAATGAAAACAAACCTTCTCCTTGGCATTATATATATATGGCAAATACACATAAATGTATATTTAGGTTTTTAGTTGTTAAATATGCCCAAATAAAATTTACCATCTTAAGGGTATAGTTCAGTAGTGTTAAGTACATTTACATTGTTGTGTAGCTGATCTTCAAAAGTTTTCATCTTGCAAAACTGAAATTTTCTGTACTCATTAAACAGCAAGGTTCTATTTACCCCTTTATGCGGGTCTTGACACCCCCATTCTATTTTCTTTTTTTAAGAATACAAGCAATATGTTCTAATTTTTTGACTACTTTAGCTAACTTATATAAGTGAAATCATCCAGTACTGTATTTGTCTTTTTGTGACTGGCTTATTTCACTTAGCATAATGTCTTCTCATTCTATTCATGTTGTTGTGATTGACAAACTTACCATCTTTTTTAAGGCTGGGTAATATTCTGTCACACATATATACAACATTTTTAAAATCCACGCACCTGTCATTGGACATGCTGGTTGCTTCTGTTTTTTACTTATTGTAAATAATGGCTGCTATGACCATTGTATACAAATGTATCCTTGAGACCCTGCTTTGACTTTTTTGGAGGAAAAAAATATATATGTAATTTGTTTGCCAGATCATATGGTAATCCTGCCTTTAGGTTTTTTTTTTTTTTCCTTTAGGTTTTTGAGGAACCATCACATCATTTTCCATAGTGGCAGCACCATTTTACATTCCCACCGACAGAGCATGAAGGTTCCAGTTTCTCCACCTCCTCACCACCACTTATTCATGTTTTTTATGGCAGTTCTAATGGATGTGAAGTAAAGTTTCATTGGGATTTTGGTTTGAATTTCTGCCATTATTGTTTTGAATCTTTTATTAGCTTAAGAGGAGAAATCCTAGTGCATTCTTTGTGGGATCCTTGAGGATTTGTTTTGGATTGGAGGTTTTTAGGTGGTCGAGGTGTGGCTACCTGAACTCAAGGAAGCTCTTCTGCACCACTCGGAGGGCTGAGCTGGACTCTCTTGTACACTGTAACCTCATTGTAGTTGAGCCGTGGAGGGGAAATTTATTTTGCAAGGGGAAAATCTTGTATAGGCACAGAGGCTAAATTAAATGCCTTTTCATAAAATCCTCAGAAGAATAGGGGAAAACTTTTTTGATTCTTTTTTTAAGTGCATAGCATGTGTTGTCATTGCTTGTTTAAAAATGCTTTGCAATTTTTTGAAGGCTAAAAATTAAAAATGATACTTAATTGAAAGAAATGCTAGACTCTGATACTGTAATTACCTATATCTGGTTTCCTCCTAAATAAAACTGTGATGTCACCAATTTCCTGTTAAAATTTTGGAAGGGAGTGTTTGTCTGGTCCCGCAGGGACAACATAAATGAAGTCTTTTTCTCAGAAACTCTCAGAATCTTCAAAAGAAAATTGATCATTTCTCCCTAAGCAGACAACTTATCTCTAATAAAATAATAGCTCTTAGCTTTCAGTTCCTCCTTTATTTCTGCTCTTTGGTCATTTTCCTGTGCCATCTTCACTGCACTTTGCTTTGGGTTGTTTATTCTCATTATTCTGAAATACCCCCTTCAAGTCACGCCTGCTTTCTTTGTTTACAAGGAGGTTATTGACTGTTTCTCCCTTTAAATACTTTTTTGTAAAAATCGTGGCAGAATAACCAGGTATGATGGTGCACACCTCTACTCCCAGCACTCTGGGGGGCCGAGGAGGAGGATCAAAAGTTTGAGCCCAGCCTAGGCAATTTAGCAACTTAGAGCCTGTGTCAAAATAAAAAATTAAAAAAGGCTGGGGATGCAGCTCAGTGTGCAGGATCTAGGTTGTATCCCTAGTACTGCAAAAAAAAAGTGAGAAAATACCTGTAAGTTAAGTTTTTTTACCATGTTAGTCATTTAAAAATATATAGTTTAATATTGCACAGCCATCCATACCTAGATCTCATCTTGCAGAACTGAAATTCCATACCCACCGAACAACTCCCCCTAATCCTCCAGCCTAATAACCATTATTCTAAACTTCTGTTTCTGTGAATTTGACTCTTGTAGACCCCTCATGTTTACCTATGTATTTAAGTGGAATCATACAGTCTTTGTCTTTTTTGTAACTGGATTATTTCACTTGGCGTAATGTCCTCAAATTTCATCCATGTTGTGACATGTGTCAGAATTTCTTTCCTTTTTAAAGACGAATAATAATATGTTGTATGTATATACCACATTTTGTTTATTCATTTACCAGTCAGTGGACGTTTGATCTTGTGCTTATTATGAATGATGCTGTGGTGAACGTCAGTGCACAAATATTTGAGACCTCACTTTCAGTTCTTCTGGATATATACCTGGGGGGGTACCTTTGGGTCGTGTGGTGATTCTGTAACCACTGTTTTGGGAGGAGGAAATCGCAGCCATATATTATTACTTTGGATTTTAGTTCAGTAGATATTAGGAGCTTGTGGGGAGTGGAGCTGGCATGTGGTTTCAATGGCTTGTCAGGCATGTCATGAGCAACCCAGGGCAGGGGACACCCATTGCATATGGCGCCTCATGTTGTTTCAGCGGAGCTTTAAGCTAGTGTCCCTTGTAACCTCAGTCACCTACATGTGCTTTGTGTACCCTTCAACCTTTGCTGTAAGTTCCCACCAAAATGGGTAAAAGTCAGATGATTTTCTACACTGAGGGGAGTAATGTGTACCTGGGATCTCTGTTCCCCCCTTTACAGGGCTGTTTGTGAGTGTGTTTGAGTGTGTTGTGAGGAGGAAGACATGGAGCACAGATAGGGATTGGGGGAAAAAATCTGTGTGGCATGTGGGTAAGTTTGAGTCTCTTTCGTTTTGTTCTGACCACGGTTCAGATAAGTTCTGAACTCACTCTCTTGGGTACTCATCTGTCCAAAGCTGCCTATTCGCTAGGATTGTGGGAATCTAGCCTTGAGTCTGACATTGAACACAGAAGCACCTTGACTTTCTGGGGCACTACTGTTCTGAAAACACACCTAACATTTCTTGGCTTTGAGCATCCACATGACATTGACCGAGCACTGGAAAGCGTAAGTCATGTGCTGCTTCCTTCCATGGCTTTGGATGCCTGGCCTGGCCCAATTTAAATGTCCTGCTCACTTTGCTGAGAGGCAGTGTCCAGACCAGGTTGTGAATCAGCTTCTTGGTTCTCATCTAGGCCATGCCAGGCCTGTCCTTCTCAGCTTGGACTTTCTTTTGGGGACAGACAGGACGCATAGTTGAGTTTTCTGATGTAGATTAATGATCATGTATGTGTCTGCACACAGACTCTTGTACACATCTTCCACGGAGGCGCCCAGCAGCTCCCTTGCACTGCCTGTTTCCTGAAAGAGCCACGAGAAAGACGAAGCAGGCCCCTTTGTGGGGGGAGTGGTGCTGGAGCCAGGTTTCCACCCCAGGTTTCCCTGGGGTGAGGGTGAGCTCCTTGCCAGCTTGGCCAGCTCTGTGCTCAAGACCCTTCCAGCTGTCTTGCCTGTTTGCTCCCTTGTTCAGCCTTGGCGATCCTGCCTTGGGAGACTCCTCTGGAATCAATTCCATAGAAATCCATTAGTGGGATTCCATCGTTTACTCTTTACAGCCCTTACTAGGAAGGTGCCCCAAGCTTCACTCCAGTTTGAGGAAAGACCACACAAGGATGCACCTAGAATTTGGGTTTAGAGTCATGAGAAGGCTGCTGGTCTTGATAGGCCAAGTAGAATTTGACTTTGCTCCTTCTGAACAACAGAGTTCCTTCAATCACCTTGAGAAACAGTGTGGGAATATTCCCCAAAACTGGGAAGGAAGAGGGTACAAAGTACAGATCCTGACTGCAAGTGTCTGTCACCTCTCAGCAGGCTATGTCCTTTTCTGTGAACCGAAAAGTGTTTCTCTAGTTTTGGTTCTGCACAGTAGAGTTTATGGGTGATTTTAATTAACTTCTAAGGTTTATTTTTATATGTTTATAGAGCCATGGAAAAGAATGTGCTGGAAATAAAACATGCTTTTGAATAAATGATAATTTTATGTGCTACAAGTACTAAGTCTTTAAATTAGATTTTAAAAAATAGTTATATAGTAGGAAAGGAAATTACTCCAATAAATGTTTACCTTTTTGTAGCTATAAAAATAGAAACGCTGCTCCTGCCCACTCCTCTTCTAAAGGGGTGTGGCACTTTTAGGCCTAGTTGGTTCCTATCCATTCTCCACTCCTAGCTCTGGTGGAGACCTTTAGGACCCCAGTGCCGGAAGGGTAGCCTCCATCCCAGCAATGTGGAACCTCAGGCTGCCCCTCAGGCTGGATCCTGAGTGAATGGTGAGCACACGCCAGGCTGAGAAGGGCTGCTCTGGTGGGCTTGAGGGAGGCCTGTGTGAAATATAGTTTAGTAGTAGGATACCCCTGCGTTTGATCCCTGGTACCACAATAAAAGCAAAACAAAAGCAGTAGCAAATATCCAAGTGAAGGACACAGTAACCAAAGATGTAGGAGACAAAAACAGTCAGTGGAAAAGCATATGTAGTATTACATTTCTCAGGAAATGAAACATACATATATACTTCATTGAGAAAAAAACAAAATATTTGCAAATGCAAACGTGTACTAAAAAGTGAACCTTAAATCTGGTGAAAATATGGAAGGACCTGGAACTCTCATCCCCTGTTGAGGGACATTCTGTCATATAATGACACATGGAGGGGACAATCTATGAAGAATGGGCCCTCACCATACGCTGAATTTGCTGCAGCTTTGATCTTGGATTCCCAACCTCCAAATGGGGAGTAAATTCCTGTTTTTAAATTACCCAGTCTAAGGTTTTTTTTTTTTTCTCTGTGCTGGGGATTGAACTCAGGGCCTTTGGCTTGCAAGGGAAGCACTCTAACTACTGAGCTAAATCCCCAATCCCAGGTTTTTTTTTTTTTTTTAATAGCAACTGACATGGATTAAGATAGCCTGTCATTGACAAGTATGCTTTTCGCAATGCTAGAAACTTAATAAGGATGAATAGACAGGCATATTCGAGAGAGTTATTGCACCAGGAAGCTGGGCCCCAGGTTCTTGTTCTGTGCACCACTTCCTGCTGGTATGTGATTTTGGCTGGATCACTGTACTCTGATCTTCAGTTCCCAATTGATAAAATGGGCACAGTAGCATCCTATGCCACCCTGGGCTTCTGGGAGGATCAGGTGCAAGGAAGGGAGTAAAGGTGTTCTGAGATGTTAAGTATTGGAAACCCATGAGGGCAGGGGCTTAATCTGGCCCTCACCTTCTGTGAAGGAGCCCTCTCCTGCAGGAAATCTCACATGGTGTCCATGATTTTTGGCCAAGCAGGTGCGAATACTCATTTTGTTAATGTATCATTTATAAGTAGAAATAGAAGCTGCAGAAGAGGATGTTTAGAAAGACACGGCCAACACAGCACTCTCCGTGCAGGGCTGCTGCTGGGAAACTGAAGTGTAGTGGGTGTGAGGGGAGCTCCTTTGGTGTGTGACTTAGGTGTTTGATCGTGTCTGACTGGGCCAGCCCAGTGTCTATATACAGGTCCATCTACTCAGTTTCTTTTTTTTTTTTTAATGAGACAGGATCTTGCTAGGTGTCTTAGTTACTTTTTTCTAGAACCAATGATTGTAAGAGAGCAGATTTAATAGAGGACACTCATAAATCACAATATTCACCCACAAGCCAAATATTGGAAGAGTACCAAATGTCTGTCTAGGCACTGGAGACCCAAAGGATCCAATCAAGGTCTGGGAGCCCACGGACCTGTCCCATGTACGTCTGTGTCTGCACATGATGGCTGAAGAAATCTTCACTGGAACCAGGATACGATGCTCGCAGCAGAGATGACAACCAGAGCTCCTGCCATCCTCGATGACAGCAGCAACAGCAGCTCCCGAGCTCCTTCCTCGACAAGGACAGCTGAGTTCCTTTCAGAAGAACCAGCTGCAGCAGAGCTTCTCCTGGGAAACAGCCCACAACTAGCTTCGGCTCCCACTCTGCCTTATGTTGCATCAGCAACAACCCTCAGGTGGATCTTATA
Source organism: Hystrix cristata (assembly GCA_004026905.1). Classification (NCBI taxonomy): domain Eukaryota; kingdom Metazoa; phylum Chordata; class Mammalia; order Rodentia; family Hystricidae; genus Hystrix; species Hystrix cristata. Next base: position 127,843 of record PVJO010000397.1, on the reverse strand, counting down.
TGCCCAGAATCACACCAACTCAGTCCGGCTGGGTGTTCTGGCTCAAGTTGACCACATTAAGTCCACCACACTAGTAGTTCAGGCTGGTTTTGAATTTGCTATGTAGCCTAGGCTGGCCTCAAATTCACAGTGATCCTCCTGCTTCAGCTTCCCACATACTGGGATTATAGGCATGCCCTATCACACCTAGTTCATCTACTCAATTTTTATAACCACTTAAGGTTACATGCCCCCAAATCCCCTCATGTCTAGGATATACATAGAGCTGTACAAACATCACCACTATCTAATTCTGGAACATTTTCGTTACCCTCCAAAAGAGACCTTGTCCTTGTACTCATTAGCAGTTATTTACTCTTCATTCCCTCCGCAGGTCTCTGGCAACCACAAATCTTTCTGTCTCTATGGCTTATTTGGCTATTTTGGAAATTCTATATAGATGGAATCCTAATATGTTGTCTTTTGTGTCTGGTTTCTCCCATTTAGCATGATGAATTCAAAGTCCATGTTGTAACTCAGATGAGTACTTCATTCCTTTTTATGGTTGAATAACGGTCCACTGTATGGATATACCATATTTTGCTGCTCTGTTCCTCAGATGACAGACATGTGGGTTGTTTCTATTGAGTAACACTGTGAACATTTGTGGACATATAACTATGTGAACAGATGTTTTCAATCTCATATATTCTTTTTCAAAAAATGTCCATTGGTTTCAGCAGGCAGGAATATATTTCAAATATGGTGCTTCTGAAATTGGGGTTGCTCAGTAATAGCCCTGAAGACAGAAGAAGCCCACAGACAGTGGTGGCCTTTGGGCCAGATGGGGGGAAGAGAAGTAATGAGTCAGCTGGACTTGCCTTGTCTTTAAAAGCAGAAAACCTACAGAAGCACCAGGTGTGGGGAAGGCCAGTCACTTTCTGTTCTTGCTTTCATCATGGCAGCAAAGAGGCCTCCCTCTCATGGATTATAACCACTGACCACTGCAAACAACCTATGTGTCACCTTGATCAATATCCTTTATATACACAGGCACTCACCTCGCTGGGGTTTCCCCATATATGTCTATAATATATATGGGAAATACACATTAATAATTTGTAATATATTAATAAAAATAAACATGGGAAATATATAATAGATAATAGAAAACAATTATGTAAAATACATTTTTGCACTAATGATACAATAATTTTTTATATAGAGGTATATATGATTTTATATGAGAATATCCCACAAGGAAAAAGGACTTGTCCAAGGCCACAAAGCAGCTGGCAAGGCCAGGAGTAGAGCCACTTTCCTACGACTTTGGTCCAGTCTTCTTTCCCTGACACCCACTGCTTCTCATTGATATGACATTGTGTATCATTTCGGGCCATTCCCTCCTTTTATGTCAAAATGGGTAATGGCTCTGTGCAGAATGGAGCTTTGTATTTTTCTGAATTTTAAGGCCTCAGTAACAAATATGTTCCAGTGTTCAGGGTATCCGAACTAGAACCACAATGAGTTTCCATCAGCTGCAGAAAACCAAATGTTTACACATAATGGCATCTTTTGTTTCCCATCTGCCCAGAGGCATGTTAGCCTGGGCTGTGGCTGTGGCCAATAGTGACGCAAGTTAGAAACTCAAGCTGGCAAGGCTGTAGGAAAGCTCTCCTTGCTTAGACTTTGCTAAGCCATGACAATGAAGTGAAAATCTTACAGGATAGTTTTGTTGGGAAGAGGCCATGGGGTTCAGGGTGCAAGATCCTAGGCTCCTTTGAAATGCTTGGTGAAAATCCTTGAAGAGTAGAGATGGAGCAGGTCCAACTCAGCCAAGAGAACCCTGGGAAAGTTGAGGGGTACCGGGATGTCTCTCAGGTGGTCTTCCCTCTTCCTCCTAGGAGGCTGGCCTGGGGTGTATTCTGTGTTCGGCCCCACACCTTTTGAATGAGGCTGGCAGAATAGAACAGGTCATTGCTTTAAGGTGAGTTGACATGTGCACCCTGAGGGTAGAGAGGAGAAAGGAGAATTATGAGTAATTAATGGACTCCCATAGTTCTCTTCCTACCTTTTAAAAAATATGTCTCTGAGATTACAAGATGAATGGCAAGTCTTCCATTTGTACCACCTGCTAAAATCAGAACATTAGAAGCCCTCTGGTGTGCCAGGTCTCTTTTGCAAATATAAGGTGACTATCTAACCTCTTAATCTGAAATCCAAAGCGCTCCAAAATCTGAAATTTTTTGAATGTTGACATACACCATGCGTGGAAAATACTACACCTTGAAGCTTTGTTTGGGATACAAAATTACTAAAAATATTCTATAAGATGACCTTCAGGCTATGTGCATAATGCATATGTGAAACATAAATGAACTTGGTGTTTAGACTTGGGCCCCATTCCAAACATAACTCTACATATGTGCAAATATTGCAAGATCCAAAATCATCTAAAATTAAAAATACTTCTGACCCCACACATTCTGGACAAGTCATACTCCACCTCCATGTGTTTCCAAAGCAGAACTGGCTATTTAGAGATCCCACTACTTGTCTTTATAATAAAAGCATACCCAGTAAAGAGATTTAGCAGTCATAAAAACCAGAGAAATAAAATGTCTTATGAAAAGTCAGCAGAATCATTACAGATTTCCTTGAATACTTTAGCTTCACTTTGTAAATCGTTCTAGAGGTTTGTTTGTAACTGTCTGGCAAAGACACTTCAATTGAAGGTAAGAATATTAGTAACTGAATTGGATATGTGGGCAGTTCCTTAAAAAAAAAAAACCAAAAAAAGGTGGTTGGACCCCATGGCAGCCCCGTGCAGTCCAGCTCTCAGGGCACGGTGCTTGGGCTTGGTGTCCTTTAAAAGCTTTTCCAGGTGGCCAGGGCTGAGAAGTGCTGAGCTAACACACCCCCCAGTGCCCACGGGTAACTAGAGCCAGGCTTGCTCTGTGCCCCTCCGATGCTAAGCACTTCATTTCTGGATCACATTTCTGCCTCATTAGCAGGGAGATTCCGTTATCCCCTTTGTAACCTCGCCCACGACCCGCCCCTGACAGTTTGGGCGGGGCTGGGGGCCAGCCCTGCTCTCTTCGACTTTTCCGGCTATACTGCCTCCTGCTGTGCCCTCCTTAGAAGACCCTTTCATTCGAAAGGGCTTCTGGAAAGCCAGCTCCAGCTCAGCCATACGCCAAGGTGTTGTTGGTAATACCTCCTGGAATGGGGATGGAAACAGCAGGGTTTGTGTCCAGTGCTGGATCGCGTCCTGCCGGGCCTGCTCTGTGACCTCAGGCAACCTCTCTAGGTCTCTTCCTCATCAACAAACCGGGGATTTCAGAGCTTGCTCCATCAGGTTGATGGAGGCATGAAAATGAGATGGAGGTATGAAGGCTGTGACAGAGCGGCTAATAATTCAGAAAGGATGCAGCTTATTCTTGTCGTACAGGATCACGTGTGCATGTGGCCTGACCTCACGCTGCCTGGGCTACAGACTCCCGAAGGGCAGTTTGTGGAATGTCACAGTTCAAGTGACCTCAGGCTGCTGATTTCTTACATCAGGGATCTGAGGTCTGTTTCTGACAGGTTCCCAGTCATGCCAAGGGCTGAGACTTCGGCCCCTGTGGTTCACATACATCTAGGTAGTGGCCAGCAGGAAGCTGCAGGCCGAGCACCCTGGTGAGCCGGAGTTATGTTATCAGAGGGCTGCCCCCGTGTTCCCAAACCAGGCATGAGGCCTGTGTTTTTATGGTGAGGCTAAGAGTGATTTTAGCTTTCATCTATAATTTTTTGGTTCATCTAGTTCGCAATCAGTAGAAGTGGAAAATCCAATTATACATTTCTACTTTGATATTAAAACAAGTGAGCTAATAAATGATAATGCGTCCCTTGCCCTTTTTCACGTTCTGGGTTTTGTGAAGTCTTTGCAGTGTATTTCTTATTTATAAAACATCAGCTACTGTCAAGCAGAAAGAGACATGGATGCGGGGTTCAAAGTTCAGGCTTTAATATTTGGCTCCTTTGTTTAGTAGCTGTTTCCCTCAATTTCCCTTCCCATTCCTCCATTTGTACATCTGTGAAATTGGCCTAACAGTACCCACAGTACTGAGTTTTTAAAGGGAAATGTCGAGGAGGCTCAGATTCCATTCTTTTATCTTAATTGTGCTCAGAGGAAAAAAGCTTTAATTTGCTGAGGATTTAGTTCAAAGATCAAAACGTATTTTTAAAGGTTGGAGAGATTCCTCTTCCTTGTTCCTTCTGCTTTCTTTGGCATCATGCTGTGAGCCAAATTGACAGGTGTGTGAAATGTTTGTGGTGCACAATTTAAATTTCAAAGTTTTATACATTTTTGCCTATATTTGATGGGTATATGGCATCTCAATGTAGGATTTAAAAAATATGTAAACTGCAGGTAAAAATAAGATAACCAAAACACAGAAGTAAGAATATATGTGAAGGCCAATATTTATAGAAGTCAGGGTGAAGGAAGAATATATGCTTTATAAGATTCCTGAAGAGTTCACTGTAAGGACATTTTTATGTGACGGAACATGTCAAATATGGGACAGATACACTTCTTGTCCACATGGAACGCTGAGTCTTGTTTGTGGCTGGAAGATTCACATATACTGGAAATTACACAATAATTATTTTCTTTATCTCCCTCTTTGTTGGTTAAATGAAGCAAGGTTCTGTTTTTATTTAAAAGCTAATATTTAAGTTTGCTGTGGGTTCCAGAAGTTGCAGAAGCTGCTCATTGGTCTGTGCCTGCAGCACTAAAGCACATAGTAGGTTGTTGATAAAGACCAAATAGCAAATGCATTTCACGAGCTTGGACTTGGATGGATTTTGATCTGTCCTAAATTCACATTGTGGCTTTGTCTATTCGTGGTAAAGTGAGGCAGCACCTGCAGAATCTTGCTTTTCCAGGGAATGAGAAATGGGTGCTGGCTTCCAGGAATGTCTCACTGTGCAGATGCAGGGTCATCTGTCACATCGTATATGGCATTTAGTAGGCATGGCCGCAAGTGGACCTGCTGAAATGTGACCTGCCACAGAGATATGGATTAGAGCTGTCTGAACTGGGCAGCTTGCAAACCTACCAATCCTCTTGTCTTGTTTTTTTAATCCTCATACTTTTTGAGAGCTACATTTTATACTTCTATAAAGAGCTTTTCTTTCAGGGTGTTTCTGTATATCCCTAAAAACACAGTGTTGAGCCTGTATGTGGATGAGGGTGGAGTGTCAGGACTCTGGCCTACAATTAGGAATTGGGTGGGTGAGAGAGAAGGGATACAGATGCCTCTTACAGGGGACATCGAAAGGATTGTTCTCACCTTTGGATGAAGGAATCAGATTGTCTTTCTTTTACCTGAGAGCAGATGTCCATGGGGACTGGTAGCTTTTGTTTTTAGAGTGCTATTGTGGAGTTTGGAGTTAATGATGTCACATATTCTGGTTGCCAACTCAAGAATCAGAACAGTCTATAAACCACTTTCACGGACTGCTAAAGAGGAAGGGCTGGGCTGTTGGCACAGTGTCATACATTCCCCCATTGGGGCACTCACATGGTATACTGAGACTGCGTGTGGGTTCTCACTCTGGCCTGTCACATCACCCATCTGTCCACACACCCACCAGTAAACATTGGCTAAGTGCACATGCTTCTGTGCTTGTTGTGGGATGAAGTCATGTACGAATCCAGTGTTTTGCAGCATGTTGGCAAGAACAGAAGTGCAGCATCTGCCTGGGTCACTGGGTCGCTGATGAGTTTCCTGTCTCCTCTCTCTGCTCACTTCTCATCTTCCTCCTTGTTTTCCTTTCCACAAAACTATAGCAGGAGGAGTGAGCAAAGCGTTTTAGGGGTTTCTCCCAGAAATAATAATTAATTGTTCCATCCTCTGGTCCGATCACTGCCATTATGACCACTTTCTGCAGTCATCTCTTGTACACTTCTTATTTATGAAATCCATAAATAGATCCCTTTAATGGCTGAGTCACGAGGCCCAAGTGCCCCATGGAAATGATCCACCACCTGCTCTGGGCTTTACTCCTTGGACTGTGGACTTCCCCAGTCTTCCTCATGCTGGACACTGTCCAGGCCTGGCCGGATTCCAGGAGTCTGTCCCTGCCTCTTTCCTGCCAACTCCTTGGCTGCGCTGGTACCTGGTGCTGGCTACCCAGCTCCCATTCCAAGTTACAACTAGATACGAGCCAACACATATGATTCAATTCATTCACCTTAAAGTGTCCAATCAAGTAGTTTTTAGTATAGTTGCAGAGTTGTGCAAATATCACAGTGATTTAGGACATTTTTTATCACCCTTGGGAGAAACTTCATATCCATTAGCAATCACTCCCCATTTTTCTCCAACTTCTCTAACCTACGGCAACCATTAATCTACTTTATAATTTGTATATTCTATGTATTTTATTATGAATAGAATCATGTAATATGTTGCCTTTTGTATCTGGCTTCTTTCACTTAGCATGATTTTTAGGTTCATCCATGTTGTAGTATTGGTCTGTACTTCATCCCTTTTTTGTGGTTCACCTGATAATCCATTATATGGATACATCACATTTTGTTTATCCACCTGTCAGCTGATATTCAGTTCAGTGTACATTTATGAATAATGCTACCAGGACCATTTATGTACAAGTTTTTGTGTATGTGTTTTCATTTCTCTTGTGTATATACCTAAAGGGGAATTGTTAGGTCACATAGCCCAGTAATTTCTTGTTTAGCCACATTGTTTTCTAAAGCAGCTGCACCATTTTGTACTTCCACCAGAAATATTTGAGGATTCTAATTTTTGCACATTCTTGCCAACATTTGTTATTATATTTAATTTTGGTGTTGTATCTAAGAACCATTGCCTAATCCAAGGTCAGAAAGGTTTATTTTTATGTTTTTCAATAAGAGGTTTATCATTTCAGCTCTTCCATTTAGGTCTTTGATCCTTTTTTGAGTCAGTTTTTGCATTTTATGTGAGGTATAACAGTATTTTTTACATGATAGTGCTCCAACTTAATATTTTGGTGTATGGATATCCAATTGATCTAGCACCATTGTTGCAAATATTATTCTCATGTTTTTTGGTGAATTAATAAATATTTTAGGTTTCACTTATAAAATTTGTTAAGGGCTTTGGTAAATTTCCTTGGGATGAAATAATTTCTTAGAGGACATCATTTGTTACTATGTGATCCTGAATGAGGAATCCATTGATTTCGTATTTATCTGTCTATATTTGAGACTAAAACTTATAAAAGGAGATTGATTATTGAATTCTAATCCTTAAAGACCCTGCAGGCCTGGCCTCTTGATACTATTTTGTTTTCATCTTACTTACTGTTTCCTGTAGTATTTTTTGACTCACTTTTTTTTTGTTTTTTGCCCAAATGGTTTAGAGTCCCCATGTTTAAAATGTTTGGAACACAAAAGAGAGCAATTACTTCCATGGATTTACTTCCACCACCCAAGAGAGCGCTGTAATTGTTGACTTTCAGAAAGGGAGAGGAACTCGGGTTCTAGTTCCTCTTCCCCAGACAAGAGCACCCTAATTTATCCCACTGCCATGAGACACTCTCCTGCTAGCTCCTAAGATTAAGCCACCTTTTGGCTGTTGCAAGATTGATTTGCCACTGCCTTTCTCCCTTTGGGTTGCCTGTCCTGGGCAATGGCTTCTCCCTTGGCCTCTCTTATCCTCACTCAGACGCTCCTAAAATAGACTTCTCCCTGCTGGGCCATCTGCAGGGCGACAAATGGATACTCACACTGGAGTGGTGAGTAGGATTTGAAATCCTTGCATGAAGTGTGCTCTATGCTTGCCTAATTTTAACCAAGACCATTCTTTGTTCTTCCCTACTCCCTACCCCTTGCAGATAGCAAGAGGGATGTGTGCATGTAATAGTGCCCAGGGCCACTGCCTCAAGGGGTGAGTGGCAGGGGACATAAAAGCTCCTCAAACTCAGTACTTTTTCTTCAGTACTTTTAGAGCAAGTGTAAGGGTATCTGTACAAATGCAGAATCCTTCTCTGTGTATATTCACATCTACATTTGAAGAACAATTGGAGAAATAGCTACTTACCAAGACAATAAAAATGACTTAAATTATAGAATTTAAACTAAAATTAATAGAAATATGGCAAACTCTAAGAGAAAAAGACGATACTGTTTTTAAACAAAAATAAGCCAGGTGTGGTGGCACATTTCTGAATCCTAGAATTTGGGGAGGCTGAGGCAGGAGGATAACAAGTCACAGCCCAGTCTGGGCAACTCAGTGATTTAGCAAATATCTGTCTCAGAATTTAAAATGAAGAGAGGTGGGCTGGGGATGTAGCTCAGTGCAAAGACTCTGGTTCAGTTCCCAGTACTGCCAGAACATGTTTCTGAAATGTGCGTAATTAATTTTTTTAATTAAAAAAATTTTATTTAATGGTACATTTTAGATGTACATAGTGATAATATTTATCATATAGGATTTGTACCTGATACATGATATATCTTGCTGCTTATATTTTTCCCATTCCCCTCCTCTTTCTCCACTCCCTCCTCCCTCCTTATTTACAAAAGCTTTGTTTCCATTTTTTCCTTCTATTTCTTATTCTTTCATCCCTCTGTTCCTAACCCCCTCTGCCTCCCTTGTTCCCCTTCCCATTTGAACACTTTCTTCCCTTTCCCTATATAATACATTTTAGTCTTTATTTACACTTTCAGTTTCTCACACCAGAGAAACAATGTGGTATTTAAACATGTGTGTCTGGTTTATTTCACTTATGAGTATGGTCTCAAAATGCATCCATTTACCGAGAAATATCTCCATTTACCTAGAAATATCTCAAGCTTATCGTTCTTTATGGCAGAGTAGTGCTCCACTGTATTAAAAAAAACCCCACATTTTCTTTATCCATTCCTTGGTTGGTGGGCATTTGGGCTCTTTCCAAGATCGAGCTATTACAGACTGTGCCGCTATAAACATGGGTGTGCATATATTGCTGTGGTTTGATGCTTTTAATTCTTTTGGAAAGATATCAAGAAGAGGAATAGCTGGGTCAAATGTAACCTCTAATCCTAGTTCCCTGAAGAATCTCCACAATGATTTTCATAGTGATTGCACCAGACTGCACTCCCAGCAACAGTGGAGAAGGGTTCCTTTTTCTCCACAGCCCCGCTAGCATTTGTTATGGGCTGATTCCTTGATAACAGCCATTCTTTCTGAAGTGAGTTGGAATCTCAGTGTTGTTTTAATTTGCATCTCTCGAATGACCAGTGATGTTGAACATTTTTTCATATGTTTATTTGCTGTTTCTACTTCTTCATCTGACAAGTGTCTATTCATTTCAGCTGCTCACTTTTGGACTGGGTCTTTAAATTTGGGGGTCTGTTTTTTTTTGAATTCTTTATATTTGAGATATTAGTCCTTTGTTGGAGGAATAGCTGGCAAAAAATTTTTCCCACTCTGTGGGATGTCTCTTCGCTCTGTTGGTTGTTTCTTTTGCTGAAATACACGTAATTTAAAATCAGGGTGATTGGCAAGTGACAAATATTAAATGTGATTCATTCTCGTACAGCTGGGGAAGCTGTGTGTATGTTGTGAAAAGATATCCAGCCATTTTCTCCATGTGTGGTTCAAATGATTCTGAAAGAGTCGCTCAGATGAACTTATTTTTCCCTAAAGCAAGACTTTAGGTAGAAGAATTTTATCTTAAAGAAATTTTATAAGTCAAAATACATTTTCTTGTAATTATTTTAGGTTTTTGTTTTGCTTGGAAGAGATTTGCTATTGATAAGATGAAGGTTCAAAAAAGTTGGTTACATACCGGAGTCTAATCGTGAAAAGAACAAAAAAGTCAATAGATAAAAATGAATGAATGGTACGAGTGTACGACTTTCTTTACCTTCCTGGTGCCATGCTCTGCTGAGGGTGTTCCTGTGGCCTGGCCTGGGCCACTGCCCACCAGGTTCACCTCCATGAAAGAGAAAAGAGCTGCAGTGGGCAAGGCCAGTAGCAGAGGACACATCTTTCCTAGAAACACTTGTTAGTTTTTGGGCACCCAGCTTTTCAGCAGTCTTGTCAGACAACTGGACTGTTCCTTAAATTGTTCAACGGAAGACAAGCCTTGTTGTCAGCGTGTGTTTAGAAAGAGACCTGAAGTAAAGGTGTGTCAGTGATGAGTGGACAGCAATGTTCCTCTCACCTCCGGTGGAAGGAGCTACTTCCGTGGTCGACAGCACACAGAACTGTAGGTGTTTGGCTCCACCTCCCGGGCATGCGCAGGAGACCCCTGTGAGACTGGGTTCACCTTTCAGGGCCTTCTTGAATCTTTCCCTTGAGTCAGAAGTGTTCAGAGCATGACATGTTGTGCTAGGAGTTGTGGCTGTGCACAGAGGTCAGGCCTGCTAAATTGTGGAGGGAGCCTTAGTGCCAGTGGGCCCGGCGTGGCCAGGGCTACTGCTTCATGGGTGGTGAGCTGCTTCTGGGGTCAAGATTTGCGTGCCACACCAGCTCTCTTTTTATCAAGCACAGATACACCAATAATGTTAGACAGCCTCAATATATATGTTTTGTTTATGGCCAATGCTAAGGCTCACCATTTCCAGTTATCAAAATACTTGTATTTCCTTTATTCTCTAGAACTCATAATGCTCTATGTATCATTAAGTTAAAATGTATTCTTAATGTGGTAAAATATGTGTAACATAAAATTTGTCATTTTAACCTTCTAAAGTGTACGCATTAGTGGTATAATTACATTCACAGTTCTATGCAACCATCACCAAAAATTATTTCCAAAACCTTTTTCATCTTCCCAAACAGAAGCTCTGCAACTATTAAGTACTAACTCACCACTGTCCCCTTACCCAGCTCCTGTAACTTCTTTTTCACTTTAAAATTTTTATTAGTACATGTTCCCAGTATATAATGATTATATTCCTTTCAGGGAGTTGGTACATGTATATGACACTTCTTATTTTCAACTCCTTCCCTTTCCCCCTCCTTTCATCTCTTAATCCCCTTCCCATATGTCTTAGTTACCTTTCTCTTATTGCTGAGACAAAATACCTGACACCCAAAGTTAAGGGAGGAAAGGTTTATTTATTAGCTCACAGTTTGTAGAGGTTTCAGTCCACAATCAGCTGGATCCAAGGCAGGGTGGCATGGTAGACAGGCAGAAGGCAGCAAAGCAAACAAGGGTAGCAAAAAAGGGGGTAGGCAAGCCTCTTTCTCTCCTTTGTATTTTATCCAAACTACCTGCCTTTAGGGTGGGTAGCACTCCCACTCTTAATCCTAGCGTCACATCCTTGATCCTAGCAGAACCATGCCAAACCAATCAGTGGACTAATTTAGTAATCACACACTCTAGATCTAGCCCCACCTATAACCACAGTCTTTGGGGGGACATCTAGACACAAACCGTAATACCATGTAAGAAAAATCTATCCCCCTACTTTTTTACTGTCTATTCTTTATTTTGGTAACTATTTGTATTTTGGGTTTCTCAGATAAGAGAAACCTTGTAATCTATAAGCTTATATGTTTGACTTATTTCACTTAATATTATGGTCTAAAGGTGCATCTATTTTCCTACAATTGATTTATTTATCCTTCTTTGTGGCAGAGTATTACTCCATAGTGTATAAATGCCACATTTTCTTTATCCATTCATCTGTTGATGAGTATATAGGCCACTTTCAAGATTTAACTATTATGAATTGTACTGCTATAATCATGGGTATGCATGTATCACTGTAATATGATGACTTCTACCTCTTTTTGGGAGGATACCTAGAAGGGGACCAGTTGGGTTATATGGAATTTCTAGTCTTAATTTTTTGAGGCATCTCCATACTGATTTCCATAGTGGTTGTACTAGTTTACTTTCCCACCAACAGTGTAGAAGGGCTTTTTTTCCCTGAAGCCTCACCAGTGTTTTTATGATGATAGCCATTCTTTCTGGAGTAAGATGAAATCCTGGTGTGGTTTTAATTTGCATTTCTCTAATGGCCAGAGATGATGACCATTTTGTCATGTATTTTTCCGGTCATTTTACTTGCCCATTTTTTTTGACTGGATCTTTATTTTGGGGTATTTAATTTTTTGTTTTTTTATATATTCTAGATATTAATTCTCTGTCTGAGGAATAGCTGGCAACTTTTTTTTCCATTTTGTAGGTTGTCTCTTCATTTTGTTGGTTTCTTTTGCTGCACAGGAACTTTTTAATTTGATGTAATCCTATTTGTTGATTCTTGGATTATTTCTTGTGCAATTGAGCCCCTGTAACATCTAGTTTACATTTTCTCTTTATGAATTTGCTTATATAACTTTAAATTTTCAGTTTCGAAAATTAAGTTGGGCTTATAAGTGAGTTTCAAAGGAGTATGTGAGGTTTTATAGTTATACAGTGGAACATATAAATAGTGCTTCTACCTTATTTTGCACACTAGACAGTGCTAGGAGAGACACACAGAAGTTGGAAGGGAAGGCCACTAAATTCTTGAGGATCTGTGGTATGCTAAGCACAGGAGTAGCCACATGGGCGTCTGTGATCTCAGCTGTTCAAAGAGCAGTTGATTACATAACATCTTGTTACTAGTAGAGATGGAGGGGGCTGAGGATTTAGCTCAGTGATTAGAGTGCTTGCCTTGTAAGCACAAGGGCCTGAGTTCGATCCCCGGCACCACAGGAAAAAAAAACAAAAAAAAACTAGTAGAGATGGAGGACTAAATCCTTTTGACCTCAAGATGTCTACCACTTTCTGTTGTTCCTTCCGGGATGCAGAAGAGGAGACACAAATGTGGACTGTTCTTGTATTTATCAGAGTGAGTTCTAGAGCCAAAGGTGGTGCTAAGAGTACCAAGGAGGGCCAGATTCCACAGTGCCAGAGGAGCCTCTGCCTTCCAGTAGCTTCTTGGCACCCATGTCAGCTCCTGCATTGCCATTCACCAATACCAGTCACAGGCCGGGCCTTGGGGGATAAATCAGAGGCTCCTCCTGGCTTCCTGTGATGAGATCAAAGTGGCGACAGGAGCAGCCACAACTTTGCTGTTCATTGTGCACATTCTATGAGCTGCACCTGGTAGAGTGTTTCCAGAGCTGTAACCCTCACAACCCAACAAAGATGTGGCGGTGGCTTCACTGTGGGGAGGCAACAGCTCACTGAGTATAGATGGAAGCTGCCAGCAGAGTGCTTGGCTGGTGGTGGCAGCACAGGCCTCAGGAGGAGCTCACGTGGGCCTGAGGACTTGCAGCGTACCCTCTGTATGGGGCAGAGCAGAACCTCTGTTTCTAGGTCGTTCTCTTGGTCAAGACCTGGATGCCAGAGTAGCTGAGGACCCTGGCAGCAGGAAGACATGGTGATGGGTCTGGGGGGCAGGGGCAGCAGGGAGGGTGTTAGAATCCTGTTTCTGAGCACCCTACCCAGGAGATGCTCCAGTTTCAGGAGAAAGCCGAGGCCTCTGCCAGGTTCCCATTTTTCACTGTGAGTGGCACAGGCTGAGATGGGGCTAGGTTCTGCTGGCCACAGCAACAGGGGAATAACAGTGAGTCAGCTGGCAGCGGCGTTCCCGTCCACGTGTGCGTGTCCACAGACGGGGCCTCCCTTGGTGCCTGTTGACTCTTACTTTGCATATGTGTCTATCAGGTTCGTGGTCTCATTCGTTAGTTCACCACAAATCAGCACAATCCCATTAAGATGGAGCAGTGAGACTGCTGAGATAAGACGGTGACAAGAAGTAGGACTGTAGGTGAGGGTTGATTAGGCTGTGAGAAAACAAGGGAAAGGGAGAGAAAAAGGGTGGAAAAGAAGATGGGACTTCTAGGAAGCCTGTTAGTGTGCAAGGATTCATCCAGACATTGTTAAAATTCAAACTATACAATTCAATCTGTTATGGAGGATAAATGGGCCCCTTTTCAGCTTTATTTCATCTGAACTGTTTTACTCAGGCAATAAATACTTAATCAGTGGATGTTTTAAAGTTTACCAGACTGCAGTAAATCTATATTTAGCAAAAACCCAAGTGACAGTGTAAGCCATTTCCGGTAGGATTAAAATCATCAGCATGTTTCCTCAAATCTGAAAAGAAATACCAATCTTTGGACTACATTCGATTTTATATTTTTAATTTCACACAGACATTCTCGTTCTGTTGACAAGTTGTTCCTTTTGTCAGACTACATAGTGGCAGTATTTTTCCTTTCCACGCTATGATATGGGGGAAGGGATGGGGAATCTGGTCTCTTTGATGAAGTGTGATAATTTAACCAAAGGACGCCTTTTTGCTTTGCCTTCCATACAGTTAAACTTGTGAATCAGCTGGAAATAAATTTGTTTTCAAACATATTTTTTAAGCACATTAAGTATCTGCATATCAGGTACATTGGTGTCATTTCTTTCTTGTTTCTTTTCCATTCATTCATTCATTCATTCATTCATTTTTTGAGACAAGATCTTGCTATATACTTGCTATATACTATCAGGCTGGCCTTGAGTTCACTGTGTGGCCCAGGCTGGCTTCCAACTCCTGCCTCAGGTCCCTGGAGTGCTGGGAATACATGTGTGTGCCACCATAGCTGCCTCATTTTTTACCTGTGTGTGATTACACTGAGCTATGCAAAGGCAGGCCGGACATCCCTTAGGCAGTGTGAAGAGTCCTTAACATCTATCCAGGACATCTTTGCTCACATCTTGGAGTGCTGCCTTGTGCCCCAGACATAGTTGATGGAGTGAGACATCATCCACTCATCAGGCCATCGTCTTCCACAAGTATTTGACTGCACTTATTTTATTTGGCTTCTCATTTCTTGGCATTAACATAGCATTTTGACTTGTGAAATTGTTCCCAAGAGCCCTCTCTTCATTCTAGTTTCTGCTCCACCTGAAATTGGGCTCTTGGCACTTGTTTGCTGGAGCTCTCCTTCCTTGTGTTCTCTTTCCTTCTCAGGACTCTCTGCCAGCTCTGCCTCCATCACCGATCTTCCTGAAATACAAATTCCTTGAAATGCACCTAATTTACTGAGCTGGGGTGTTCTGTCCTTTGAAACCTTTCAAAGCCAGACACACACATTGTCTTTCCCTTTCAGACTACTTGTGTATTTTCAGGACAGTATATAAGCCCTGCCTCCTACCCACCCAGCATCCTCCTCCTCTCTGGTGCCCTCCCATTGCCCACAGTGGCCACCCCAACCCAGCTACGTCCTGTCCCTGGGGGAATGTGGCTGGTTCAGCTTTCCCTTGTCTCTGAAGATGTAGTTAGGCATTAAAGAGTTCTATTTTTTAAATTCTATTTTATTCACCCCACCCACCCTGGATGAGAGATATACAGAATGAATAAGTATATTTATATATTTATTTCATGATACTATAGTATCATCTCTATAATTGCACACTTTGTCTTTTTTATTGCTCTTCTGTATATTTCTGAGGTAGTGAGAGACTGTAAGGACAAGAAGATAACATGTATGGAAACTATAACTGGTGTCTGCTTCCTAGATATTTGGAAAACAAGCCACAAAGCAAGTGAACTAGCCTTAGAGAAGATTATAATGCTGACCTTAACTTCTTTTACCAAATTTTCATTCCCTTGAAATTCATCAAATTAATTACTGTTGGAATTGGGGATTTAGCTCAATAGTAAAGCACTTGCCTAGCAAGGACAGGGCCTTGAGTTCAATCCCCAGCATCTCCCCCCAAACCAATTACTATTTACTCTCTTTGAATTTTTTTTTTGTTGTTTGTTTACATAGGGCTCTTTATAAAACAATGGTCATAGGGTTAGGGATTTAGCTTAGTGGTAGAGCACTTGTCTAGTGAGTGTAGGGCCCTGAGTTCAATATCCAGAAACCCCTCCTCGGCCCCTGAAATGATCATCCCTAATTCAAAAAATTTACTTCAAAAAAACAAAACAAAACAAAATAAAACAGGAACAGCTTTATGAATACTAATACATATAATTATGCTTCTATAAGGTGCAATCAGTTCTTCGTATTTCCACCTCACCAATTTACTAATGGTCTTGCTCCTTCAGAATGGTTTGCCATTGACTTTTAGAAATGCGGTGGCTTGAGTCCATTTAGACCAACAGATCTCTTTCTGGTTGTGTTCAGAGCACTAGTAGATATCTCAGAGCATAGATGGTCCTAGAAGTTTCATATTTTCTTGTTCTCTGAAAAGGAGTTTTATGGAGATCAACATTCAGAATGCCTAATTTCAAGTGAAAACGTCAGAGTTGGGAGGTTTGAATAAAATGATTTATTTTCTATTATAGTTTTGTAGAAAGCACATGTGTTGCTTTTGCAAAAGTGGTTTGAAGTTACTCCATGTAAACCTGAGCGCTTTGTCTGCCACCAAGAATTGGTGCACCGAAGGCTGCAGAGCAGTCCTGTGGGATTGAAGCTCCAGGGAAGTGAGTGTCACGATGGAAGTGGGTGTGGAAGGCTTGTGGCCAGGGTTTTGCTTTTGTTGCCTGATTTTTACTGTGGTACATAGTGCAGTTGGCCTTTTTATCAGAGTGGGAATTTCATGTTTTTGAATAGGACTGTAATGGCGGCTGGAGAGAAAACCCCCAGTGTTAGTGGGGCAGGGAGGGTAAAAAGGGTGTAGGGTGCTAATAAAACGTACGATGTGAAAACTAAAGTCTATTTGTTTTACAAATCTGGCTATAAACACATTGAATTCTTACCCAGTATCAAGTGTGAGGAAAATATTGTGAAATAACACTGGATGCAGTCAAAGGAATTCACAAATAATTGTATTTTGCTGTCTTCTCCTTACTCAAAGGGTGCTCTGGAGTCTGTCCAGCTGTGCAGTTGTGAGGACCTAGCACTCATTTCCTGAACTCCTTGGGCCTGTTCTATGCTTGACTGTCCCTGCTTGGGTTCAAGTGGAGGCCTCCTGGACAGCTGGTGGCCAGGGCAGCTGTAGTGACCCAACTCTGGTGTGCCCCTCCCAGGGATGGAGCTCCTAATTTAGCTGTTGGGTTTGTGCATAAAATGCCACAGCACAGCAATCTGAGCTCTTGCATTCTGTTTAAATAAAAGGGCAGATGCTTCACATATGTTTTCACAAATTGAAATAAACCATGGAAGGAAAGAATGCTGATATTCAATAGGAACCCTGTAACAAGTTGTTACTTGTAATTTTTAGGTTTACAGTAAGAGCAGATGTAGAAAGCAAACCTGCATCTGTGCGGATGCTAGATTAGGAGTAACCCATGCTCTTTTAAGTAGCCAGCAGCAGGTGAGTGGGACATCTATGATGGGTGAGTGGTGGGTCTGATGGACCCCAGAGAAGGAGGCTTTCCTGGGCTAATGAACTGGCATTTGGCCACATGCGGTGAGAGGGAATAGGGCCAAGGGGGAGGAGTATGCTGTCTTTTCACCTTTCTTTCCACATCAAGAATAGCAGATGATTGAGTCATGGGAGGAGCCTGCTGAGGTGGAAGACCTAAAAATAGGGCCAAGAAAGGGTGTTCCTTTTCGAAAGATGTTGGCCTCCATGACTTTGGAGGCATCTGATGGCTCCCAATGGACTACTGTGTTAAATTACACTTGATGAACTCTGTGTCTCTTCCTAGGCTCAAACGTCTTAAGAAAACAAGCTCCTGTTCGACTCTAGAGGCCAGAAGTGGGGCAGCGGGCCCTGGGAATTCCTTCCAGTTGTGGTGGATTTATACTGGTCTGTCCACACTCTCTCAGTCCTCTGCGACAGTGCCAGGCACATGTCAGTGTTGAAGTAATTAATGGTGTACACTGGAAGGGAGAAGAGCTACAGTTTTAGAGTATAGTCCGTGGATATCAAATGCCACCGGGTGTCGCGTAGCCCTAGATACACAGACTTGGAGTCATGAGCCAGCAGTGAACACTTAGGCAGTGAGCTGTGTGACATAAGCCAATCCGGAATGATGTCTCTGCTTCCTGGCATGGCAGTACCCTTTCCTGTGCGCCGGAAGCACTCCCAGGTGAAGTCAGAGCCTGCTTGTGTGTAGTGATGTGCTGGTCGGTGTGCTGCCTCAGGAGCCCAGCTGTGTGGCTCTCAGGGGAGACTGGGGCCTGTCTGTTAAATAATCTAATGGTCAGTTTGACTTGTGGTTAGCCTGGTCAGCTCAGGACAGCTGGTTTTATAATAAGCCCTTAGAGAACACTAGCTAGAAATTTGCTGTTAAATAACTCTCACTGCCATATTACATTTTTTTTTTTTTTAAGCAGCACTGTATTTGCCTAAAGTAAGAACCAACTTAAGGGAGAAGGCCAGCAGGAGTTTGGCTAATGTCCTTTATCTTATCTACGATTAGCTTAGGTGCTTGATCAGTTCTTTGTCCATGACAGCGCCTTGTGACCTTCGGGGTCTGCCCGTCTGGCAGCAGTACCCAGTAATGAGGAAGTCTTACGATTGGATAGTGCAGACAGTAACATCTCTTGCTGGTATTTTATTTCAGCTGTTGAATTCAGTCGTACTGGATTTTTTAGTTTTTTTGATGGTCTCTTTCACCCCCAGTCTTTTTTCACCCAGGAGACAAATGTTGAGGTTAAATATGGCCATGACTCAGTCAGACACTCAGCCGGAGTCTAGTAGTAGCCATCGGTAGAGGCAGGATCACGGGTCTTGTTAGAATTGGCAGTCGGGCTCTTCAGTGGGTCTTTGTGTTCATTAAGGTTGAAACAGTTCATGTTAACCTTATTCTGGTAATAAGTTAATAAACAAAGTACCAGGCATTTTTCAAAAATTAAAACATTTTTTAAAGAAAGAAAGTTTAGGTAAACTCCCATGTGATTTTCGTGTGTGAGGTCATTCACAGAATTGAACTAAGTCTAACTTACGCCTAGGTAACGTGAAAGAGCTACTTTTGAATTTTCAAATACTTATTCAAGCAGTCCCCGAGGAGGTACCTGGATCACCTCATTTGTAAGATGGTTCTGATTCTTGCAAAGTTAGCTGGCTCTGAAATTTTATCTGGTTGAATGACAAGTTTGTGATGTTGATATTTCAAGGACTTTAAACCTTGCAACCAGAAACCAGACTGCAGTGATTAGTTTTTGTATGGATTAAGTGATAGAATGAGGAAAATGTCAGTAAAGTGGTGACTGGCTTCACTTTTTTCTCTCTTCAGAAAATGTTTTGAAGCGATAAAGGTCACACATACCGTTGAAAACATAAATGTAACTGAGTCCAGTGGGGATGCTGGTGGGTGTTTCAGGATCTGCAGTCAACCAGGAAACAACAGTGGCCTACACCTTGGTGCTGGCCAGGAGTGTTCGTGGGGCTTTCAGGTCACAGGCCAGTTCTAGAGGACAGCAGGTCCTGATGGTTCTGGGGTGGGGACACCTGTATGGACAGGCGGTCTGTAAGGGCAAGGTTGTTACCTGAAGAAAGAGCCAGCATGGGAAGGAGTGGGGACACTGGGCTAGAGTAGAGCTCAGGAGGGTGCAAGTGGGTCCCAGAGCCCTCTTTCCTGGACTCCTGTACAAGCATCACTTTTCATGTGGGGTCAGTGTTTCAACAATGTGTACATTATTTATTCTAATTTTAAAGAGATAGTAACTCTGCATTTAATTTTTTTAAAAGGTGGCACATCTACATAGATGTAACTTTGAAAAGTATTGAAAAGATTTTTAGTAAAACATCTCATCCTCTTAACTCCCCTTACCTTTGCTCTCCACTTTCTTCCCCAAACTTCCCAATTGGCCATTACATGTAATTATTGTTGTTAATTCCACATTTTTATAGATGAAGGACAAAAACCATATAATTTACCCCCTCTTTAAAATACAAAAGGGTAACTAACATATACTGTCTTTCTGTTCACTTAGTGTTTCTTGGGGATTCTTATTAGTAAATAAAGAGCTTCTTATTTCTTCTTTAACAGAGTATAATATTTGAGTACATGTACATAGGAATCTTTACTTAATCCATCTCCTATTTATAGATTGTTGGTTTGTTGTCTACCCTTGGTTATGGTGAACGAATGCTGGAAATAATACCTTTTTATATACAATTGGCCTTCCCTGTTCACTGGTTCCATTGTCCCCAGATTCAACCAAATATGGATCCAAAACATTTGTAAAAGAAAAAAAATGTATCTGTACTAAACATGTACAGGCTTTTTTCTTTGTCATTGCCCCCAAAACAGTACATTGCTATAACTGTTGATATTGTATTAGATATCATAGGTAATTTGGAGATGTTAAGTTCTGTGCAAATACTACATCATTCTGTGATAAAGAACTTTACCATCTATGGATTTGGGGTCTGCGGAAGTGGGGCATAGAGCCCAGGCCGTGCCCATGTAGAGGGATACCAGGATGCCATTTTGCACATGTGCGAGTTTGTCTGTTGGATAAATTCTAGGCAGAAGGATTGCTGGGTCAAATGCTCTGTGCACTTAGAGTATTGATATAGATATTGCCAAAGTCTCTTCTGGAGGGCTTGCTCTTTCCCACCAGCCCATTTCTGATCACTGTGACTGTGTTGGAGCATCTCTTGGGGCTCCAAATAATGATGTAAAAACCATGATCTATGTGCAAGTCCAGAAAGTGCCTTTCACAATGTGACAGTACTTCCCTGTGGTATGAGGGAGCTACTGTGAGGGCTCTTATCTGCTTCCTGGTAACAGGTAATACAGGCCCACCCTGTGTAGTTGTGTTTGTTGTACCCCATGCAAGGGCACCCACTCGATGGAATGTGACCAGAGGGGGCACCCTATGTAATGCCCAGCAGCAGCCCTGGCTGAAAAAGCCTTGAAAACACAGAACCTTGTTCAAATTAGAAAATATAAACTCCTGTCCCTGAGAAAGCCTTTGATGAATCTAGTGAAATTAGTTAACCCTGGCTGGGCTGTCAGCAGATACGTAGGAAGTGTAAGTCAGGAGGATGAGCAGTCTGTTTAAATATTAGTATTTTTGAAATTGAGCAGAAATGATGTAACATTTTCATCATTTTAACATGAGAAACGGAACTACCATGCACCAGTTAGTAGGCTAAGGACTGTCAGGAAACAGAGCTGAGGAAACCTCCTGTTTTCCCCTTCTTGGGTCTCTCTCGGCCCTAGCCATCCCTTACTTTAGAGCTCAGCTCTGGGGGTGGGTACACATATCACCCCTCTTATCCTTTACCTAACTTCTCTTTACCTCCTGATGCCCCAAGTCCAGATCCTTTCTTCTGTGAATTTTAAAATTTAAGTAGTGAATCATTTTTTCCCCCAATATGAGCAGTGGACGCCTGTGATAGAAAAATCCTTACTATTTGTGATTTTAAGCTATAATTACAATTCTAGAATCTTGTTAGAGATCAGATTGGGTTGGAGTAAAGAATGAGCAAGTGTGAAGTTGGTTAGAAACGGGCAGAATTGAACTTGAATGCAGTTCTCAAAGTATGTGTAATGCTAAAATAATCCCAGCATGTATTTGACCTTTGGGAGAATGTGAAAAGTAAGGTCATCCAACAGTGATTTTTTCAGGATGGACTTGATGAAAATTCCTAAACACACCAGGAGGATAGAGTGAGGGTGGATAGGGAGAATGTGCTCAGGGTCACTAGTCATATAGAGAAGGGTTACATTAGAAAAGATACTACTAAAATTTGAGTCATTTGTAGGAAAATGGATGCAACTTGAAACTATAATGTTAAGAGAAAAACCAGACACACAAAGTTATATATTGCATGGTTTCTTTTATATGAGAAACCCAAAATATAAACAATTTAAAGAGCAAAATAAAAGATAGATAGTGGGAAACAGGGAGATAGAGATTTTGCAAATGGGAAGGGGATCTACAGAGGAGGAGGGAAGGGAAAGTGCAAAGAATCAAGATGTTTTGTAGACATGTACCACCTCATCATGATAAGTGCAGTCATCATGTACTGCAAAAATGTACTACTGGTACTAAAACTTTAAAAAATTAAAAAACATTTAACCACAAAAAAGAAATGAAACTGCTATTATCTCAGTGCACCAAATCATGTGACCTTCTAATAGTGAATAGCAGCAGTACCTTGAGGCCCCATAGAAGGGCTGTATGTGTGTAGTGGGCAAAGGACTGAAGGACCATTGATGATGGTGTATATTGTGAGGGTAGAAAAAGCACCAGATGGCCTGGGAACAGGACGAGAAGAATGGTTGAAGGTTCATACATAAATGTACCTGACAGATAGGTTTTACAAACTGGTAAATGAATACAGAGGTAGAGAATAGCCCATTAAAAAGTTAAATAAAAATCCTGATTTTTGATTTCCCTTATCCTGCTGTAGTTTTCCACAGCAATCATACTTTCTATTATACACTCCCTTCAGTGTAACTCTTGTTTTTAAAAAGCCTATACGTTCCAAAATGACTGACATATTTGGGAACAATTTGAGCATAACACAGCTTTAATGTGCTGTGGAATTTTGTTTGCAGGTGAATGAGAACACTGCACCCAGCTGAACTGAGCCAGAGAGGAGTACACGGAACATACATGGCCACACTTCTCTAGCGTCTAATGACTTCCTCAGTTCTTATCCGGTTTTTTGAGCCATGTCCATCCACACGTGACCCTGCAATTTTCTCCCTGATTCCTGATAATCCTGCTCCTACTTCACAGTTACTCCTAAGCAGCAGCACTTTGCTGACTTCCATAAGCACACCGTAGATATTTTTCACAGTAAAGTGTCATAGTTAAGTATTTACGTGTTTAACCATTTAGTCTGTGTACAGTTGTGCTGCTGTATTTATTTTCTTTTTTATTTTTTTCCCTATATGCGCTCTTTATGGTGAGGTTTTTCATGGCATGTCGATTTGCAGGAATGTGTGTGTTGTGCCCTTGTGGAACCGATGGGGCATGACTGGCTATGTTCATCGTTTTGTCCTCCCTCTCCGGCTATAGAGTGTCAGTACATGAGGGCAGGGCCTTTGCTCATTCTGTCACTATTGTGTCCCCAGCACCTAGATCAGCATTTGGCGTAAAGTGGAGGCTCAAAAAATATTTGTCGAATGATTGAGTCATCTGATATTTTACCCGAAATACCTACCTACCTATATTCTGTTGTAAATTAATGATTCATTTAAGCAAAGAATCACTATAGTTAAGGGATGTAGTGCAGCGATGCATTTTGGAAGGTATGAACAACTCTTTGGATAACAGGCAGAAATGGAAATGTGCGATTTGAGTACACAGCTTTCTAACATTTGAATTCAAGGAGGTGTTTAGGCTTTCACAACTTATTCATTTAAAAGTAAGAACAATCAGAATGATAGCATGAGACAGGCCCATGAATATGGATTGTTCCTTCAGTAAAAGTAGTGGGAGAAAGGAATCCTAATGAATGATGTTTGACTTCAGAAGTGCTTGATGTATAAAGAAGGAGCTTTAAAAGAAATTCAGAATGTTAATATTTTTGATCAGTTGTTAGAAAGGACCTAAATTTTTCTAAAAACTGAAATTCTTATGTCACCGAATCACTGCTTTAGCATTTGTTGTGTATATTTAATATGTGTACTTGGTTGGTGCCCCGTAATTGAAGGCATGTGTGACCATTAGTCTTAACTGTGTCAATTTGATTGGTTTGGGATACACTGAAGGGATTAGTAAAGCACACTTCTTGATGTAGCCAGGTGGTTAATGTAGGTGCGACCTTGGATACTGTCTTAGTTACTTTTTTAGTTCCTGAGACAAAATACTTGACACCCAAAATTAAAGTGGGAGAGGTTTATTCAGCTCACAGTTTGTAGAGGTTTCAGTCCATAGTCAGCTGGCTCAAAGGCAGGGTGGCATGACAGATGGGCATCACAGAGGAGAAACAGTTCGTGGTGGGCAGAAGGCAGGAAGGCAACAAAGCAGTGAAGTAGTGAAGAAGGAAGTAGCAAGCAGCAAACAAGGATCCTCTTTCCACCCTTTACATTCCATCCAGACTACCTGCCATTAGGGCAGGTAGCACTCACACCCAGGTTGGGGAATTCTTTGTACTACTCAGAACTATGCCAGACTAATCAGTGGACTAATTTAGTAATCACACACCCTTGATCCCAGCATTACACTCTTAATCCCAGCATCAGATACTCTAGATCCAGCCACCTCTGAAAAGCCCCACCTATGATTACATGAGGCTTTGAGCAGACATCTACACACAAGCTATAACAGATATTATATCTGGTCCCTGGCTCCTTCCTCTCTGGTGCTGTTTCCCTGCTCTGCTTCCTGCCACCACTAACTAAACAGCTTTGTTATGCTATGTCCTTCCACCGTGATGTTCCTGCCTCAATAGTAGTTGGATCACAGACTAAATCCTCTGAAACTATGAGGCAAATAAACAATTTCTCATTTATATTGTAGGTGTCAGGTATTAGGTCCCAGCAATGGGAAAACTAACATGGCATGTATTGAGTGTGTACCTATGACTGTTAGCTAAAATTATAGATATGTGCACATATACATGTCTTAGTGTGTTTTGTGTTGCTATAACAGAATATCACAGACTGGCTAACTTATAAAGTAAAGAAATGTATATGTTACAGTACTTGAGGCTGAAAAGTCCAAGGCCAAGAGACTATATCTACAAGGGCCTGCAGGCTGCAGCATCCAGTGGTGGAAGACACAAGAGCAGGAAGGGACCAAACTTGCTTTTATAACAAGTTGATAAAGAATGTGCTCCTGAGATAAAAATATTAATCCATTTTATAAAGGCAGAGACCTCATGATCTAATCACCCCTTATTAGGTCTCCCCTCCCAATACTGTAGAACCAGGAATTGTGTTTCCAGCATACGAACTTTGGGGAACATATTCAAACTATAGCAATACACATATATCTATATGCACATAACTGCGTGCTGCAACTCTGGAAAGCACTGTGAATGTACTGTTGCATTTCATCCTCATAGGAGAGCTCTGTGGTAGGTGCTGTTGTTTCCTCATCTTTTAAATAAGGAAACCGAAGCACAGGGAAGCTTAGTAACTTGGCATAACGCAGCTGGTAAGGAAAGGACCTGGAATTTTGGAGGCACAGTCCATACTTTCACATGTTGAGAGCATGACAGTAGGTCTTGATGACACCAAGTGAGACCTGTCCTCTGCCTGAAAGAGGAGATGGAGATTTAGGTAGCAAATAACTGGGGTTGGTACTTGAGCCAGCAGGGCGTGAGGCGATAGGCCCTGGAGAGCGGGTGTCTAACTGCTTTATGTGGATGGCTCCCCATCTTTTGAGCACATAGATGCTTTAGAAAGTGGTTTTCTACAACGAAAACAGCCAAATACACCCAAAAAAAGCAGAAGAAAAGAACGAGCATTTATTGGATTCCTACCTCATTCCAAGCACTAGACTGGTTCTTTTTTATATACTATATTAGATATTGATGAATTTGGATCTGGACTTTGTGGTAAGTGCTTTTATTCTGTTTCATTTAATATTTATAATACTCTGGAGGTTTGTTCTCTTATAGTTTTTATTTTTCATAAAACTCAGAGAATGTGCCCAAAGTTATAGACTTAATAAGCGATGCTGTTTATCCACTACCCACCAACCAGTGAAAGAGGAATTATTTTTAGAAATGAAGATATACAGTGAAGAAATGGCAGTTAGAATTTGAATCCAGGGCTCCCTTCACAGCCTTTCTTTCTTCCATTATTAAAAAGGCATATATCGAGTTGAGTTGTGTTATTGTTTATATCTAGATGCCCCCCTAAAGCCTCATGAACTCATAGGCATAGCTTTTGGAAGGTGATTGGATCATAGGACTAGCTCATCAGTGGATTAGCGAAATGTTATGTTGGGCTGTGAGTTTGCTAAGGAAAGGGGCCATTAGGAATGTGGCTTGGAAGGATATAGCCAGCCTCCTTTCCTCTTCCCTTGATTTCTTGTCTCTGCTTCCTATCTGCCATGCCATGAGCAACTCTCCTCTGTCACGCCACCCTGCCTTGGACCCAGCCGACTGTGGACTGAGACCTCTATGAATTGTGAGCCAAAATACACCTCTCCTCCTTTAAGCTGTGGCTGTTCGATATTTTGTCCCAGCGACAAGAAAAGTGACTAAAATAAAATGTGTTTCTAGAAAAAAATATGGGAGATTTGAAACAGAAGTAATTATGTTCCTGTAGATCCTAATGAAGATAAATATGTACTTTAGAATAAAGAGATTTTATGCTTAGAAGAAAAACAATTATCAAATTATATAGCAATTAATCTCAGGATATAAAAGGCATAGATTCTAAATGTGGTAACTATAAGACACACGAGATCACACTACTGGTGTAGGAATTCTTCCAAAAACCAGTTCTGATCTCGCCTCTCTTCTACCAAACAAACACCCCTCCCCCCCAAATTTTCCTGTTTCCCACTCTGCAGAATACGAATCTTGGCATGTCTACTGCTGAGGCCAGTGTCCTACCACTTTCTCAGGTCTCTTCCATAAGCATCTCTCTCTCTATCCCTGAGCGCTCTCTGTATGTTTTCATATTGTCGTAGAGTAGCATCCTTCCTTCTTCCTAAAGGCACCATCTTTTCTTTCCTGCCAAGTCTGGTTCAAGTCTCATCAAGTTTCATTACCTTGAGCAAGACATTCCCAGGTCCCTTAGGCAAAATTTAGTTCCTGCATTTTATGTTATTCCAGACCCTCATCAACTTTGCTGTTGTGGATCCAGCCCACTGGGTTGCCACCACTGACTCATGTGACTGATTTTCTTAGTGGTTCTTGGGTTTTTCATGGACTAAGGTATGTTTTATCCATACCCATGGTCCTGGTCCTGTCTTAGAGCCTGGAACACTCAGTGCTTGTGAAATGGGTAGGTGGGTGGATGAATGGATGAATGATAGATAAAACAGGAAAATTATCACACAAAAATCCGATGCATGGTTAATAAATTTTTCTAAATTAGAATCTATTATAGCCACTGTCACTGGATGAATTGTTTATCCATACTTCATGTAATTACTAGCATTTCATCATTTCTCAAGAGTAATTCTTAGAAATTAGGGTATGAAGTAGGTTTTTTGGGGGGGTGGTGGTGATGGGGAATGATGTGGGTTTTGATCAAGACACATGTGAGACATATATCTTCCAGTGGATTATATTTAGGAAATATTAAAATTTTGTTTGCTTGCTTTCCTGTCTCTCTAAATTCTAGGCATCCTTCTGGGGGTGGGTGAAGAACACCCTACTTACCTGCTCTGTCTCTGGTGTCCAGTGTACTTGAACATCCATAGCTGTACCTGTCAGCTAATCCTGTAGGTCAGCTCTGAGGCACACACCATGCCTTGTAGTTTCCAGTAATTCTGTTTTTGGGTTACTTGAGATGTCCCAGCTAGATGACTCTGAGGGCAAGGATCACTTTTTGGCTACTCCCACCCTCAGGTGTGTAAATTTGTACAATGTCCACGTAGTAAACATTAAAGAAATTCTTACTGATGAGGCCATCATTTTCTTGTTTTATCTTTGCACATTATAAAATGCCTCCTTCTTCCGTTCTTGGCTCATGCTTTCTTGTGAGGACAGAGCGCCTGCTGCAGCCTGCTTCAGCACAGGGGGCTTACTGTAAGAATGTGGGAGCATCATGTGGAACAGAGGCTCCATGAGCACAGCTGGACTTTCTGAGAGAGAGAATGGAAGACATGGACGTCCCCTGGAGCTAGGGAGTCTGTGTCTGACTGCCTGTCTTGTCAGATAGTCTCCTCTCCCTCTTGCCCCTGGGGTGAGTGCCCCAGCTCCTGATTTTCTCTGTTAGCCAGGCATTTTTGTTTGTTCTTGGAACATGGCAGCAGAATGGCCATGTGAGGAATTATCATTGACTACACATTGGCTTTTACTGACATGCAGCGTGCTTCCAGAGGAGAAATCCTATGGGTTTCCTTAGGCTCCTTGTCTAGTCAGCTATGACCACGGATGAGGGTCCCTGAGTGTCTACATTTTTAGGCAGGATTGTGAGCATGCATCTCAATGGCAGTGTAGGCTGGCTGGACATGCCAGGCGTCTCTAGTGAAACTTAAAATGTGCTCCAGCAGCAGTCCGGCAAGAATGTTAATTAAGGCGCCATGTGTCAACATTGCTTTGAGTAAAGAGAGATAAACTATACTGGCATCTGAAGCTTTGGCCTGCGAGGGGTATGCATGAAGAGTTTTGAGGTCTAATTAGAAATTAAAGATTGTTTTTCCCTGAGGGCTCTGTAGCTAGGATGTCTGGAGGACTGGGTTTAGTTTCTATGGCTTATTGTGCTGTGAGAACCAAGGCCATTGGGCATGGGGCATCTTTAGAGTGCTGTGTGACAGAGAATGGAGGGTACCTTGGGTGGTAGTTATTACTGCCAATCTCGAAAGACTATCAACCTTCGGTGGGAAAAGAGGGTGAATGCTAAGGAGGCTTAACTGATGAGATTCAGAGTTCCTGCAAATGGATGCAGAAGACACCCTACTTCTATACCACACCGTGGGGGAGTAAGAGTGGGGGGTGCATGGTCCTCTTAATTCTTACTAGGAAAGGTAACAAGCTGCAACCAAGAGACCTACCAAGCTGCAGGGGCCTCTGCACTGCCTCTTGACTTTGAAACAATTCTCAGTTCTGACTGTTACAAAAGAAGTCATTCCTTTGCTATGGGGAGAAAGGACACTTAGAAATCTCTCTCTTTTTAGCTTATTAGCACAGGGAAGGGGTTCTTGGGATTGAAGGAATAATCAGGGAACTGGTGAAAAGGATATGGGCACTGTACGGAGGGCAGGAGAGACCACAGGTCTGAGGGCAGGAACGTGCAAGTCCACTCCTTCTCCTGCCGGCCTGTTGATGGGGAGGGTGCCTGTTCCTCTGTGGGCGCTAAAGCTCACCGTTATCTCCAGGGCCATAAAGTTAATGCATGTGTGGCTGAGATGGACCTCAGACCCAAGAGGTACTCTGTGCTGGAAGGGTCTGATTTGACAGGAAGAAAGGGACTTCGACAGTTCCTTAGTGTCAATGACAGTTCTAGTGTTCCTTAGTGATTTTTGTACAGTTTACTTCATCATGCATGATCTGCATTTGGCATAAGACTAGAGTGAATAAAACTGGCTCTAATAAGACAGTATTAAAAAATGTTCAATTCCTGGAAGTCTATCAGCACACTGTAGTAAAATTTGGACCACCTGTTACATAGTAATTAGCAATTTTTTTGTTACATTAGAATGAAACCTTGGGTGGAATTGATAAGCACATTGTGAGCACTTCTAAGTGATTGGCAACATTCCTGGGAACCAATATGGGGTAGCTGAGAGTGGATGGGGTAAGCCTCACAGTGGGGATAACATTGGTAGATAGACCTTGTTTTAGGAAATAGATTTGGAAGAGACCCTTGTAATACCTTTGGTGGGTAGCTGTTAGTGATAGACGGAATCACTATCTATTACACACTTTCTGTTACTCTTTTGAATTATCAGACTGGAATAGGCACTAGATGCCAGAATGTTGTCATATTTCTAGAAAAGCAAAAATCAGTGTCTTGTATCTGAGAGTCAACTGTAAACAATGACGACTGACATCTGACAGGAATACCCATTGTGTTATAGTCCCAAAGTGGAGCTTTTCAGAGATTGAAATAAACCAAAAAGGTGAAACATAATGGAAGTAAATGTCTAACCTCTTAGGTTAAAAATATTATTTCAGGAGTATGGAAAATGACTTGAAAAAGCAGCATTTTTAAGACAAATATACTTTATTTTTTTTTTATTTATTTTTTTTTTTTTTGTGGTGCCGGGGATCGAACTCAGGTCCTTGTGCTTGCAAGGCAAGCACTCTAATCACTGAGCTAAATCCCCAGCCCCAAGACAAATATACTTTAGTTGATTACACATATACAATATAAAGCTTCACAGGATGGGACTGTCCATAAAACTTTATATTCTGCTGAGTTCTCCTACCTGCAGTGTTCTGCACATTGTTTATCAGAGACCCTAACTGTTAGGAGCCTGTCCTTACTGGATGCAAGAGGAGGGTTTTGGATGGTCAGAGGGCTTGGGGCCGCCTGGCCTGGAACCCTGTCAGGGAAGTGGGAAGCTTTTCCTAACAGGCAGGTTTGTTCTGAGGATGGAGCAGGGCTATTCTGGGCAGCTCCACCTCTCTGGGCAGAGGTTACTAGCGGACAGATTTGATTCAAGTTTGAGCCTGTTTGATGGCTGGATTGGGAAGTATCTTCAGTGGGCGAAAGGCTGAATTTGGTGGCCTCTGAAGTTCCTTCCAAATCTCAAATTCTGCAGTACTGGACAATCCACTTTTTGTTGTAATTTTAGAGCCACTAATATATGGTTTAGGGATGGGTTTATCATTATAATTTGGGTTATGTAATACTATAAAAGGAAACAGTGATATGACTGTCCTTTAAGTGGGAAGGCCTAAGGAAGTTTCCAGAGAAGCAAGAGAAACCACGACTGTTTTGCAGTTTTATTGAATGTAATTAGGATGAGAAAATAAACTTGTTCCTTGAAAAATACATGGTGACAGAGGAGAGTGTAAAGGAAACATACAGTACTGTATATAGGACAAGTTCCCAAGAATGCATTTTAGATTTGATCAGTAAAGGTTGACTCTATTGGATAAAGATGAGGACTTTTTAAAAGTCCTTTCTCGGGCTAGGGATTTAGCTCAGTGGTTAAAGTGCTTGCCTTGTAAGCACAAGGCCCTGAGTTAGATCCCCAGCACCAAAAAAAAAAAAAAAAGAAAAAAAGAAAAAAAAAGTGCTTTCTCCTATTTGGTGATTCTTTTTGAGCATTTCTGCTTTCCAGTAATCATAGCTTTGTTTGGCCAAGCTAGCTCTGCCTCGGGGAGAAGGGGGGTGCTGTGTTTTACAGAGCAGTTATTATAGCTGGCATGAGTGACCAAGGACCCATCAGGACTATGGCTGTCCTAGAGATTTTCTTCAGAAAGAGCCCTGATTACTCTTTATTTTTGCCCATGTTGTTTTACTCTGATCTGTAATTTAAAATCTACTATACAAAGAGTCTACAGAGCGCCAGCTAGATAGTTACTTTCTTTGCTTTCTCTCTTCCTTTGAAAATTTTAAATAGGACCATTGCTTCTGGTGTTTGCCACTAGAAGCTGATGAAATGCATCTTTTGGTTGCCTTAATTTTAGTGCAGTTGGAAACAAAATCACCAGCTCAAGATTTGTGCTAATGGTCTTTATTTATTTATTTATTTATTTATTTATTTTCCTAGAAAAGGAGGCAGGGAGCCCTCAGCCAACTCGGTCTCACAAAGAGGAGGGGAAGACTGTTGGGTTTCTGGAATGAATCTCTAATTATAGCCGGGGAGGCTGTGATCTCAGGGGAGCTCCAAGCGTGTGCTGGGTGCCTGCTTCTACTTGTCCTTCCTGGACTATGTTGGGGTCACACATGGAAGAGAGGAAGGCGGGCAGGTGGGACCAAGACTGTGCTTGCATATATGGGTTAGGGCCAACCACAGAGGACAGTAAATGGCACCATGTTGCAGTTTTTGGCAAGCAAATGCTTAATTCATATATAGTAATGACTGTCTCTTGATTTTTGTTAAGTGTTCTTTGTCACGGTTGGATTGTATTTTTTTGAAAGAGAATTGGAATTTCTTTTTGGTTTTTGGATTCTCTGCCTTTTAAAGATTTATCTTTCTTTCCCATTTGCTTTGATTATGTGAATTATTTACTGTTTCACTCCAATATACTAAATCTTGAACAAAATCATTTCTATAGCCTGAGCTTGGTGTAGTACACTATGAAGTAGACACTGTCAGACTCTGGTTTCCTTGAGAAGTACAGTTCCTTTAGAAAATCAAGCAAACAATATACCTATTCTATTATTTCTATTAGTATTTTGAAAAGAATTTCAAAAATGTATCCTCTTTTCTCAGTAATTTAACTTGTAGGAATCAAGCCTAAGGATATTTTAGACATTCAAAACACAAACATGTTCATTTGAAAGCATTCTTTATAATAAAAAATTCTAATAATAAATATTATAAACAAACTAAGTGTATCCAAGGAGGATTGTATTACTTCATCTTTGTACTTGTCTGCATATTTCGGCATCTTGATAAATGCATTCATTTGAGTTGCTCCAGCAGCTCATGGATCATAGAATCGTATCTTTTATGGATGAGTGCTGGATTAGATGGGCTCTAAATTATTTTGTGTGTACAGCTTGCATAAGGAATAAAAAAACCTTCATTTAATGTGGGTTTTGTTTTTTGTGTGTGTGTGTGTGTGTGTGTGTGTGTGTGTGTGTGTGCTGGGGATCTAACTCAGGGCCTTGTGCTTACAAGGCTGGCACTCTAACCACTGAGTTAAATCCCCAGCAAAAAACCTTCATTCAGAATGTCTCGTACTTACTGATTTTTATCCTGGGACTTCTGTTTCTGGTAATATGGCAAATATAATATACTGAAAACCATACTCTTATAGAACACTTGGTACATCCTTTAAATGTGTGGCAGAGATGATAAGAAATCAAGGGAAATGCCCAGGGGCCAGAAACCTTTTCACAAGTGAGAACCATGTTAGATGATGGTAGAGTATCCCCAGGAATGTTGGTCACTCCTGGAGACCTAAGGGCACCTAGAGAAGCATGAGGTAACAGGTGGGATGTTGGCTGCAGGAAGGATTCCTGTTTAAAGCCAGGCCCCTCAGGAGGGCGTCTGTGGAGAAAAGCTATCCTCAGTGGATTGGGGAAATCAGCAGGAATTTTGTTGGCTCAGACTTTAGGTCACAATGGGATTGGTAGCTTCAGGTCTACCCTCATTTGGGTTTGGGGGTTGAATTGCCATTACTGGTGTAAGAATCTCCAAGCTGTTAACACAAAAGACATCCAAAGATGTCCATACACTTTAAAAATAATTTTATTAGTGCCTATTATTTTATAAAACATTGAGTTCCAAAGTGGTAATTTTATACATGTATATAACATATTTTGATTATATCTATCCTCCTGTTACCTTCCCCTAATCCCCCCAACCTTATTCCCTTCTTGTCTGATTGATAGTCTGGCTTCTATTTTCACGTTGTCTTTTTCAGATTCCACTTACCTGATTTAGTAGCTATTTAACCTCCTTGTTTTCAGCAAAGTAAAATGACATATAGAGAGATTAGGCTGCTCCTCATAGGTCTTGGAGCTTGTAGGTGACAGAGGCTGAAGTGGAAGCCAGGTCTGGGCTTCTTGGAGACTGTGCTCTGGCCACTTGTCCCCTCCAACTGGGCTTTGCTATCCACCAGGTCAACTCGTGTCCAGCCTCGAACCTGCTTTCCTTCTGCAACACTATGTTTGGATACTTCTATCTTTGGGAGAAAATATGGCCAGAAGTTGTTTTGTGAACACAAACCAGTTATATGTTTTGGTTCCTGTCGTATTAGTTTTTGGTTGTTGCTTTGTAAATCGCATAAATTTAGCAGCTTAAAACAGGACATAATTGTATTTATTTTTCCACAGTTTATGTAGGCCAGGAGCCCTGACAATACTTCTCTGGTCTGCTGCCTAGGTCTTTGATAGGCTGAAATTAAGGAGTCAGCAGAGCTCTCTTCTCATCGGAGCCTGGAGTTCCTCTTTGGAGCTTGCTGGTTGTTGTCTGCATTCAGTTCCTTGAGGTTGTTAAACTGAGATCCTCAGCTTTTCCAGGCTGCTTACCTTGCCCTGCGTGTGGCTCACCCTTGAACATATCAGGTGCTTCTTCAGGGTTACCAGGAACTTTCCTTCACTGCTAGTGTCTTTTAGGCCCTTTGTTAAAGGTTTTACCTGATTAGACTACTTTAACACAGAATAATCTTCCCATTGGTTAATTTGAAGTCCACTGATTTGGGTTTTAATTACATCTTCAGAACTCCTTCATCTTTGCTAGCTAGTGTAACCTAATTACAGGAGCATGAACTCTCATTCACAGGTTGTACCTGCATTCAAGGAGGGGAGGACAGGTGTGTGCAGCAGAGGAGGAAATCCTGGGGACCATTGTAGGACTCTGTCTATGACACCGCACTTCTCTAAACATTTACTCATTAGATCCTCCTTAAAGAATCTCACAGGATTAGCCACTAACCATTTTTCTTACAGAGTTTAAATTCCTTTCCACTTCGAATTCACTCACTTAGTACTTTATCAAGAATGTCACCAAAGTCTCATATGGAAAAAAGTTTTAGTATGACCCTTATCAGAAGAGAAAGGTGAGCGAATTTGCTGAATTTCTAAGTACATTAAGGTTTTATTGGAACAGAAAATACTGTGGGTGTGTCATCTAGTGCAAAGCTATTCAAAATGTGATTTACAGATTAATTTTGATTTGAGATCTGTTGCCATTTCAAGTGAGATAAATACAGAAAATGAGAGTAGGTGTTCATGTTTAAAAACATTGATAATTTAACACCACCACAATGTCCACACAAGTGATCAATAGCCAAATCTTTTCACCACAGCGTAGAACAGATTGGGTGTCGTTGGACTCATGCAGTGAGTTACATATGGCATAAGCCATATGCCAATTGTATATAGAGCTGTATTGCAAGGTAGGATTTTACTTTCTTTTTCTTTTTTTTTTTTTTTTTTTCTGATGCCGAGAATCGAACTCAGGGCCTTGTGCTTGCAAGGTAAGCACTCTAACCTCTGAGCTAAATTCCCAGCCCCGGGATTTTACTTTCTGAAATAGTCATGTATATTTATTTTTAGAGTTTTACTTTTAATCATCTTTAATAAAGTATAGCTTATGTGCACAAAATTCACCCTTTTAAGGAATAGTTTGATGACTTTGACAAATGTGTACATCCATGTAACTACCACTACAAAAATTACAACATGGAACAGGTCGTGTTTCCAAACTTTCCTTGTGCTGCTTCTCAGTTCTACCTTGTCTACTTCCCACTCTCCACCCCGAAATGACTGGCAATCACTAATAGACTTTTTGCCACTTAGAGACTACATTTGTCTTTCTAGAGTTTTACAAACATGAACTTACTCTGTATTCTTTTTTTTTTTTTTCCTTCTTCTTTTTAGAAGGTCTGGCTGCTTTTATTCAGCATCATGATTTTGAGGTCTGTCCATGCTATTGTACGTTATCAGTAGTTCATTAGCTTTTGTTGCTGGTAAACTGTCCATTATTTGGATGCAACATGGTTTATCTATTTATCAGATACTAAATGTTGATTGACATTGGATTTTTCCAGTTTGGAGCCATTATAAATAGAGCTGTTGTGAATATTTGTTTTATGCATTTTTAATTTTTCTTGTGTAAATACCTAGAAGTAGAATTGGTAGATCATGAGGTAAGTGTATATATAACATTATTTTACAAACCACCCAACTTTTTCCAACATGAACATAGCATTTTACATTTCTACCTACAATGTATCAGAGTTCTACTTGTTCCACATCCTTGCCAATACTTGCTATTACAATCTTTTTAAAATTAATCATTCTAATAGGCTTCTGATGTATTTCATCTTAGATTTAGTTTGTACTCCCTGAAAACTTATGATGATGAGTATCATTTCACATGCTTATTGGCCATTCAGATATCTTCTTGTGCACTGTCTGTCCAAAGTCTTTGCTCAATTTTTTAATGGTGTTGTCTTCTTATTGAGTTACAAGAGTTCTTCATGTGTTCTGGAGGCAGGTCCTTTGCCAGATGTATGTATTGGGGATATTTCTTCTCTTCTCAATACATACAGTGGTTTGCTTTTCCTTCATTTTCTGAAACCTCTGCTTTCAGAGAGCAGAGGTTTTTATGTTTTTAAAATTCGATGAGGTCCAACTCATCAGTTTTCCATTATAGTTCACATTTTTTTTGTGTCTACTTAAGAAACATTTGTCTTATCTCACGATCACAAAGATTTTTATTTGTCTTCTGATAAAAGTTTTACAGTTTTAGTTCTTCTGTCTTAATCCAGCTGGAGTTAATTTTTATGGGTGATGTAAGACATGGATATCTGCTTATTTGAACATCATTTGCTAAAAATGCTGTCTTTGCCTATTTAATTATTCTGACACTTTTATTAAAAATCAATTGACGATTAATGTGTGGTCCTAAAATTCTGCATTCTGTTTTATTACTCTGTGTCAGTGCGTAGACCAGTCTCATACTGTCTTACTTGCTGGTGTAGTTTAATTATGTATTTTGAGATTAAACACCATAAATCCTCAGTCATCATCAAAATTTGACCATGCCATGTTCTTTAGAAATCAGAGTGTTGATTTCAATTTCGGAGAGTATGAAATTTACTTTGGGGTTGTAGTGAATCTATTGATCAATTTAAAGAGAACTGACTTCTTAATGATACTGAGTCTTCTAAATCATTTAATATATATGACCATTTAGGTTTCCTTTAATTTCTCTCTGTCATGTTTTATAGTTTTCAGGGTACAGGTCTTGCATATACTTTGTTAGATTTATTTCTAAATGTGTCATTTTTGATGGTATTATAAATTAAAGTTTCCAAATTTTATCGCTCACATATAGAATAAATTGATATTTGTACATTTACCTTGTAGCCTACAATGTTGCTAAACTCATCCTTTCTATTAGCTTTTGAAAATAGATTCCCTAGAGTTTTCTACATACATAATTATGTTATATATGAATAAAGACAGTTTATACCTCAATATTATTATCTCTGTATTATTTGTTAACCAATATATATTACTTATTTGAATTTTAGTTTATCAATGCCAAAACAGATTTCACTGCACTATGTCAAGACTTCTTTTCCAAGTAGGGAGTAGTAAGTAGTTAACTAAATGGAAATCATCTCAGAAACAAAAGGTTTTATATTAGCTTTACTTGGCAATGTGAATCTTTGTATATTTAATTTCACAGCTGTAATTAGTCAAACTGCTGAAAGCACAGCCTGTTATTTTGTGAGAGTGTATTGCTAATGAAGGTATAAAACCATTAATATGTAGAGTATACATACGAATCAAAGAAATACATTAGAAATGAAAAGAATTCTTTAAAGATAGAACTCAGTTAAAGAGCTGAGGCATGCAACTGTTTACTCATGTTGATACATGAAATAATATCTTTTGGGCCTCTTAGTAACACTTTGGTTTGCGAGGGGGAAACAACAGTGTACAGTTGTTACAACAGTAGCAAAAGACTGCATCAAATATGTTTGTGCAGAAATGTAGGGTGAATCTGGCAAAGAAAGTAACACTTTGGTTTGCGAGGGGGAAACAACAGTGTACAGTTGTTACAACAGTAGCAAAAGACTGCATCAAATATGTTTGTGCAGAAATGTAGGGTGAATCTGGCAAAGAAAGAGCTCACGTATCACTTCCCAATGATGTATTCAGAAACTGGCTAGTGATTCAGAGAACCACTCATTTGGAACAAATAGAGTCAATAAAGACTTTTTCAATATAGCTTGAAGAATGCACAGAATTGCTAATGTGGCAATTCCAGTGAATTTATGTTTTAAACATGATACTGATATGATGACAATTTTTGCCTTTATTGCCCATAAACACAACTAGCTCTATACTACATAAAACTATGAAGAATTATATTGTCAACAAGTATGGTTTGGAATTTACACTTTGTTTAAGAGAGTATGTTGTTAGGGCACTGTTGCAAAGAAAGGAGAATATTCTAGAGCAAGTATAAAGAACTTGCAACAGAGTTAAATTAGTACGCTTCTTCCTTCATTGAGAAACTTTTGGATTGAAAAACATGTCGTGAACTCAACAGCACTTGTGCTTAGTGATGACGTAAGAACTGTAAACTACATAAAGACAAGGGCATTAAAAATTACCTTTCCTTTTATAAGAATATGAGTGCTAATAATAAAATTTATTGCATACCGAGGTGTAATGATGTAGGGAAAAGTTTTGTGGAAATGAGCTCAGAATAAAGTCTTACTGTTTTTTGAAAACCAGAAACCAGCTTGTTCTCAATTCTTTGAAGGTGTGAATTAGACAGGCTTGGTTGTTTTTATCCTAGGCATTAAAATGTCTATACAGCAAAGGGGTACAGCATCACTTTTTTAATGACAAACAAAATCAAATAGCAAAAACAAAAATTAGAAGTTGATAAGGAAAGATGGCAAGATTTTATTTTCATGATTTAACTACAGATATCTGTGAAATGTTATATATCTAGGAAATGTTATTGCTGAACATCATTTTGAATTTTATTTTGTACCAAAAAAGATCCATGATTATAAAATTTGTAAATCTAGTAACTATTCATTTGCTCCAAATATAATTTAAATTTAATCAAAATTGCACTGGATTGTTGAATTGCAACTATTGAAGAATTGACAGTGTATTTTGAAACAGCATCATTTGCTTTCATCTTGGATGAAAGTTAAAAATAAATGTTCAGAGTTTGCCAAAACTATGCTAAAACTTCACTTCCACCAATATACCTCTGCGAGACAAGTTTCTGGATATTACTACAACAAAATTTAGAAAAATTTAGATACACATTAGGCCCTGCAATTAGCTGGATTGACTGAATCTAGAATAGGGAGAGTAACAAGCACAAAGAAGGAATTAGTTCCATTAAAAGCTTTGAACATGAGTATAAACTACTTTTCTGTATTTTGTACGTAATAGGTTTTAATGTAAAGAATGTTTCACTTGCAATTTTTTCCTTGAGCTATAGCAAACATTAGAAGTAATAGTGATTTTCTACATTAATTGCCTACATGATCACTTCCATATGCTCATATTGTATAATTGTCTTCTTTTTCTGATTTTAAAGATTATATTCAAATAGAATTTTGTGTATCGAGTCTAAAGATAAAATAATTAGCATGTATTTGTACATCTTTTTTATTTCCTTTGCAAGTCATTCATTTTTGTTGTATCTTAGAAAAGCATTGTCCAACAGTAGATTTAAAATGATAAGAACACAAACCAGTCCTTCCACCTGGATAGTTTAAGGAGCATCAGATCCTGAATGCTAGGATTCTCCCTGGGAGCACTTTCTGTGGCATCCTGTCTCTACTGCCCACTCCCCGCCTCCAGAGGCTGATTGCAGGGTCTCCTCTGGTTCGGTTCCAGGCAGTTTCCACAAGAGTGCTGTGAGAACCTCCATGAAGCCCTCAAATTGCTGCACGAAGAAAACTTGGCAATAGAGGATGCTTCAGAAATATTATTTATTTGGGTCTACTGAGCCAGTCATGATGGTGGTGATTTTCAATAATGACTTCTGCTGCTACTCTGAGACCAACCAGCTCCTCAACTCTGCATTTTCTCACTGATTCTGTCAACCATGGGGTGTGCTCCCATGTCACCAAAAACCTCTCTATTGCCAAACACGGGGAATGTTTTTAATCTTCTTATTTGTTAATATGTAATAACTATACATATTCATGAGGTATAGTGTGTGTTTGATGCTTGCATACAGCGTGTAGTGATCAAATAAGAGTAATTAGCATTTCCTTTGCCGTGTC
This sequence comes from Hystrix cristata, assembly GCA_004026905.1. NCBI lineage: Eukaryota > Metazoa > Chordata > Mammalia > Rodentia > Hystricidae > Hystrix > Hystrix cristata. The sequence continues at coordinate 88,540 of PVJO010000397.1, read as the reverse complement.
ATCTGTTGGAAGCCTTCAGCCTTTTCTCGTCTAGGTCTGCTATAATTTATTACTTCTATCTGACTGTACCTGTTATCTCACCTCCCTTTGATCCTTTATCTCCCTCCCTACCCTTTCCAATCTCTAAAAATCAGTATTCTACATTTAGATTGACTTTATTGTTAGCAGCCATGTGTGAGAGAGAATGTGGTATTTGTCCTTCTTTATCTGGCTTCCACATGATCCAGGTATCTCACTTCTGGATGTATATCCAAAGGAAATGAAATTAGCATACCAAAGAGACACCAGCATGTCCATATTTATTGCTTCACTACTCACAGTAACTAAGATATGGAATCAACCTGGGTGCCCATCAGTGGATGTGGATGTGATGATTCATTCTGGTTGTCAACTTGATTGGATTGGGAAAGACCTAGGACATTAGTAAAGCACATTTTAGGAGGTATCTGTGGGGGTAATTCCAGAGATGATTGGCATGTGGGACAGCAAACCCATGGGAGCAACTCTTTCTGAATGTGGGCAGCGCCATTCAGCAAAGTGGGGAACAATGTGCCGCAAAAGCAGGAGGAGGAGGAAGCCACCTCATAAGGCTTTCCAGCTCTTTCCCTCTTTCTACTTCCTGGCTATCATGAGGTGAGTAGCTTTCCTCTGCCACACCCTGCTGCCATGCTGAGGCCTAAAAGCAATGGAGCCAGCTGACCATGGATTGTAACCTCTGAAACCATGAGCCAAAATGAACCTTTCCTCCTTTGGGTTGTTTACATTGGGTAGTTTGTCACAGCAATGGAAATCTAACACAACGGATAAGGAAAATGTGTTATATGTACACGATGGAATGCTGGTCAGCTGTAAAGGAAAGTGAACTCCTGTCATTTACAGCAACATGGATGGAACTGCAGGGATCTTTTGCTGTGTTTCCCCTCCAGCCCCACCCTTGAGTACTGGAAGCCTTTCACCGTCAGTTATTTATCCCTCCCACTGAGCCATCTCCCCCAACATCAGCGTCTCTTCTGGCAGATTCTAGGGATCTCTCTTTCTTCTGTGGCCATTTCCTCAGGTCTGTCTTGTGTCTCCTCCTCTAGCCTGCACTTATCTCAGCCTGTGGGATGTCATATCTTGCAGGCCTCTAATGCTCAGAGTCTTTTGTGTTGGCAGAACATGCTGGCAGTCGCCCAACCAGTCCTATGGCTGAGCTGTGTCCCCTGACCACTCATTCACTTAGTCTTGCAGGCCTGGTATAATTGCCTCCCAGCTTGGCTTTCAGTATCTATTTAGTGTCCTGCATGGTCTCAGGTGCTCTTTCTCTCCTCTGGTCACTGAGAGACACTGCTCCCCATCCTGTCTCCAAGGTGTACCTCCTAGTCCATCCTCCACTTTGGTTTTTTTTTTGTGTGTGTGTGGTGCCGGGGATCGAACTCAGGGCCTTGTGCTTGCCAGGCAAGCACTCTAATCACTGAGCTAAATCCCCAGCCTCCATCCTCCACTTTGGCATCTGAGATTTCACTCAGAGAATCAGATTTGATTCTGAACTGAGCTCTCAGCAGCCTGGTCAGGGAACTGCCTGTTTTCCTCTTGGATGAACATGGACTTTGAACTCAAATTCTTATCAAGCACAGGCAGATGCTGACAGAGGCCATTTAGGTAGGATGGAGCCATGTTTTCTGCAACAGAACACAGTGACTCTACCTGCATTTCACAGAAACTTTGGGTGAGAGAATGTAGAAGTTCCTGTCCAGCAGAGGAGGCTAACTAGAGGCAACAATGGAGCACCTTATTTACTAAAAAAAAAAAAAAAAGATAAAAAAAAACTTGATTTTGATTGAGTGCTCCTTCACCATACTTAATGTATAGTTTTCTGAAGACTTTCATAGATCCACTGCCAACCTTGGTCTCTCTAGAGCTTTTCTCAAAAGGTCTTAGATTTTTCAGCCATAAATTCTCTGTTCCTGGAGTTGCAGAAGGGAAGCAGCATCACTTGCTCACCTCGCTTTCTCTTCCCTGGGACCTTACGGGTAACTTGTCAGGTCTTTGCATCTGCCCCAGGATTGAGCAGAGGAGTCAGTGAGTGTTTGGGTAATGAATGAATGAAACCTCCTGTACTTTGGGCTAAAACAGTGCTTCTCAAATCCTCATGTACATTTGACTGCATTCGAATTCCCTAGAGAAACAACCAATGGGACATGCACACGTAACAGAAAGGGTTTACTTTGGGAGTAATCTGGCTTGAGAGGTCCCATGATATGTCATTTGTAATCTGGAGACCCAGGACGGAAAGCCAGTGGTGTAGTTTATGCCAGCTCTGAAGGCCGAAGACCAGCTGTTGTCATTGAGTCTGAGGCCAAAGCCTGAAAACTAGGGTGAGGTGGGTAGCCGGTGTTAGTCCCAGAGTCTGAAGTCTTGAGAACCTGGAGCCATGATGCCCCAGGACATTAAAAGATGTATGACCCAGCTCTAGAAGAGAAAGTGTTTGCTCTTCCTCCATCCTTTTCTTCTGCCTGGCTCTCAGTGGACTGATAGATGCCATCCCACAGGGATGAGGGCAGGTCTGCTGTACTCAGTAATCTCTTCCAGAAACATCCTTGCAGACACATCTGAAAACAATATTTGACCAGCTAGCTATCTGGGTATTCTTTAACTCAGTCAAGTTGACACCTGAATTTCACCTTCCTCGTTACTCTTCTGGGGGCCTTGTTATGATGTAAATGGTGCTTTCGTAGGTTTGGTGTGGGTGAAGGTTTTTTTGTTTCTGACTAGGTCCTAGGTCAGGTTAGTGTTGCAGGTCTAAGACTATGCTCTGACTAGCTAAGGATTAAACCACTACTGAGTCACCAACTTACGAACTGGTTCTGTTCTGGGATAATTATTTGTCAGTCGGATTTGTTCCTAAGCTGACAATGTGAGTCTTTACAGTACACCTGTGAAAGTTGACAACTTGAATATTTGTAAGTTAAGGACTTAATTGTAATCAAAACAAAACAGAGCATTCAACTTCCAGCCACCTATGGGGACCAACACAGCTGTTCTCCAGCTTAGAAGGAGCAGATGTAAGGCGTTCCAGGAAGCCTTTCCCTATTTGCCTGGAGGAGACTTCTCTTTCTGTTGAAGGCTGTGGCTGCCTGTCTGGTGTCTCTGCTCCTGTCCTTCTTAGAGAAGCCATCTGTGGAATAGAGAGGGCACAAAGCATGGTGCCAAGTGGACTCTCTGATCAGCCCTCTCTGCATCTATACCTGTTGGACTCTGCTGGGTCTCCATGACCCTCCCAGAGCTCATATTCTGCCTCCATCTCTGAACACCATGACGCTGAAGGCCATCCATGCTGCTGCCCTTCAGACTCCGAAGATTATCTTGAGTCAGGAATGGTTGAGGCCAAGTTCTGAAACTTTTATTAATGAACCTAAGCACCTTAGTGGTAGAAAAACCCCCAATACCTAATAAATTCTAATATTTTCCCACTTATCAACATAGCTCACATACTTGTCATTTTTTAATGGCTCAGTGGTTGCATTCTCTCAGGTTGCCAGGATAGGCCACATGTATAGCCTTTCCCTTGGGGCTGGTTATTTGGCACATCTCCAGTTTTTTTGCCTCCTGTATTTTAAAATGCAGAGCTGTGACTGGTGAGATTATCTCCGCTTCCAACTTCTCACTGCTGCTCTTGCTGTAGGTCACTAGTTGCACAGTCTAAAATCTGCTATACTTTTTTTCTCCTCATTTTTTTAAGAACATTTTTTTCCAATTGTAATTGCACACACATTTACATGGTTATGTACTTAAAGTCAGTCTCTCTCATAGAGTCTCAATTCCAGGAGGACAGTCTGGTCCTCTCACGCTGTCTTTGCAACATTCTTGGCATCTAGGACACTGCCTGGCACACAGGAGTTCCATACAACAGGGTAGATGAAAAGGTAGGTGCTCTGTAAGCAGACCATATGGATGCTGAGGTGCGCTTCCTACTGGCTCCACCTGCCCGTAGGTACAAGGTGAGAACCTGTGTGGGTCAGGCTTTGCATCAGACACTGGAAATTCAGAAGGATAAGTGGGGGCCCTACCTTCAGGCAGCTCAAATCCTCCATGGGAAGGATATGGCCAATTATACTTCACTGTGGCCAGTGCCAGAAAATTTGGAACCTCAGGATTCTGTGGGAGCAGACTGAGGCTGGGGATCTAGAGGAAGTCCGCCTGGAGATAGGCCAGCCCTGGGTCCAGAAAGCCTCAGAACATTTCCTGAGATGCTTGCTGCAGGTTGCTGGGCGCCTCTGTGGCTGTTGTAGTGGGCCGAGCCCTTGTTAGCAAGATTCTTCTTGCTGATGACTCCTTTTTTATTTTAAGCCCATTATAGATATGATATATTGGGAAGCCACACGTTACGAGGCAGCAGCACACAAGGAGCCTTGACATATAATTGCCTTGGTGCTGCTTAATTATAGACATTGTTATTGAGCTCCATCTCTCCATCATGTTTTAGATACGAGGCCTTCTCAGTGGGACAAAACGTACCTACTCCTGGAAGAATGGAGTTGTTGAGTTTGCTTAGTAGACAGGAGGGACCTTGATCAAGTTACAGTAACACATTGCAAAAATGAGAAAGGCCAAGTCAGGTTATGCTAAGTTAGGAATTCTGACTTTAGTCCATGAGAGTCAGGGAATAGAGAGGCAGAACAGAATAATAAATTACTGATTGCAGAGTGTTTCCTCTATGAGTCATAGTGTGAGAAGGTGTCATTATTTTTCAGTGTTTAGAAATGTCATTGCCAACGACTGGAGTACTTAGGAACTTCCAGACACTGGACATTCCATGTAGTCTTGGCATGGTCCCTCCCCACTCTGTTTCATGTACTGTGTCTGCAAGGTTGTGGTTCAGATTTCTTCCAAGTATTCTTTCATACTTTCATCCATGGAGACCCAGGATTGATGCTTTTTCTTAAAGTATATTCTTGATAATATTTATTGTAGAGAAGAATGTAAAATAATTCCCACATTTAGCTCAAAACTAGTGGATTTTATTTCTCAGTTCTTCATTTACAGGGATTTTTTTCTGCTGAGTTTTTTTAAATTAGGTGATCTTATACTGTCATTTGGAATTCTTGTTATGGATATATTCACTTTTCATATTATCTGCTTCCATTTCTCATTTTGTATGATGATACAGGGAAGATAGGCAGATTTCCAAGTAATAAGAATTTGGTGGGATAATTTTATTTTTTAAAATGGATCTCTATGCTTGTAACTTTTACTTTTGAAATAAAGACCTTCCAAAGAAATTACGAAAATAACATATGGGCTTCTGTATGCCCTTCTGTCTGTTTTCTTACATGTTCACTTATAAACTATAATATAAGCATCAAAACCAGGAAATTAACATTGCTACAGTTCTGTTGGCTGTTCTGTAGACTTTATTCAAATCTTATGGATTGGCCCCTTGATGCTTTCTTTCCTGTCCCAGGGTCCAGTTCAGCATCCAATTCAGGATCATATATTTTATTTTACTTGTCACTGGCTTGTGGTAATTCCTCAGTCTACTCATGACACCAGCGCCTTTGAAATTACTGTGTTAATCAGCCTTCTGTTGCTCTGACAGATACCTGAGAAGATCAACTTAATGGAGAAAAGGTTTATTGTGGTTCACAGTTCCTGAAGATTTAGTCTATAGTCAGCTGATTGCATTGCTTTTAGGCCAGAGACAAGGCTGAAAATCATGATGGCAGGGTACAGTATGGAAAAGCAGCTCACCTCATGGCAGCCAGGAAGCAGAGAGAGAGGGAAAGAGCCAGAGAGGAAGTTACTGGGGACCAGATAGAGTCTCCAAGGTCATGCTCCATGACCCATTTCTTTTAGCTAGGGCCCACCTCCTAAATTTCTATCAGCTCCTATTAATGCCATCAAAATATGAACATACTAATGGATTAGTTCAGGGATGAAGTTAGATCTCTGAGGATCCAATCACCTAACTTCTTAATACATGAGGCATTTTAGATCTAAACCAAAACAAGTACTGACCAATTAGTTTGCAGAATGTCCCTCACATGGGTTTGTTTGATGTCTCCTCACCATTGAATTCAGGTTATGCATTTTTGACAAAAACGCCATAGAAATGTGCCCTCCCTGGTCCATTGTCTGTGGCGATACATGCTACCAGTGTGTCTCCTTACTACTCAATGGTAACTTTGATGGCTTGGGGAAGATACTATCTACAAGTTTTCTTCTCTGAAAAATTACTGCTTTCCCCTTTGTCACTAGTAAACATCTTGTCAGGAGATGCTTGGGATTATGCAAATATCCTGCTTTTCATCTTGCTTTCACATCCTTTGATAATTCTTGCCTATGGCAATCATTACCGTGGTGTTTGCCAAATGGTAACTTTCTGTTTTCATCTGCACTTATTAATTGAAGCTCTACTGTAAAGAAGAGCTTTCTTTGGTTATTTATTCACTTATTAGTAGTAGTATGGACTCACGGAGGTTTGTTTTATGGGTTATAACCCATTATAACCATCGTTGTGTTGTTGGTCACATTGTTCTAGAGTTCTGACCATTGGGCTATCTTTAAAGTTGACTCTTGCATCTTCTTGTATTTTTTTGTTTACTGGCTTCTCAAGAAGTTTCATGCTTATTTCATACTTTCTCTGCCTCGTTCCAGAATCAGCCATTTCTCCAAGGATTCTGTTTCCTGTTAATGGAGAATAGTGTTTGGATATACTCATTGATACTGAAGTATCACTGATTTTATACCTTGTCAGAGCACAGATCTAGGAAACATGTATATATAAACACATACAGATACACAACTGTCCATCTATCCAAAACTTTCAGTTTGTACTGATATGACCTATTCTAACCCCCCCACATTATTCTAATTATTTCCTTTTTCTAATAGTTTCCTAAGGTAACTTCTTTCCTAATCAATGAAAAATTTAGCCCATTAGCTACAATGTTTAGTTTATTTACTCAGTCTTCAAATACATAAATATATCTTCAAAATTGTTAACCTATGTGTCTGTGGAAAAAACCCTACTAACTAGAATATGATAATTATTAAACAATCCTCTTTAGCTTTCCAGTATCTAGTGAAAGGATTGTTTTTCAAAGTTACATAAGTGAATTCTTTTTCTTTTCCATTCTACTCAGCATGGTTATAGTGTTTGTCTGTAATACGATTAGGTTCATTTGTTGCTTTTTGTCCTCTGTTTTGAATTCTCCTACATCCTGGTTGATATTAGTTATTTTTTGGGGCATGTGAGAAACATAAGCATTCTTTAAAAACTGGACCTATACAGAAAGACAGAGAGATGTTACTTCCCCCTCATCCATAGTACTCTGTTCCCATTTCCCCTTCTTTCCATGTTATTCCCATTCATGCTCTGTGGATAATCAGTCTCTCCTCTGGCTTACCGCTCTGTTGTTATTGCACAAGTGAGCAGATATATTCTTATCTCCTTTCTTATCTCTCTTGCTTTTACTTTTTGAGAAAATTTTACAGAATGTCCTAGAAGTCACTTCATATCATCAGTAGACAGAGATCTTCATTTTTTTAAACAGGTGCATTGTACTTCATTGAGTGAGTGTATCATAGTTTATTCAACAACTCTCTTACATGTGGGCATGTGGATTGTTTTCAGTATTAATGCAATTACAAACAATGCTGCAATAAACAACTTCATGCTTGTGTATTGTTTTTGTTACCATATTGTGTATTCAGGGTAAATTCCTAGGAGTCAAAGATAAGCTACATGTGCAGTTCAGATCGTGCCAAATTCCTCTCCAAAAGCTTGTAGTAAGATAATCTACAGGACAGCTTAGTAGACTGACCATGTGTGCCAAGAGATTTCCGGAGACAGCGGGCACTGTGGAGATGGGCATGGGCTGTTCTGTTTGGGGGTTGGGGGGACTCGACCCCTTGCCCTTCCCTTCCCTTGCGCTATAAGGGCAGCAATCCAGCATGGAGGAAGAGAACAGCTGAGTCCACCTCAGGATTTAGGTCTCTAATCTGCGTGTTTCCATGCTGTCTGGGGGGCGTATGAGCCGCTGCTCACAGTGGTCGATGAAATGATCTCTCACTTCAGGGAATGAACATGAGCTGGGGATAAGGTGTGAGCTCAGAAACTTCTGGGTTGGGCTTGTGTTTCAGCAGTACGACTCCTAAGTAGACATTTTATTTATAACTTCTGTAAAACATGAGAATAACAAGTGCTAAACTATGGAAGGTACTTTTCGTGGTCTCGGATAGGGCTGATGTGGGTGGTCTGAGGAGTAAATAAATTGTAAACGGAGAGGTACAGTGTGAGTTTTTTCTCTTCTGTGCCCCCAGATGCTTTCAGTTTAATTGAAGTAGGCAGAGGGATTCTAAATCATTTCATTGATCATAAAGCAGTATTTAAGTTTCCTCTAAAAAGTGGATGAGGTGGCATGTCCCTATAATCCTAACATTCTGGGAGGCTGAGGCAGGAAGAGAGAAACTTTGAACCTAGCTTTGTGAGCTTAATGACTGAACAAGACCCTGTGTCAAAAGAAAAAGTAAAGGGCTGAGGATCATCTCCAAGCAAAGGCTTTTGGTTCAGTCTTCTGTACACACACACACACACACACACACACACACACAGAGTCTCACTCACTCACATACACAATCCTATAAAAATAAGCTGTGCTTTGCCTCAGTATTTGACTGCCTGGCCAAGGGTGTGACTGTGAAGGTTTGCACTCTGCCTCGTCCTGTGTCTCCCCTTTCTGGCTGAGGATGCCCTGCTGATCAATCCCAGGAATCCCAGGAATGTCCAGGCAGTAATGGTGAGGCCGTGTCTGTTTGGCCACAGAAATCATGATTAGTCTCCTGATCTTTACTATTGGTCAGGTTGAACCGAAAATTGCCGTTTTCTTCTAAATCAATTAACGAAGCACTGCTGACCTCTTCCAGCATTCTCCAGGGCTTTGGTTGTGTGCAAATCGTCAGGCTTCTGCTGAGGCACACCCTGGCTTCTGTCCTGTATATTAGGGATTGAGGACCAGAACTTTTTGTGGGGATGCCAGATTTTAGAGGGGTTAGAATTGCCTGAGGAATTGTCCAGTTAATCATACTGCAAATACAGGACCAATCCATGTGGACTGAGTGAGGTGTTTGAAAACCAGAACTCACACCGTGCTGTGGTCACCCAAGGCCAGCACCTGAGATCCAGAGTGGGGGGAACCCGGCCTCCCTCAACCCCAAAGTGCGCTGGGGCTTATCAGATGCATCCTCCTCACTTAGTCTGAAATCACCTGCAATGAGTCAGGTGTCAGGAGACAGCCATGAGTCAGTCTGACTTTCCACAGCTTTTTGTCTGCATATTGATTTCTGCTACTCAGCAGCCCAGGCCTCTGCAGACATTTTCCCTTTCCAAAGTGCTGTCCATCAGCACTGGGGACTGCTCCCTGGAGAGGTTGGGGATGATTTCTTTTTGGCAAGTTTTGTGGCCCTTTAATCCATGTGTCCCAAATTCAACCCTTTTTGAATGGAAAGGCTTTGCAAGTCAGTAAGGTTCTGTGAGGAGTGACGGAAGAGATTCGGCTGGCGGGGTTGAGGGAGGGGCGTGGATTCTCATGCAGTCAGGTTTGGCCTTGGCCAGTTCACTTACAAACTCAGCTCATATGCTAGTTACTCCCATGCAGCCCCGTGTCGTGGCTCCCTGAGCCATTAATGTAAATCTGCGCATTAAATATATCCATTCCCTCCATAAGAATCTGAACTATTGAAAGGAAAACCGACTTATTCTTCTTTTTATGGCCTTCGGACTCCCTGGACAAAGTCTTCTCGAGTGAGTGAGCATGAAGGAGACTGACTTTGGTGAGAGTGGGGAGAGCAGAGACCACCTTGCAGGACTCTTGCTGGGGAGGTGGAAAGGGTGGCAGAAAGCCTGAGGTCTTCCCCTCAGACCTGTTGCGACCACACAAAAGGGTTTCCAGCTAGCACCATGCACTTACTCCTCTTTTGGCTTTGTGGGGAGAATTTCTATGAAAGGCCACTGCGTCTTATAGTCCAGAGGTAAGGACTGCCTACCGGGTGGCATTATTCCTCACCGTAAGCCTGTACTTTCAAGAAGAGTTGGCGCAGGGCCCTAACTGCCTACATCTGCCACAAATTTGCAATCCTTCTATTTTTTTTTTTTAATATTTATTCTGGGAACTCATTCAGACTGTGTCCTTATAAAGTCTCTATGATGAATGTAAATGTAATGTCTCATTCCTCATCTTTGGATAAAAATGATGGTCAGGATTGACCACATTAACCTTGTGGGTCGGTGCTGTGTTCCTGTAGATACACCGAGGTCTAGCGTGCATTCGAGTGGTGGCCCAGGCTGGAGCATCTCTCAAGATGCATCATCTGCCTGACTTGGTATGTGACAAACTGGGCGTCATCAGCCTGATTCTGCACCATTTGTAGGGCTTTGTCTTTTCTACATGGGGCTGGTCTTTTCCAACAGAGTGGGGAGGCCGATATAGACTCAAAGAGCTTTGTGCGATGTGGACAGTATGTTTCTCTTCACCTTTCATACAGTCATCAAAAGGGATGGTAGAGATAGAAAGCTCCAACCTCAGGGAATACTTCAAAATCTGACCAGCGCTAGGCAAGAGACCAACACAGCTATTGCAGCATTATTGAGCATGACATTCTAAAATAATTCTTAATTCTTAAGTAAGTTGACTTCACAGAATATCATACAGTCATTACAATTATTTTTAGTGTAGCAACTTGGAAAAAGGCTGCTGTTAGGGTAATAAAAGCAAGTTTCAAACTTGACTAATAGGCACATTAAAATACATCCGAGGCAGAAATTGGTTACTTTCCACTGAGAAAAGGAATCAGGTAGCTGGAGGGAAAGGAATGTTTTTCACCCTGCGGAGACCTTAGGTTGAAGTGAGCGTCCATTTCTTGGTGCCTTGGGGATTTCACTTGCCTCTGGACTCTTGCTTGTTTTGATTCAGATCCCAGCCGTCCTTCTTCAGCTCATTCACAAAAATGCTGCTCTTTATTAGGACAGATGTACCATATTTCTAAATGCTGTGCCAAAAGCTGCAATTAAATGCATTCTCTGAATCCCTGACTGTTGAGCTGACTGCCTTTTCCTTTAAGGTCAGAGTTATCAGTGCCCAGCTTGGAGCAGAGCTTCTGCAGGGTGCATCTGGCAGGTTATCAGGCTCCTCCCCTTCTCTTCCCATTTCTTTCTTTGCGTTAAATCCTCCCTGGACTTGCAAGCAGCTCATCAGGGTATTGCCTGGCTTTGCATCCCCCTAATCTTTGTTCTTCAATTTTCATAGGTGTCAGAAGAGTTTGCAAGGAGTGTTCATGTTGGCATGGCAAAAATATTTTATGACACTGAGTTTTTACTAATTCTATATGTATTTTTCAGTTGCCAGGAATCCAGTAAATTCTATTTCATTTTTTACAGTTGGGGCAGGCTCTTGTAAAGTTGGCTGCAGCTGACTCTGTCAAAACCTCTGGAGGCAACAGGTCCCTGGGAAATGGAGAGACTTGATTTTCTTATTTATAAAGTGGTCGCTTCTTTGTAAGACTGTGAGAGGTGAGTGTGTACACAGTCCTGACACAGGAGTGCCAAGTAACGTTAGTAATTCTGCTGCTAGTCACGACCTGCAACACTGCTCTGATCTCTTTGTACCAGTGAGATCTAATAGGGGAAAAAAAAGTGTCAATGAATACAAAGTCTTATTTAGTCATCAAAACTCATGCAATACTTGGGATTGGTAATGAGCTTGTTTAAAATGAATATGTTCTTAAACAGTTGTAGAATAAGAACCCTTTCTCATTGAAAGCATTTAGAAGTAGCTTCTCTTCATGGCTCTATTGGAGTGTCTGTGGGCACTCAGTTACTTTGTTTATTCAGATTCTTATTTCTGAATTTGATTTATTTTTGTTAACATATTGCCTAGAGTCATTGAAAAACAGCAGGCTTTGTCCCCTGCCCACCCTGTCCACTCTCAGTTCCCATTCCCAAGAGATAGCCTGTCTCAAAGCTAATGCTCATGGTTTGTTTTCATAGTCCTGAGTAATTTGTCATCTTGTTATATGTTGATCTTTTGCTTTTAGATATTTTCTTTTTACTTCCTGGAATGAAAGATGAGAATTTTGCTCTTTTCTGTAACATTCCACACAAGGCACACATAAACACTCACAGGCACACACATGCACATACAGGCACAGAGAGACAGACCCACACACAGGCACAGATGCATAGCAGGTACACACAGGAAGAGATGGACACATAGCTATGTACTGGCTTTCCCAGACCCTCTTGTTAGAATTATGGTGCCTTTTGCTATTGTTAAGTGTAGCATATCTGGCATTTAGATTGTTGGTATTGTGTCAGCACTGCTTACAGCCAACCTACATAGTGTACAATGATAGTTCCTTTCTTGTAGACTTTGTTTCTGTGGAATCGATAATCCCCTTATTTTTCATGTGTTTAGCTTTTCTGTATTGTTTATCCCTGAACTCTGACAGCTAAAAAAATTTGTTTTGGGTGCAAAATTCCATCATTCAGATTTTTTTCTTGTAGACTTTCATTCTGAAGCCCATTCCTCCAATCTTGCTCCACCTCTCCACCTTGCTTTTTGGTTTTAGGATTGAGGCACAGTTGGGTCTCTGGTGTGGGAGTACATATTCCACATCTGACTAGACACTCTCCACCAGCACTTCTGTTTGCAGACCTAATTCTACCCTGCATTCAGAGAGACCTCACTTCATGTTCTGCAGCACTTTGGAGGTTTGCATTATGCATTTTCTCTGCTCTTCGAACCCACCAGTGTGACTTTCACTTCTGCAAGAAGCAAAGGCACAGAGCTATACTGTTGAACGAAGCTAAAGAGGAAATGAAGCAGGCCAAGGGTGTCAGTAACATTTCTGAAACTGGAGTTGAGCGCTCACTTTCAGCCTGCGCTGTCCAGCTCTAAGTCGCTTCTGTTCTTCATTGTTTGACTCGGTGGATGCTTTCGGTCGGCATCCCACAGCTTACCTGTGTGCAGAGCTTGGGGAACAGTTACCCCTGCCTGCTGCCCTTGATGCTGCCATCTCTAGCCTTAGCAGCCTTGATCCCACCAAAGAATCTGTTGGCACAGTGAGTTTCATCTCAGGGGAAAAAAACAACAGTTAAAATTCTTAGGAAGTATTCTGGGATGGGGTAGAGGAATAAGAGGGAAACATTTTTGGTGTTTCATTGTAGATCATTTGCTTTGATCATATCTATATGATGGTAATGTAGCCATCACAATTCTTTTGGGTGAAAACTTTAATATAATTTTGTTAAGAGATTTATTTTCCATTTCGACAGTGGAAATAGTGGCTAAACTTCTATTTTAAAAAAGCCATTTACATATCATAGGTAGGTATTTAATATAGCAAAGAGTGAAAAAATTTTAAAAATTAGTTAAAAATAGGAACGCTGATGTGGGCCCTACTGTCCTTGGGCTCCATGATGAGTTGGCAGTTATTGGAGCACACATTTAAACCTTTACTACACACATCTTAACTCTGGTTGCAGCTACCATATGGAGAGAAGATATAAATAGATTGGGCTGTTGTTGCTTTCAGCAGAGTGGCAGACTCATCCCTTTTCATCTGGAGTTTGGATCTCCCTTCTTCTTCCTCCTCATCCCTCTCCAGCTACCATGTTAATGGTTGGAGCTGCCTGGCAACAGTCTTCTGGGTGTTGCACCCTTTTGCAAAAGCTCTGCATGTAAATATGTGACAATCACATGGACCCAGATGTGCACTTGCGTGTGTCCCAGCATTCAGATCTGCTATCCCCAAGGCCCTGTACTTTTCCAGTGTTTTCCAGGCCCCCTGTGGCGTTAATGAGGCTTCTGTTTCTGTTGAACTCCTTTTGTCCTGAGCAGTGAACGGTGACAGGTGAGCCCTGCTCTGGCTCCTAGTGCAATTATGATTAACTGTGGGCCTCAAGCAAATCCCTTAGCTAAGCATGATTTTCTATCTTTGTATCACCTTGGATTGTCTGTGACAAATCAACTTGTGACAGTGATCAGAACAGAGTAGTTTTCCAACAAATGTGGAAGAGTGCCCAGGGAAATGGAGTTTATCAGCAACACCAACTCAGGAGTTTTCAGGCTGAGTATGCTGATGGTTTTTCTTCTCTTCTTGAGAGACAGAGGAAGACAAGACCAACCAAATGTAATACATTAGACTGTACTTTGAAAAGACATATAAAATGATGAGTTCCTACGTTGCTTAAGGGTGGAATAGAATGACAGGGCTGTAGAAATCATTGAGCTGGTAGTTTTTAAACTGCTCATCAAGGCCTTCTGTGTTCTTGGAGGCTACTGGAATGGGTGGAACAAGGTGACAATGTCAGTGATGAGGTCAGAGAGGGATCCATTTTTGCTGTCCTGTATCGAGTTCGCAGGACTGCACCAAGCTTTGCAGAGAATCCTGCTGTAAACATCCCAGCTCTTGCCCAACCACAAAACTGAGATTACCATCTTTGCTCTGTCGTAGGGCCAGTTAGCACAATACTATTTAGTGCTGACCAGTATGAGTTAGAAGAAAAACATTGGTGTGCAAGTACTCACCTTAAAAGGAGGATTCTGTTTATCCTCTGCGTAGCTGGGTTTGTGAGATAGTGAGGAGAAGAATTGAAAGGACGGAGACAGGCTGGATAGAACATGTTGCTGCAGTTGCGTTCTCATTGGGAATTGGGAAGTAAAGTAGAAGGATCAGAATCTTTTGGGAGTAAAAAGGTTTTAAGGGAATAGCCGCCAAGATCTGTGTGACGTGGGTGAGAGAGACAGGTGAAGAAAGCATTGAGGGTGTTTTGCTGTGTGTTGATGTCTTCTCAGGAGACTTTAATGTGGACCTAAAATGCCATCGAGGACTAGCTCGATGTTGGACTTTCCTTCTGTGTGAATGTGATCCTCCTGTGATGGGCTGGCATGTGCCCTTCCAGTGGAGTGTGGAGCTGCCTGTACTGGGAGGTGGTTCACTGGGGAGAGCATCTTCAGATGTGGTCAAAAATTGTGTAGTAAACACAAGCTTCTATAAAGAACATCTGTTTTTTGCCAGAGATTTGGCTTAAATTCACATACTAAGGGTATCTGAATCCAGCAATAAAAAGGCAGAGTCTTCAAGAAAGAAAAAAGGGAAGGAGCAGCTGTCGTAATTTGCTGTTATCAGCAGAATTGAAACCAATTCCAAAGAGTTGGACAGTGGAGAGTGATGAACATAGCTCAGCAAGTAGTGTAAGGCAGACTTTTGTTTTGGCCGCATCACATGGTGTAGAGCAAGCAAAGATCTACAAATTGGATCCTCATAATCTATGTGTTATTTATTTCATTAATATTGTAAACATGCTTAACATTTGGGTGAACTAGAAAGCCTGGTGCTATACTAGAGTGGTAAGTTCTGGAATCCCCAACAAGGAGAACACCTGCGAGTCTGTCAACAGGTAGAGAAAAAATGAGGCAGAAACAGGAGTAGGAAGATCCCTCTACCTTCTGGCCCAGCCTTTCCCATGCGCCTGTTCCGTAGTGTTCTGGATTAAAGCAAGAGAATGGATTGAAGTCATAGCTAGTGGTGGGGGTATGTCAATCCACATTCCCTCTGAAAGTATCTGGATGTTCAGAGAAAACGTACAAACTCACATGAATGACTCTGCTGAAGCGAGCAAGCAGAACAGCTGTGGGAACGTATCAATAATGAGGCTGAGCAGAAGAGGTGAGAAAGGTGGGCTTGGGGTACTGCTGGTTGCTTTTCTTTGGGTGGCTGCTTCACCCCCTTGTCCCCTGGAGTAAAACAAAAGAGATCTGAAGAATTATCGAGACAGTGTTTGGTAGTACATACTTTCCACCGCCTATCTACCCCCGACCTTTATGAGCGCATCTCCACTTTAAGGGCTGTTGCAGAGATGTGGAATTTGGAGTCAGGCATGGGGGTGTCTCTGCATTCACATAATTGCTCACTTCTGTTGAGGGCCTCTCTGCCCCTGCATTAGTCTGTTGACATTTTTGTTGCAGTGAGGGAAAACAGGACAGTCTTGATTGTTTTAACAAAACACAATCATTTATTGAGTGTTTGTGTGGAAAATTCAGATATTCTCCCCATGAAATCTCCAAGTGGCTCAGTTGAAGCATCTTGGCTGAACTAGTTTTTATGACTCTTTCCTACTGCCTTCTTTTTTTCATCTTCGAATACGTTTTAGTACTTTCCACCTTGAAAAAGAAAGTCCCCGTGGAACTTGCCCTGTGCAGAGCTGCATTGTGATGTTAAGTGTCTGTCCGTCCCGTGATTGTCAGACATCTGGGAACGCCAGTCCTGTCGCTGGGCTCTTCTTGGCTGCGTTACCTTTTGCTCTGGCTCGAGCTTGCCCTAGTGGTGGCTCTCATGGCAGCGCTCCGGATCAGAAGCCCGGAGTTCAGTGATAGTCTCCTGGCGGTGTCAGACATCTTCTTTGTGGGGAGGTTGTTCTTTAGGTCCTTGTCCTTTCTGTACTTTCTTTCACCTGTTCTCTCCAGCCTGTGTCTGTCGGCTGCATCTTCATGTGTAGATGCTTCTAGTCTGCTGTTCTGCTGGGGCGGAGCATCCAGCCTGAGACAAAAGGTACCATCGCCCATAAGAGGGAGCTTGCAGTCCAGCTGGGGAGAGAGGTAACTCGTGCACCGGAAAGCAAGCCAGGCTTTCTAAGATGTCTTATGCATCTTAGAAAGTGCACTTAATTTTACAATACTTTTAAACTTACGGGAAAGTTGCAAGTGTAGTACAGGGACTTTTCTTATACATCTACACAGTTACTCCTATTATTAGCAGCTTATACTGACATACTTTTGTCACAACTAATGTTACCTAAAATTCTATGCTTTACTCACATCTTCTTTTTTTTTTTTTTTTTTAAATCTAATGTCACTTTCCTCCTTCAGGATCCTATGTAGGATACCACATTACATTTGTTTGTCATATCTCCTTAGGCTCTCTTGGCTATGACTATTTCTCAGACATTCCTTATACTGATGATTTTGATGATCTTGATTTGGACTGGTGCTAGTTGGGTATTTTCCAGACTGTCCTTCAGTGGGATTTTTCTAACAATTAGAATAGGGTTGTGAGGGGAAGACTTTAGAAGTAAAGTGCCATTGCTGTTACATCATGTCCAGGGAGCATGTTACCACTGTTGATACCACCTGGAACATCTGGCCAAGGGAGGGTTGAGCAGGTTTATCCACTGCGAAGTTGCTTTCTTTCTCCCCTCTCCATATTGCATCCTGGGGAGGAATGAACTCTATGCAGCCAGGTTCAAAGGTGGGGAGACATGCGTCTCCTCTTCAAGGAAGAGGGAGAGATTTGTCTGTTCTTCTCGTATTGTTATTGAGTCACTTATTCATACAAGTGCAGATGTGTGGATATTATTTTCTGCCTTAGATTATAATCCAAGAGTACATTTGCATAGAGGTTTTGTAAGTCAGAAGTCACTACACATATGTGAGACGTTAGTGTAATCAGTGTGTTATGCGTTGACCTGGAGGTCATCTTCCTTTGAAGCATTGCTATAAACTGTTTGCACAGGGCCCCAGCCAGCTGTGGTTCACATTGCGGGGGCACACATCCCGTTTCTGCCATGAGGTCACTCAGTTATCACTTTGAATCCTGATTCCCCTTTTGCTTACTGTGTAACCTCAGACTAGTCACTAAACTTCTCTGAGCGTTATTTTCTAACTGGTCAAATCAAGACATTAAAACTGGTGTCAGAGGGTTTAAAGAGAAGTGAGGAGAGCAGCCCCTGTAAAGTGGCCAGCAGGGACAAAGCTGGCCACTTCCTCTCCTGTCGCTGCCTGCCTGGCTTCTGACTGGGGCTGCCCTTCTTCCTCCACGGGACAGCAGCATCTGCTCACTCCTCTCTCTCCACCTGTTCCTCAAGGCAGGAGAAACACCTACAGCACAGGCACACAAGTGGAGACGGTAGAAGGATTTCCTTCAACCTGTGCTTTTCTTTTTCCATTAGGTTTTTATTGGGAAAATAAAGTTGATTACTACCTGTGAATGTTGGGTGAACCTGAACTTGGACTCAGATTCTTATTCCCAAGTCTTTGTATTTACCCGCTTTGCCCTTGTGGTTTGACAGTGACTTCACCTGGGAGTCTGCTTGCCCAGCACTGAACCTGAATTAGAAGTGTTCGAGGACATAGGGACTCTCTGGGAGACTTCAAAGATCACCCACTTCTGCTTCTCATAGTGTCTAAATTTGCTTTTGTGGGCTAGCCTGGTAACCCATCCTATGGGAAACATTACTTTCACAGGGAAATTTCTCTTTAATTTCAAGTAACGAACTTACTAGTAAGATTTTGGAATGTAGGGAGTTTGCCTTGCAGAATTGGTGTTGTGCCTGTCTGTTGTGTAAGATAAAGCAGATTTCCAATGAAGAAGGGGTGATGTAGTGGAAAGAGTACAGCACCAGGAGCTGGAAGGCCTCTCCCTTAGTCATGGATCTGTCACAGTTACTGTGATCCTGAGCCAGTCCCTTCTAAGCTTGAGGTTTTCATTTCTTTTCAATAAAATCAACTTGGACAAGAAAATCAGGAAGATCCCTTTCAGAACGTATTATCCACTATAGAATAATATGCAAAAGTGAAAGTATTTGTGGTAATTTTTGGATGATTTTATACAAACCTGTTTTTATTAGAGCCAGTTTCTCATTTTATTTTCCTTGTAGAAAATCCTGGGCCACTTTAACTTTTCTTTATCCTCTGGCTTGTGTGTCCATTTGGAATGCTTGCTGGCCAGGTGTAGAACAATGGAGACATACCTCCTTGTGGCTTTGGTAGAACTACTGTGGATATGAGTAAATAGACTTCTTTCCAATTACCTTCTTTCTGTCTTCTGATCTTTGATGTACTGGATTACTGAAAGTATATCAGAGAACTTCAGATTTCTAACTCTAGAAGTTTCCCAATAGTTTAAAAACAGAACAAATAATAATGTTTCCCATTGGCCCCTACTCCATTGCAACTCTGATTTGTATGATTTCTAGATTTTTAAAATGTATATTCATAAATTTGTTAATAGGAACTTTTATTTCCAGAAATTAACAGTTAAAAATTTTATTGAATTTCAAATTAGTTAGGTGACTGTCTTCCATTCCCGTGGTCTTTGTACAGTAAAAATTGAGTATTTAAGAATTCTTTTCTGATAGCCTTGTAGGCTGGGACAAGCTTTTAGCCAAGATGCCAATTTATTTGCCAAAAGTAGAATTTTTTCAGTGATTTCTTGATGCTTTTAAGTTTAGGATATCCTGGAATTTGGAGAAATTCTAATCATTTCTTGAAAGTGCTTCAAAAATGGATAGGGTAACAATACAATTTTGTTTTAGAAAAAAAATTTTCTTTGGATCCCTGTTTATTGACAAAATAGAGACATAAAATTTGCTCAGAAGATAGGCTTTTTAAAAATTATTATTTATTTATTTATTTATTTATTTTTTAGGTTTTTAAACTAAAAAGAAATCCAAAGTATCAGTGGGCATGTTCTCTTTCAGTGATAGAGCAGGAAGTTTTTGCAGGGAGGTTAAACAGAAGAAAACCAGCTTTTTATTTTCTCAGAAGAGCCTCATGTTTCCAGTACCTGGCATTTGGCATGGAGCGTATCTGTGGCCAGGTTGATAATTCTTTTGGGAAACATGCCATTGTACTTAAGTTTTCAGATGATTATGTCAATATTGACGTGTCAAAGAAATGAACTGTGTACCTCTCTGATAAAAGATATCTGGGGAAAGGATTAGAAAAGGACAAGGCAGTTAGAGCAATAAACATTCCTTTCGTTAATAGTGTTCAAATGGTTCCTAAGGACATTTTACCATTAAAATTTCTCCTAGAAAACACTTGCTACTACTTGAGATGTGTGGTAAGTCTGACCTCTGGCCATTTCTAGAAGCATCATGTGGACTGTGTAGGGGTGCCGTGTTGCAGCCTGGACCCAGCACCCAGGAGACTCAGGCCAGGGACAGATCGGCTCCTTCCGAGTGAGTCAGACCCAGCCAGGGAAACTTGGGTTGAGGGGATGAAAATTCCATCAACTGACACTTAGGAGACATTGCGTTTCTTTTCCTTTAGTGACTGCCAGTGTGATAACTTACAGGGGTGGAAATGATCTGTGTGCAAGTGGAGAGAGGGAGTGCCAGGGACAGAGGGCCTGGAAAGAGACCTGGATGAGTCCCTAGGAAGGGGCAGAGACAGGAGGAGGAGGAGGAGGGGAGGGGGAGAGGGAAGGGGAGGAGGAGGCGGCCTGGCTTCAGTGGAAACAAGAACAAAGGCTCTACACTCAGCCCTCTTCTTTGTCCCTCCTGTGTCTCTCTTCTCCTCCTCGCTCCTTCCTTTAGTATTTTAAGGCCCCAAATGCATACAGAGATAGTGACTGTTATAGCTTGTCTCTAGATGCCCCCACAAAACCTCATGTGCTCATAGGTGAGGCTTTTTGGAGGTGGCTGGATCTAGGGTATGTGATGCTGGGATTAAGAATGTGATGACAGGATTAAGGTTGCAATGTTGGGATTAGGGGGTACCATACCCTGGATGTGAGTGCCTAAGGGTGGGTACCCTGGATGGAATATAAGGGACAGAAAGAGGGCAGCTGCTATTGCTTGCTACTTTGCTGTCTTCTGCCCAACATGGATTCTTTCTTCTCTGCAATGCCTCTCTGCCATGCCACCCTGCCTTGGAGCTAGCCAACTACGAACTGAAACTTCTACAAACTGTGATCTACAGTAAACCTTTCCTCCTTTAACTTTGGGTGTGGGGTGTTTTGTCTCAGCAATATGAATAGTTACTAAGAGAGGGACCTTTCAACAACATTCTTTCTCTAATCCTCACACACATAGAGGCAAACTATCATGGGATGTTTAAATCTTTAAATAAAAGCAAAATAGAAGTATAAAAAGTGGCGGGATGATTTTTATGCAAAACAATTAGAAAGGCAAGGTAGTACCTTAAAGGAAAACAGGCAACAGTGTTTATGGCTGCTTTCTTGTGACCATGGGCCCAGAAGTGGCCTGGGCAGGAATGAGGTTGTGGCCTGGGTTTGCTCCTGCAGTGCTCCAGGGTGGGAACCAAGAGTTGGCATGGAAGGTTCAGGGCCACCTCAGTCTGTGGTGGAAGGCTTTTTAGTTCATCACTCTGTCCCTGATACTATCATCCAGGAGTATAATAGGGAAAGGTGGCCAATGGCCTTCTGATGTTTCTGGGTTCACTAAATATTTGTGAGAGATTGATCATCCACACACTGATTTAAGCCAAGGATCACAAGTATGTTTTATCCTAAGGGCCAGTGGTTACTGGCCAATGCCAGATTTCTGAAATGCTGAGTTGAGAATGATCAGAGGCCTTGTCTGGACTTCGCTGGGTATGAACCATGAAGATCATGGTAGAGAGGTGGCTTTTTTCCTTCTCTAATTTAATCCTTCTAAATCACATTAATCTCAGATTTCTCTTTCTTCTCCATACATAGGTGTATTTTGCCTACTCAGACCATGTCTGAGATTGGATCTGACCACCATTATAAAGCATAAACCTAGAGTTAGTTCTCGAAGTAGATAGTATGATCACTTGCATGTCAGGAGTCTGCCTTCCTAACCCTCTTCTCTGGTGTGCTCTTTACCCTTCTCTGTCATCCTCCCTAACCCTAGTACATACAAATCTGTATAATCTTGATGTTGCTGAAGAAATAGGCAGAAAGCCATCTACACCCCGGGTGGGGTGGATTCCTTCAGTTCGTGTTACCCCAGGGAGAGGGAGCATCCTAGGGTGGCCCACAAGACCATGTTTCACTTCGAATGGACAAATGTGTTTTCGAGTCTTGGATGAATCCTTGTCTGTGTTTGGGTACCTGGGCTGGTTTTCTCAGACCTCACCACTCCTGCCGAGCAGCAAGGTTCCAGCTCTTAAAATAGGTGGCGAAGACATTGCCTTCTTTGGTGATGATTCTAGGAAAACAAGTGGCAAGTTTCCCTCTCTTCATTTTAGTCTTATGAGACTGAAGCATTCTCCTCAGCATTCATTTTGCTTTTTCTGCTCATCTAGTAATTCAAACTGCATTCAGAACGTCTCCAGTATTGAAAGCTAGAAGTGTCCTTTCCTGTGAAAGCTGTGTTCCTGAGAGAACCACTGAGGGGTCAGAGCTGTGACCTTCCTCCTCTGGCCACCCTAGTAGCTCTCCAGCAGGGGGCACGTCTCTTCCCATCTGGGGCAGAGGCACAGGAGCGGTCCAGCTCCATGCAGCATCATTCTCTGAGGGAGGCCATGAGGTAGTGTGAGAGGTCAAGGGCAAAGGCTTCGAGCTCTGACAGCAAGGACTCAAATCCCAGCTCCTTAGTTTATAGCTGTGGGAATGTCACGTGACATTTCTGCCCTTAGCTATTTATAAAACAAGAAACCACTCTTGCTTTCTCATAGGGCTGTTGTGAGATTGGTTAAGAGCACGTGTGAAACACCGGCACACATGCAGCGTCCTAGAAGTGCAAAAGTGCTGACCTTGTTGTAACTGAACGAGCTAGCTTGTCCTTGAAGATGTGGCTGTCTTAACGTCCAGCTCTTATGACACTTGGTGCTGCCCTGCTTCAGGCAAGGAGGAGACAACTCCAGGTGTCTGATAGGGGGTTGCTGCCCGTGGCTGGCGATTCTCACTAGCCTGCAGAAATGGAGACACTTGTTAAATCTGAATGCCAAGGTACCTCAGATGATTTGCAGTCTGAAGGCAGAGGGCAAGTGTGTGCCTCAGAAGGACAGGTGAGTGGGCCCCAAGCTGCCCTGTACTCCCCTCGCCTGCTCTACAGAGGCATGAAGATGCTCTTGGGCATAGGAAGGGAAGCAAGGTGATTGTTGGACTTCGAATACTAACTCAGTGGCAGCCATATTCTTCCTTCTGGGGCCCTGGTCTGCCTTAATGGTCTCTGATGACCTGGTCACCTTAACAACTCAACGCTGCTGAAGCTACATATATAGCGGGTGCCTCTGCCCTAGTCTGGGTCATGCAGCCAGGAGGCCCAGATGGGGAGTGATGAGGATACAACCATTAGGGGAAAATGTGGTGCTAAGAATAGCCAGCTCCACACGGCGATAAGGGCCCAGATGGTCAGGGACCTCAGCTGGGGACAGAGAAGGCGGAGGTGGAAGAGAAAGCAGGGTGATAAGATAGGGACTGTGACACAGGAATGCACAGCTCAGGCTCTGGAGACGCTCAGAGCCCGTGGTTGGTGAGGGGCCTGCTGGAGCCCTCCCGCTGTGCCCTGCGGCTGTGAGCAGGTGGGCAGAAAGGGCTGCCTCTGACCTGAGCTCATCACAGACTCTCAGAGCCAGCAGCATTTGAGAAATCCTTTCACACACCGGCACTTCACTCCCAGTGCTTACAGGGAGAGAAGTCTGTGGCTCAGACACACGAAGGGACTGTCTTGAGGGTGGCGGCAGAGTTTAGTCTAACCCCAGCTCTCTGGCTGCTCTTGGTCTTCCGGGTATCCCCACCCCAGCCCTGCTGTGATCGCCTCAACCTTGCACCCATTGCTCAGTTCCCGGACACACAGGCTGTCCCAGAGGGGGCTGGCCAAGGCTACAGGTGCTGGTAATCCCCAGGAACACCGAGCACCTTCTCGGAAGCAGGCCTGGGATACACCCGACTGGGCCTCTGCCTTCCTGGAGTCTGGGAAGGCGAGGGACAAGCAGTTAACAAGGAAACACAAAGAGGAAACATTCATTCATTTCAAATTGTGGCAAGGGCCAGGAAGGAATTGAATAATGGGGTCCCCGGCATTGTTGTGCTTGGGGTCTTCCTCTTTAAAATCATGACCACTCTGATGCTTGCTGAGACTTAGGGTGAATATTCTGCTGTACGTGTACTCCCCACTCCCACCTCAGCCCTGTCCTCCAGCTGAGTGCAGGTACAGACATATTTAGAGTTGGTAGATACTGACCCTCTTGGGGTCCAGTGATTACTGTTTGTTTCTTCTTTGTGAAACTTACGGAGACGTTCCCACTTGGCTGCGATTGTCAGTTTGGACACAGACTAAGGAACATGCACAAATCATGCTCAGGCTTTCTGGGCCTTATTTACAGCCCCCGCTGCTACCCTGACCAGCCAGTATGGATAGCTGTCCTTTCTAGGACTGTGATTTTGAGGCAGGGCAGAGGCTCTGGAGCACACTCGTTCCTCTCCTTGATCCATGTACAGCAGCAGGCTGACAGGAACCCTTGAGGTATTTCTCTACCTCACCCTTGAGTAGAGAGAGTTCCACCATGGCAAGTTTAGGTCACAAGCATTAAATTGCTTCGCAAGTGCCCAGAAAGCAACCCCTTTGTACTCAGCTATTGCTTGACCAAGAGGCAGCTGATGCTGACACAAAAATAACTTGGCAGGCGTGGTCAGGCTTGACGAGGGCTTGCAAGGCCTTTGGTTGGAGCTTAATGTGAAATGAGTTGGTGCTCTGACCAGGATTTAAGGGCATTCAAGATGTTCCGGAGTTGTGGGCTTCAGCAAGGCCCGAGGGAAGTTGTTGGAGGGTTGAGGGGGTAGTGGTGGGTCTGTGGGGGAACTCCAGTGCTCTGTGGCTAAGCCAGAATAAGCATGATTATTTCCACAAATCAAGCCATTTTCATGCATATTTCCCCTTGTGTCCTGATCTGTGTAATTATGGAATGCATATGTGTGGGAAGGAGTCTTTGGAAAACTGGTTCCTGTTCTTTGTCAAGAGGCTGAAAAGCTTAGGAAATTGGTTCATGAAGAAATTCTGGAGTGGAGAGCTGGCAGGAATTCCAGGTGGCAGGGGAGGGTGACGTGTCTGAGGCAGGGGCCAGGCTGTGCTGCTTTGCTGCTCTGTCCCCCGGAGCCTGGCAGAGGTCAGATGGGGACCGTGGTGCAGAAGGGGGAGATGTGAAAGTGGTGATGAACAGATTTTTTTTTCGGTGTGTGTATCACTGAGAACTGAACCCAGGGCTTCCCCATTGAGCTACATCCATGGCCCTCTTTTCTTTATTTAATTTTTATTCAAGGCTACGCAGTTCCGTGATTATTTTCGGAGTCTTGAATAAAAAGATTTGGGAGTCTTTTAGTGGTGCTCGGTGATCTATACAAATACAGAATCCATTCAGTGACTGTATGCTCGCTGGTAAGCAAAATGAGACACGTTCCTCTGCCTGCATGGGGTGAAAAGCAGACAGCCAGGGCTCAGTTCAAATTCCTGTTTGTCTCTAAAATCAGGCAAAGTCTTAAAGGTCTCCGGGCAGTGATGTCCTCGCCGGGAAGAAGGAACAAGAGCCAGGTTTGTAGAGTTGGAAATGAAGTAGCAAGCAAAGAGCCTTGCAGGTAGCAGGTGGTATTGAGTGGATGGCAAGTCCCCGGACTAATGTCACCTCCCCATGCAGGCTTTGCTTACAGCTGGCCAAGGAGGTGATGGTATCAGGAGAGGGTAGCCTGCTTTATATCTTGAGAGGAGAAATGTATCAGGCATTCAGTCTTGGCTTAGAATGCCCGTGAGTACTCCCATGTGGCTTGCGTAGTACAATGCCCCGGAGTTGACAATGCTAATGCATTTTTGCCATAAAATAAAAGGGAGGAGGTTGTATGCTTTTTCTCAGTGGATTGATATGGGAAGATGAAGATTCAGTCTGTGGTACTTGGTCCATCCAATGAAGCGGAGGAATGTGAGTCCATGCCATGTGGATGCCATTCCAAATGTCACAAGCTGATGACTGCTTTGCTTCCTCCTCCACGATGCAGCTCACCCCAAGGCCTCACACCCCAGCTTGCATCCCTGCCTGCCCTGAGCTGGCTTGCATTCTGCTTTACCATCTGCTCCCTCAAGCTTTCCTGTAGCTGCTCCTCCTCCCCCATGCTTCAAGGTTGCTGTGTGTATAGACCACCTCTGCTGTTTCTCTGGGCATCTTCAGTCCATAACAAGTGGCTGTCCATCAGCTGCCCTGCCCTAGTGGCCCTTGGGCTTCTGAGCATTCTGCTCACTTAGAACAAAAAGCGACCATGCAGTTAGGATAGGTACAATGGGCTACTCAGCATTCCTCAGAGTAAAGACTCCTTTTGTCCAGTGCTGACTTTGGAACATTCTTCTTGAGGTTTCGGTGCAGGAAATTGGAATCACCAGGGCAAAGACGGCATAACAGAACTTCCCTGTGGGAAAATGACCCCTTAAAGGTAGTTGGTTTTCTGCTGCTCCCACAATTGCTTGCTATCTGTCCACAGTATAAGTGATATTTTCTTTTTAGCACATGGAAAGGTTATTTGTTTTAGGGACCTAACTTCCAGAGTGCAATTTTGTTTCCATACCAGGGACTTTTACATAAACAAGATGATATGAGTAATGATTTTCATAACTTTTGTGGGCAGTAACAAAATACCTGTGAAAAGCTCCAGCCTAGGTGGAGAACCAATTGCTGTTTCCAATCATTTTAGTACCCAGGGTTCCTGAAAGTCAGCCAATTCTGGTTGAGAGGGTAAAATCCTCAAACTTAGAAAATGATGTTGCTTGAAAACAATGGAAGTCTCTAACCAAACTTAAAAAGAGTGCTACTTTCAAATTCCACATTTCTATATGGCATGTTCTGTCATCTTAAATAAGATGTCTACATGACTTCCATTAGAGATGCAACTTTCACAAACTTTCAGGTATGAATTAGTATCTGTTGGTGTTTTTAACGTACATGTCTGAAGGAGTTACGTGAGGAAGCTTGAGATTGCTGGTGTTGACATCTTGCCAGCCTGTCTTGAAACAGTCCCTTGCACATTACTGTGACATCACACATCATTTATGAATGAGAAGAAAACTATCTTGTGCAAGGTCATGTATTTAATATGTTAAGAAACTAGAATATTGAAAACGTTTTTATTAAGATAAATTTACATGCCACAGAACTCCTCCTCCTCCTAAAGGATGCAATGTAATAATTTTTAATATATTCACAAAATGTGTAGCCATTGCCAGTACCTAATTTCATAATATTTCCATCATCCTGGTAGGAGGCCTCATATTCATTAGGAGTCACTCCTGAATCCATCTTCTTCCCAGTCCTGGGAAATCCCTGACCTACTTTCTGTCTGTTAGCTTTCTATCGCTGTGATAAAATAACTTACGGGAGGAAAGGTTTATTTGGGCTGTGTTTTCAAAGGTTTAGTTCATGGTTGACTGGCTCCTTTGTTTTGGGGCCTGTGGTGAGACAGAACATCAAGGCAGGGAGCAAAGCTGCTCACCTCGTGATGATAGGAGAGGAGAGGAGAGAGGGGGTCCTGTGATCCTAATGTCCCCTTCAAAGGCATATCCCCTCCCACACAGATTCACCTTTTAAAGTTTCACCGCCTCCCAGTAGTGCCACAGACTGGGAGTCAGTGTATAGACCTTAAGGAGCCATTTAAGATCCAAATCATAATGCAGTCTCTATGAGTTGGCCTGTTTGTATAAATAGAATCATACAATATGTAGTCTTTTGGGACTGGCTTCTTTGACTTAGCCTACTGTTTGGAGCTTCATCCACTTTGTAACATATATTGGTGTGTAGTATTCTTTTGCGTGCATGTACTGTGTTTTATTTATTCAGTTACTTGTTAGAGGAAGTGAAATGAAGGGTACTCTAGTCCTACCTACTCTAGGTGTGGTCCTTGGACTTGCAGCACCTGCTGCTTTCTTCTGCACTTGTCACCTGATCCTTCCTCCCTGAGTAATGAGTAAGCTCTTTCAAGTGTGAGAAGATCTACGGAGTCACACACCTAGGCCTAGGGCTGTGATTTCCCAATTTCTAGGCTACAGGGATTTTTACTCCTCCGTGTCATATCCAGACATATTCAGAATGCATCATTGTCCTATAAAATACTAATAACCTCTTCACTGCATCAGTGCATGGTATGGAGAGACTCACAGCCTTTGCACTGACTCAGTGGAATAGCTGAAACTAAAAGGAAGCTATGTTAGCGTGGCCCTTCATTGCTCTGTGAGTCTGTTGCTAATCCTCAGGTAGCCATGTCTAGCTTCCCTCTGCAAAATTTCCATTCCACAATAATGTGTAAGAACTTAGTAAAGGAAGCGCTCTACTCCCGAACACAGCTTTTGAGGAGCATCCTCCAGTATTAGTAACACTTGGAACTCAGTTTTGGGAAACACACTGATCTCAGTATAGATGACCCAAAATCTTACCCAGTCCCTGTGATGTACCAGTGACATCCAAGTTTCCTAAGTATTTATTTCTTTTACTTCAGACTTTATTTACCTGTCAACTCTGAGTAGTTAAAGTTGGAATTTAGAAAACAATATTTCTCCCAGTATCTAGACAGAGAATAGTAAAGTGACCTTGAAAGGGACCTAGAGATGCTCAAGAACCACATTGGCTTTTGATTGGTCTTATAAGACAAGAACAGCTGCCCATTTGCTTTGCTGCCTTCTCTACTATGTCTGCAGGAACACAGCACCCTTGTTTGTCTCATGAGTTATCACAGTCCCCAGGAGAGATACACGTGTGGTGACAGGAATGAGTAATGGAGGGCAGGTGGGGATGTAGATATCAATGCTATTTCTATCAGTTTTGTGAAATACCTTAAAGTCAACTTGTGTCCTGTCCTGTCGGTTGTTTAGGTTGTGTTCTTACTATTGGGATGCTGAGTTTTTAAGAGTACAAGGCAAATCGCACACTGAGGAAGGGCCGAGCCCTCAGCTTCCCTGCAGCTGGAGGCCTTGGCTGAAATTGGGAAGGCTGGTGTGTACTGACCAGTGGCTTGGGGAGTGGGGAGGGTGGAGGCAAGCACTAGAAACCCTGGGGAAGAGCCTGGGAGTCTGAAGTCTGGCTCGGGTAGTTCAGTGGCCTGTGCATTAGACCTCTTCTGCTTTACAGCCGATGCCAGCTTGAGCTTCCAGGAGACCATATGCCCTTGGCCTTGGCCTAGGCGCAGGCTGCATTCCTGAGGCCTGTTGGCCTCTGGAAGGGTACAGCCCTCTGGACTTTGGAAAGTTTGACCAGTGTCCCTGTAAGCTGCGGCCAAAGCTGCCTGGGGCTCAGGCCATTTCTGGCTAGTTTTGGCTAAGGTCAATGTTTGGGATATTTGGAGGAGGTCAAATACCTTGAGGCTCTCAGGAGGGTAGGACTAGTACTAGAATAATCCTGGGGCCAAGGTCTTCTGGGCAACTTGAATCCTCTGCATTGTCTGAAACACCAGTGTCTTTTTATTTTTTTTAATTTTTTTACCAAGAGCATGTATGGTACATTGTATACATAATGGTCACATTCATCATAGTTATTTTGTACCTGTACATGATATATCTTGGTTTTCCCCCCTCTTCCCTACCCCTCCCTTCTGCTCACCCCTTTCGCATTTATGGCAGGTTTATTTATATTTTTCCATTTTTTTCCCTTCCCCTTTCTTTCCTTTTTGCCCCCGTCCCTCTTTCTAGTTCTCCTCTCTTTTGAATATTATCTTCTTTTTATATAATATCTATTACACCTCTTTGTCTTATTTACATTATGGTTTCTCATATCAGAGAAACAATTTGATATGTACTGATAAGTGTCTAATTTATTTCACTTAAGAGTATGTTCTCAAGGTACATCCATTTACCTACAAATATCTCTAGTTTATCCTTTTTTATAACAGAGTAGTACTCCACTGTGCAGAAAAACTGGATCAAATGGAACCTCTAGTTGTAGTTTTCTGAGGAATCTCCACACTGATTTCCACAGTGGCTGGACCAGTCTACATTCCCACCAACAGTGGGGGAGGGTTCCTTTTTCCCTGCAGCCCTGCCAGCACTTATTATTGGTTGATGTTTTGATAATCGCTGTTCTTTCTGAAGTGAGATGGAATCTTAACATTGTTTTGATTTGTATCTCTCGAAATGACTAGTGATATTGAACGCTTTTTCATGTATTTATTTGCTATTTTTATTTCGTTGTCTGAGAAATGTTTATTCATTTCAGATGCCCACTTTTTGATAGAGTCTTTAAATTTGGGAAGTTTGGTGTTTTTGAGTTCTTTGTATATTCTAGATGTTAGACCTTTGTCTAAGGGACAGCTGGGAAACATTTTTTCCCAGTCTGTGGGTTTTTGCCCTGCTGTATTGGTGATTTCCTTTGCTGTGCCCAAGGAAGTGGTCCCAAGCACTGATTCTTTGTGTTGTTTCCCATGCAGTTTGGGTTCTGTTCATAAATTTTTTTCCTACCCTTGTGTCTTCAAGAGTTCTTCCTATTCTATTCTCTAGGAGATTTAGTGTTTCTGTTTTAATGTTTAGATCTTTGACCCACTTCAATTTTAGTTTAGTACATGGTGAGAGACGTGTCTAATTTTAGTTGTTGGCATGTGGCCAGCCAGTTTTTCCAACACCATTTATTAAAGAGGCTATCTTTTTTCCATTTAGGGTATTTGGCTCCTTTGTTGAAGATGAGGCATTTGAGTGTGTTTGGAGTTATTTCTGCATCTTCTAACCTGTTCCATTGATCCTCAGGTCTGTCTTTTTGCCAGTACCATTCTGTTTTTATCACAGTAGCTTTATAGTGTAGTTTCAGGTCGGGGATTGTGCCACCTACCTTGCTCCTGTTGCCCAGGATTGTTTTTGCTATTCTTGGTCTCTTCAGGTTCCAGATGAATTTCATGATTGTCCTTTCTAATTCTGTGAAATATGTTAATGATATTTTGATTGGAATTGCATTAAATCTGTATAGTAATTTAGGAATTATGGCCATTTTCAAAACTGAATCAGGAAGAGATAAAAATGCTAAATAACCCAATATCAGCCATTACAATTGAAGAGGTGATTAAAAACCTACCAACAAAGAAAAGCCCAGATCCCGATGGTTTCACAGCTGAATTCTGCAAGAAATTCAGAGATGATCTAATACCACTACCCCTCAAACTCTTTAATGAAATTGAAAAGGAAGCAGTATTTGTAAAATCATTCCTGGAAGCAAGCATTACTCTGATACCAAAACCAGGAAAGGATCCAACTGAAAAAGAGAACTACAGACCAATTTCCCTAATGAACATAGATGCAAAAATTTTAAACAAGATACTGGCAAACAGAATGCAACGAATTATCAAGAAGATTATACACTATGACCAAGTAGGATTCATCCCAGGAATGCGGGGATGGTTCAACATACGCAAATCAATATATGTAACACACCATATCAACAAAGTCAAAGACAAAAATCACATGATCATCTCAATAGATGCAGAAAAACATTTGACAAAATCCAACACCCATTCATGATAAAAACACTACAGAAATTAGGAACAGAAGGTCTATATCTAAATCTGATAAAAGCCATCTATGACAAACCAACAGCTAACATCACACTAAATGGTCAGAAACTAGAAGCTTCCACACTAAAATCTGGAACAAGACAAGGATGCCCACTATCACCACTGTTATTCAATATAGTTCTAGAAACATCAGCCAGAACAATTAGACAAGAGAAAGAAATAAAAGGAATAAAGATAGGAAAGGAAGAATTTAAATTATCATTATTTGCAGATGATGTGATATTCTACATAGAAGACCCCGAAAATTCCACCAAAAAACTTCTAGATTTAATAACAAAGTTCAGTTGTGTAGCTGGATACATAGTCAATACCTAAAAGTCAGTAGCATTCCTATGTACAATTAACAAAGTCACCGAGAAAGAAATAAGAGATGATATACCTTTCACAGCTGCATTAAAAAAAAAGAAATACTTAGGAATTTATCTAACAAAGGAAGTAAAAGGTCTTTACATCCAAAACTACAGTACTCTAAAAAAAGGAATTGAGAGGGATATCAGAAAATGGAAAGATATACCATGTTCCTGGGTAGGGAGAAACACCAGTGTCTTATGTGCCAAGGCCACTGGTGATGTGAGGGAGGAGAGTGGAGGACTTTCTAGAGAAAGTCCTAAAAAAAAAGGATTACATGGACAGTGTTACCATATGACCTGGTAGTTCCACTTTTGATATTTATATACCCAAGAGAATTGAAAACATTTGTCCACATAAAAACTTGTACATGAATATTCACAACAGCATTATTCAAAAGAGCCGAAAGATGGAATACTACATTGTTTCTCTAGTGTGAGAAACTGAAAGTGTAAATAAGGACTAAAATCTATTATATTGGGAAAGGGGAGAAATTGTTCAAATGGGAAAGGGAACAAGGGAGGGGAAGGGGGAAAGGAATGGAGGGACAAGAGAAAAAAGAATAGAAGGAAAAGAATGGAAACAAAGCTTTTGTAAAAGGGGGGGTGAAGGGAGGGAGGAGAATGGGAAAAAAAGAAGAAACAAGATATATCATGTACTGGTGTAAATCCCCTATGATGAATGTTATCACTCTGTACATCTAAAATGTACCATTAAAATAAATTTTAAAAAGCAGCAAGATATATTATGTACAGGTACAAATTCTCTATGATGAATGTTATCACTATGTACATCTGAAATGTAACGTTAAAATAAGATTAAAAAATAATGTAGAACAACCCAAATGCCCATCAGTTTATAAACAGGTAAACACAATGTGGAATATGTGCCTGGTGGAATATGAGCCACAGAAAGTACTGACTTATGGTGCTGCCACAACACTGAAAACGTTATGTCAAGTAAAAGAAGCCAAGCATAAAGGCCACATGTTGCATAACTCCATTTACCTGCTTTTGTGAACTGTCCAGAATAGGCAGGTATGTAGGCTAGAAAGTAGATTTGTGGTTGCTGGGAATTCAAAGGAGGGATGAGTGGAGAGAGACTATAAATGGAGTCTCTCTCCACTATAGTAGGGTTTCTTTTTAGGGAGATGGAAATGTTTATAATTAATGGTGGTGGATGCCCAACTTTGTGAATATATTAAAAACCACTCGATTGTATGGTTTGAAAGGGTGAATTTTGTATGAAGGATATAGCAATTCAACAAAAAAGGAGGACAAGGTTTATGCCTTCTGTTTAGAGAACAGAAGGGCTTTAGATGCTTTTTAAAGTTTGGTTATTTGAACTGTGGGGTGTCTTGGCTTGCAGGGTGGGGTGAGAAACTGCCTCTCGCAGCGGTGCTCCCCACCCTGCCTCCCTGTAGGGCCTGGTGGTTCATGTCTCTGATCAGCCCAGATGTGACTGTGCTCCCTTACTTTGATGGACACAAGTGCACATCTACACACGTCTGTACCAGCTTGATAGCACTGCTGGGGCTGAGCCCCGCACGGGGATGGTGTCTGGTGGGACCTGGAGCTTGGGGTGGCTAGTTCCCTGCCACTCAGGGGTCCTTGCAGGGATTCTGGCCAAGGGGTTCTGAGGGCTGTGGCTGTCACCAAGTACTTCTTACACAGGCAGGTCAGGCCGTGTGAGCTCAGAGAGGAGTTGAGCAAACACTGAGGAATTGATAATTCTAATGGGGAGACTTTCATCAAAATGAAGACCAAGAAAGCAATTTATTTGAGAAACTTTCTAATAGATTAGGAGCTTTTGTGTGTGCTTAAATGTATGCATGCTGCTAACCTAGTCTTTTAACAAATTGTGTGTGTGTGTGTGTGTGCACGTGCGCGCGCGCGCATGCGCGTGTGTGATAGATTTACTTCACATGTAGATATATAATTACGGTATTTTATTTTTTCATAAATGGCATCATTTTTTCACATTACAAATGTATTACTTTTGTAATTAGAAAATGAATATACATTAAAAAAATGGCCTAAAGAATACTGTCTAAAAACTTATAAATTAAAAAAAGTATCATTTACTAGATATGTAAATGATATCTAGTAAATGAATGTATCATATCTAGTAAATGAATGTATCATTTACTAGATTTGTGAGGGAAAATGTGGCCAAAAGACTCATCAAGAGATTTATTTTTAGAAATATTTCACTGACATAGTGATTTACAGTTTATGAACTTTGTTCATGTTTCACTCCCCCATTCCATTTATCAGCTGATCAGCCCTCTCCTAAAGTCCTGATACTGGATGGTGCTGAGTCCTAAGAGTGCCAAGGTGCCCTGCCAAGGTGGCTGGCTTTCCCAGGGTGCACAGTTTCGGTGGACTTTACCAGCCTGTTCCCACTGGGCCCTGCTGGTAAGGGACATCGCAAAGGCTGCCATGGGGCCTTGAGGCCACACCTCCCAGGCATGTGGCAGGTGATGCAATGAGTTGGGCAGGAAGGAATCTCTACCTCCAGCTACCAGTGTCCCTCTTAGCTCCAAGGGCTGGAATTATGGGATGCCTACCAGGCTAGTTTTCATATTCCCTGCTGGCCCCCAGAAGGCAGGCAGGCAGGCAGCAGTGTGAAGTGAGCAGGAAGCAGGCTGGCCACCCCAGTGGATCCCTTTCCCACATTTCCGTGACCTGTTCATGCAAGAACAAGTTCCCTGTTTTTTTGCCTTCTGTAGCCAAGAAGGGGCTGTAGAATCCACAGTGCTCATTACATTTAAGTCAGTCACTGAATCCTCCTGGCCAATTTCATGTCAGTTAGCATCTTGAAAGCAAGTTGTGGGGAAAATTAGGAATCAGGAAGCAAATTGAATTATACATCAAAGAAAAGCAATTGCTTGACCTTTCTTCTGTCCAAGATCTGCTGTTCCTTAGGATAGGGATCCAAGTTGGATGTAGTCAATTCATTGTGGGGGGATGGAAGTCAGTTAAACTGAAGGACTCCTGGAGCACTTTCTCTACCAAGAAATGTTCCCAGCAT
The DNA here is from genome assembly GCA_004026905.1 of Hystrix cristata. Classification (NCBI taxonomy): domain Eukaryota; kingdom Metazoa; phylum Chordata; class Mammalia; order Rodentia; family Hystricidae; genus Hystrix; species Hystrix cristata. Next base: position 53,890 of record PVJO010000397.1, on the reverse strand, counting down.
AAGTAAGAAGCACAGAATGAGAGTTTTGTCAAAAGAGTATGTACTATGAATTGGGGAAGTAAGAAGTATGAAAGCAAAACTGTTGTTTAGTGTCATAATTAAGTGTAAATTAGGTGAGACAAAGTGATGTGCTTTGAGATTTCAAAGGGGAGAACCACTGTGGTCGGAGTTGTCTGGTTAGGATGGACTACAGGACAGATCTCTGGAGATGGGCTGAGATTGGAGAGATGAGGGGAAGTTGTGGCATGCTAGATGAAAGGGAAGAAAGAGGGTGAAGTGTGGGGTGCACAGGAGGTGGTTCATTGGGCTGGAGAGGGGAGTCCAGTTGGATGGGTGGAGTATCCTGCACTGATGGTGAGTCCCTAGAATTGAGCAGAGGCACGCTGGAATGGAGTTAATGATAGTTGTTAAAGTGGGAATAACCTGGTAAAACAGATATTAAAGGAGATCAGATTGGTGTTCAATAGTAATCACTTTTCCTCTTAGGGCCACAAGTGACCAAAAGGATTGTTGAGCTTGAAACCCTTTACTTAGATGGGAGGAACTGAGTGAGATGTGAGAGAATCAAATGACTGCCTCTCTGACAGAGAAATTGTAAAAAATGTATGTGTGTCACCAATCTGTGTACACACCACACACACACACACACACACACACACACAGAGAGAGAGAGAGAGAGAGAGAGAGGGAGAGAGAGAGAGAGAGAGAATACCAGGAACATATTAGGTATGGTACCAGGTATGATGAGAAGCACAAAGTTCAGATCATGAATCTTTGGTATCTCCGAGATGCTCGCAATCCAATTAAAAGGCCTAGTTGTATGAGAAGTCAGCAGCACTTTTAGAGTTGCCGAGTTTATGCAGGGTATAGTTCTTGGCTCGGGAGGTAAGGGTGTAGACTGCAGAATCCTGGGACTGGGATTGGATAGGAAGACAACATTGGGGTTCCAAAGCTGGAAGTCCTGAGGAGAGGCTCAGGTCCAGCACACTCACCACCCGGGGCCTGACCTTTGGGCAGGACTGGACAGACAAGAAGAGCAGAGAGCTTTGGGAGACCCCAGGAGATGGCTCAGGAGACTCCAATCCCTGTTTGGGTGGGAGTGAATGTGCAGGGGAGCACAGGGTTCTGGAAGATGAGAAGCAATTGGTTGCCTGTAATGCTACTTTTCTTAATCTACCTGCTTCCTGCAGTGTGGGCAAAGTGTCTTAGTCTTGCCATTGTTACCTCATTGTTTGATGAATATGGCATCTTTAACAGGTTTCTCTCTTTCCTTATGTTCACTCAATAATCATTTTCAAGTAGCTTGGCTCTCTCCAAATGGTTCTCCATGATGAATGAAGCCAGTTACCTTTGTAAAACACATACTGTATCATTTTGTGTCTTGCTTCTATGCCTAAAATGCTTGACGGCTTTCTGTTGCATGTTGCTTTTCCTTATCATTATCCATTATTCCTGTTGTATTACTTCTAATAACCTTCCATCCTTAATGCCTTCTAATCTCCTACCCCTCCACTCCTTTACTCCTTCCCTCCTTCAAACCAGTGAAGGATACTTTGCTATTTTGGTCTTGTAGACTAGTATTGAGTTCCTATTTTGTCTCCCCCTTCCTAGAGCTGAAATACTGTATCAAAGAGAGGTTTCTAAACATAGCTGATACTACATGTATAAAGACCAGACCTGATGGACATTTATCAACTTCAGATAGTCAGGAGAGAGTGTCCTCAATCAACGGACTAAATGCACAAAAGTGTAAAATGATCTGGTACCTTCCCTTCTGCCCTCCCCTCCAGGTAGTCTGGTGCTGATGTGCCCACCCATTACTGTATATTTCCCCCAATCTGAGGACTCCTCTTCTTGTAACCCACTTCCCTCACAGCTGTTTCCCAGCTGCAGGGGGCTGGAGCAGAAATAAATTAACCATTCCTAAACACTGATCATCCAGAACTAGGTAGAACTGGCTGGTCAAACAATCACATGCAACCAAATTGCTGGAACATCATAGATAGCAGTGACAAATCAGTTCCACAGAGTGAGTAGAATTTCCGCAAATGGTCTTTCTACCAGTTGGTTACTTCTATGCAGTAGCACCTTAAAAGCCCAGTGGAAGGCAGTTTATCCTTGTACCTTGGCTAGATCTGAGGCCTGAGGGCCAGGTGCCTCCCACCCCTCAGCACTGCTGCAGTTACCCCCGTTTTTCTCACCCCACACCTCACTCTATGTGCCACTTCTCATTTGCTGTGTCCTAGCACCTGTTCACCAAGCACATTAGAACCCTGGACAAAATTTGATTTAATTCTGTAGAGAAATATTTTCACATGTACAGGGAGATGGTCACTGTCCCATGCCCATCAAGGGTTCTCATGGTGGAAAGTTGGGAGTAGCTGAAATGTCCACATAGATGAAGGAATGTTATCTTCATTTCTGTCTCAGGGATGTGCCACATAACCTCTTACCTGTGGCTTTGAAGGGCATTGCCATTATCGACAAATGTTTTAGGTATCAAAGGTGTTTTCTACTCGATCGCAACTTTTAACTTTATTCTGGAGGTGGGTAGTTTAAGATTGTAGGAAAGCAAGGTTAGGGTTAGGGTTAGCGTAACTTCAGTCATCTTGCAAACTATTGTGACCTGACATTTTGTCTGAAGCAAATTGTAGCAGGTAAGCAGCACTTGGTCCTTAATTTATATCATCATAGCAACCTGGCTTAGTATAAGAGACCAACTTCATTATTAATGAATAATGTGCATTGCATATGTATGAGCAGACATTAGCAATTATCTCAATAGAGGTTCATTGGCACATCAAGACTTGCCTCCGTATATTCATTCTGCTTTTGTCTCCAAGTGAGGATACAGCAGTTTTTCTCTCTGACCTTGGGCCCTTCCCTCCTTGTGGCATTAAGTAAAAGAAAGCATTCATACTTCTCTAGAAACTCTAGCCTTTCCCAACCAAAATTGTCTCTTGCTGGCTATAGGCCAGGCCGGGTGCACTGGGAGTCTTTTTGCATTTGAAGAGCATAACTTCTCTTTTTTTCAAAAAAACTTCTAAGGCATTCTCCAGCTGGTGTTGGAAATGAACCTTAATTTTCCTCAGCATTTTTCTTTCACTGAAGGAAAAATGCAACAAGACTGAAGGAAGAAGGGGAGTGGTGGAAAGTCATTGTTGCTTTCTGTGTGTGTTCTTTGCATCTCTTTTTTCAGTAAACTGCCTCAGGAATTTCTGTAGTCAGCTATAATCTACTCTTGAAAGGCCTCCTTTTGGACCAAGCTCTTCAAGTGAGCCAAAACCTCTCCCTAAGACTGCAGGGTTTGGAAGAAGACAATAGAAAGAAAGGGGGTATTAACATGTGGTCCTTCTGGTGAGATTGGGGAATTTCCATAAGGTGTGGTCAAGAGGCTGGAAAGGCAGAGAACTCTGCATTTTTTGCAGGGCAGCATCCCCCACACTCTCTTCTTCCCTCTCTGTTTTACATCCTCTTCCTACCCAAATTGGATGCAACAAAGAGCTTTTTCACAGGTCTCTGGAAATGGGGCACTGCGGTTCCATTGGTACCATGGACAGATACCAGACACACATTTTTTAGCTCTTGATATTTTGAAATGGTGTCTCACCACTAAATTGACATCAGGGGCAAATGATAAAAATTTGATGATCACTTCCCAAGTCAATTAAACATAAAAATTAGTGTTGGAATAGGTTAAACATAGTTTTTAAACCACCAAAGACAAAGGTATTTTAATCTAATGGGTGACATTTTGAAAAGCATTTCTTTGCCTCCTACCCAGGAGAGAAAAGGTCCTAACACTACCAAATCAGAGGCAGTCTGATTGTGAACCTGTGTTAATCTAATTGAAAGTGAGAACAAATTAATTCATGTTTCCTTAATTCCAAAAATGACATAAAGGGAGCTTCCTTCTTTTTTATGCCAGGGTGTGGATTGGAGTTTTAAGGAATTAGTTAGGCTGAAGGTGGGTGTGTCTGGCACTTTGTCCATTTTAAAGATTCTGAAAGTTGCTCTTAGCTCTCAGAAATTATAAACAAAAAAGAGGATGGGGAAATAGGCTTCAAACTCCTTATTCATTAGATAAAAGAAAGAAGGAAGGAGGGAGGGGTGTGACTTTTTCCTTCATTCCACAAAAGTTAATTTGTACCTCTGTTATGTATTAGTCACGATTTAAGGTCCTGGGGGCATAGCCATGCAGAAGGCAGACAAAAGGCCATACTCTAGTGGAGCTTACATTTCCGTGGGGGGACTCAGATAGTAAATAAAGGAAGTAGTAAAATAAATAGCGTGAGATTGAGAAATATTATGAGAAGGAAAGGAGACAAGTGATTCTGGAAGGAGAGTGTGTATTTGAATAAATATTCAAGATTTTAAGTAGAATAGCCAGAATGGAAGTGTTTTTGCAAGGGACTGAAGATAGCAACACACAAGCCTTAAAGGGACAAGAAGAGAAGCAGGGTGACCAGGGAGGAGACCAGGACCCCAGTGAGAGGCGATGGCTTAGAGCAGGGGTACAGTGGGGCTGTGTCAAGAGAGGGTTGGATGTGAGATTGCTTGCTGGGTGAGCCTGATGGGTGTGGGGTTGAGAGGTCAGCAGGCTCTGGCCTGAGCATCTGATACAGACTTGTGGTCCCTCTGCTATGGTGGCTAAAGCAGAGCCACCTAAGGCTTTCAGTTTATCCTGCTTTGTACTTCATGTAATTGCTTTCACAGTTGTTTGCTAACACCCTGAGAGCAAGCCTATTTCTTTATCTTTCACATCTCAGGGAGCCCAATAAATGTTTGCTGGCTTCAGTGGAATTGACTCTATTCCAAGATCAGCACTTAAGACACATAGGATGTTGTAGAATACCTACCAGGTGTATGATGCATGACTCACCTGTGGGGAAAACGATAGCTAAGGGCCATCATGGACTCTTCTGTGAGCCAGCTGGACCCAGAAACAGATGTGTGGGCTCACATACAGGAAGAAGGATGGAGCCTCACTTCCAGAGCAGCCCCAAGGCTTCCATCCTGCCTCCAGAGCAGCTAGAAGGACAGCGACATGTTAGAAGGATGCTGGTTTTGCCAAATGGTCTGACATCTAGTGTTTAGAGGCCAGTTACTCCAGATATTCTGTGTCACAGCATAATCTGAAAATGACCCAGGGCTTATGTTACATCTTGAACCCAGGACAAGCCAGTAGGGGAACAGGGTTGATGAAGAGTCTGGTGGGCACCCCCAAGTGGATGACAAAACTCCCAGGCACAACTGGCTTTGCTAAGTGCCCCAGGCAGCCCAAGCAGCTCATGTTATTGACCTAAGGAGGTAAAAGAGATGGTGTAAGAGCAGATCTGGTCTTTATTCTTTCTGGCCCATCATCTTTTGTGTATTGCTGTAGATCAGTCTATTTGTTGAGTGTGGTAAGCACATAACAGATACTAGTAAAGTACATTACCATGTGTTTTCACGTGAGCAGGGCCACTCTTGTATTACTCCCATTTTTTAGTTGAAGAGTTGGGTCAGAGATTGTGGTTGAAGGGTGGAGGTGCCTGCACAAATCTTTCTGGCCAGTGATGTATCATGAAACCATCCATGTCACTATTGAATAAGTATTTTCTCATCTCCGATGCTAGATAATGAGCCTTCTGAAGGAGGTATGCCCAGGATGAGAAGCACTTGTGCGAGCCACACTGGTGTGGGCTTCCTCCCATGCTTACTGGCCACACTAGGGGCAAGTCTCTCCCAAAGCACTGCAGGTGTCAACCAAATGTCCTGAGGCCAGTGGTTCTGGGAGTGCCATCCTCAGGCATCCACCACCCATGGGAGGGCCACCTGGGAGTCTGATAGAAATGCAGAATCTTGGACCCTGCACCAGGTCTGCCCAATCCAAATTTGCACTTGACAAGCTCCCTTGGGGATTCCTGTGCACATTTGAGTGTGAGAGGATGGAAGGAAACATGTGTATAAACTACCGTCACATGTGATAACACCATCTGTGGACCAGGCCTCGCAGTAAGGGCTCCTTCATAGATGCAGCCTGTATTTCTCATCGCCTTTTCTTGAGGATTTCTTGAAAACCTCTTCTGTTCACTTGCCCAGATCCTTTAATATATGTCTCAGAAAATGTGTAGCCTGAACTGATGATCTGCTTTGCAGTTGCAGGCAGGATGTGCCTGTATCCCTTCTATGTCCCTCACATGGTGCATGTCTAACTGGCCAGGGAGGATTTTCTCTTTCAATTCTTGTTTTATTCACGGAGATCCTAAGGTGTTTCCTTGACTTGCTGACTTTGTGAGGTATCCTCCAGCTACAGGTATTAATGGTAAGAGGAGGCTCAAAATCTCATTTTAGGTCTCAGTGAGAATATCAAACACAGGCTTTCTTATAATTTTCAGGCTAGGAAAAACAAAACAAAACAAAACTCTGCTCCCTTGCAGAGCAGAGCAGTGATTTGGGTACCTGGTTTTGTCCTATGGGCACCTTTATCTGCAGTGGCTGTTCGAGGCCGCCTCTAAGTGTGGAGTAATGATGGGTTATTCATGTCTCTTTCTGGGGCCATGTAGAGACACAGGAAAACCCTCCAGCCCCCCAGGGGTGTGGTGAAGGCTGGGGCCCTGCTGGTGGACCACAAAGATTACCGAGGATATTTTCCATGTTTGTAGCTCTGGTTTGTGTGGAGGGAGGGGAAAGAGAAGGGAGAGCACCAGGGGCGGGGGCCGCTAAGGGCACCATCTCTGCAGCTCTTGTTCTGGTCTGTAGCTGCAAGTGCCAGCCATCCTCTCAGTACTGCATGTGAACCGCCACCAAGGCAGAGGTGTGTACAGAGCATGCGGACGAGGCAATGTTGTGCTTAATCATTATTTGCTTGTATTTCTCCTCCCATGATCCTTCTGTCCTTGAGAGGAATGAAGGCTGCCATTTGGACATTTGGGCAGATGGGTGGTAGATCAACACAGGCCAAGTAGAACTTCATCTCTTGAAAATGTATTTTAATTCCTTCCTTCTCACCCATGTTACCCTGGTTTTCATCATGGTTCAGTCAGAATTCAGCTCACTTTCCAGCCTGAAATAATCCAACCAGTGATCAGCTTACCCCAGTCACAGTGATTTGGGGACTAGGTCGTGTTAAAGTAGCGGGTCCTTGTATTTTTCTCCTGCCCGTAGCTATGGTCTTAACTTTCTTCCAATGGCTGAGTTGGCTAAGATTCTAGGATGAATTGATGAAGCCACCGAGAAAGGGAGGGGAGAGCCAGTCACAGTCCAGCCCCTGCGGGTGATCTCTGAGCTCTCCTCAGCTCTGGCTCCCCATCGTTTCTTGAAATTCTAGGGGCTACACAGCGGCTTCCCTTTTGGCTTGACATGGCTGAAACAAGCAAACCTCGGTGTGGGGCTAGTTTTCCTGGGGCACAGAGCCTGGAGGGAAGAGAAAGTCAGGCTGCAGGGTCCCAGAAGTAGTCAGAGGGGCAGTGAAGAGTGTTCTGTCTGGTGTCCGTTGGCATCTGTGTGGACAGATGCCGGGTGCATTTTGTGACCCTGAATCCTAGCATGGAACGTGGAGTATATAATGGGCAGCATTGTAGTGGTCAGATAAATATCAGAAAATACTGCTCAGCTGAGTTACGGGCGCATGAGTGATAACTGTCCTAGGCATCGGCCTGTGGCTAATCCAGAGAACAGGAGTGGTGCTGCCCATCCCAGGGCTGCAGAAATTCCCGGTGTCCCCAGGCAGTCTCCCTCTTTGATGTCACATCCGCTCTTCCCCCGGTGTGTAAAGCTGCACCTGCCTTCACTCACCTAAGTACCTACTCATTTCCCAGTATTTGCCTGGAGATCTTCTGCTCCCAGAAGGCCCTCTGGCTCCCCTTCCCCAGCTGACTAGATCCTGCTCTGCATCAGCGCTGCCTGCATTCGGCTGCACATATCTGTGTGGGGGTCTCTTGTTAAAAGCTAAGTGCCTCACCACCACCACGCTGTGTTCATCCTTGTGTAACTGGCACCTTGCAGTGAGCGAAACAGAACTTCTGTCTCTCCCACCTTCCCAGAGACTGCCGGCAGCACTGGTGTCCCCTGGATGGCACTGTCCTCGCCCACATCTGTGGGTCTACGTGTGCAGGTCGGCCTCTGAGGCCCCAGCTTGTGGCGTCTGTGTTCCCGAGTGCTTTCATCGTCAGTGGTAATTTGTATGTTGCTTTATGTCTGTGGGATGTTTTATTTATTTATTTTTTTTAGATTTTTATTAAAATTTATCCAAAATGACACAAATTTGCAGGCAATTACACAAGCTTACAGACCACAATTAATTGTACCTTTTGCTTATGACAGTGAGCAATGTAAACAACCACCTACATACAGCAGTAAGTCACAACTATATAAAGTTACTGTAGTACCCAGTGTACATGTCACTGACTTAAGTTTGGGTTATTAGGTTCTTATTTTTAAGATATCATTATTCCTCAGCGATTCCTTTGTACGTTTTCATACCATCTTATTATGCCTGGCGTTACCTAGAACAGAAACAGTTACTTAAGGTAGATGAATCTCTTAAGAGGTAGAACTCAAACTGAATTATAGAATCTCTAGGATCAACCTTCATTTTCTTATTGAGGAAGAATATATATGCAGTAAGATATACACGTCTCAAATGTTTGACTTTTGGTAGTTGCATGCACCATCACAAGCAAGAGAAAAAGTATTTTCCCCCAAATTCCTTCATGCATCTTCACCATGACCTCCTGGGCCCCCAATCCAGACAAACATTGATCTGTTTTCTGTCCTCGGAGATCAGATTTGTCTTTTCTAAAACTTCATATAAATGGAATGATGCAGTCTGTAGTCTTTTGTGTCTGGCTTCTTTCACTTAGCATTATGTTACTGAAATTGATCCCTGTTGTTGCATGTGTCGGTAGTATGTTTATATGTTGATTAGTGCTCTCTGGGTTTGAATGGTCCAGCTTGCTTACCTTTTCATCAATGATGGATATTTGGGTTGATTCCAGGAGTATTTTCCCATTACGAATAAGGCCACTATGGATTTTGGTAAGATATTCTTCTGTTTGTAAGTTTTCATTTTCCTTGTAGAAAGCGCTAGACATGGAATTGCTGAGTTCTGGGGTAGATGTCTGTTAGTGTGTATAAGAAACAAACTGCTTTTCACTGTGGTTGTACTGTCTTACATCCCTCTAGCAGGGGATGGGGCTCCACTTGCTCAATAACCTGTTCTCAATAACCTGTTACAATCCATCTTTTTGTTTGTTTTGTTTTTGGTTTTTAGGATGGAGTTTTATTGTATAACACAGGCTGGCCTCAATTCACTGTGTAGTCCAGGCTGGCCTTGAACTCACAATCCCCCTGCCTCAGCCTCCCAAGTGCTAGGATTGTAGGTGTGTACCACCATACCTGATATAACAAGTAGATTTTTTATTGTTACTTATTCTAATAGTTTAATTTGCCAGCCCTTTCTTTTGGAAGTGAAAAACAGGAGACCTAAGGGTCTTGTCTAAAAGCATATTGAACTGTGATGAGACCCTGGGACCCTGAACCGCTGCTGATGGTCCTCCTACTGTGCACTGCCATTGCACTAGCTGGGTTGACAGTTTTTGCTTTACCTGCTTGAAACTAAAACACCCTTCCTGGGCGAACCAGAAGGCCCTCCGTAACTCTGTTATTCAGTGGGAGATGACCGTGAGCAAAAGGCTGAGTATTAGGTTCAGAAATACTGCTTTCCCTGAAGCTGCTAACTGCAGGCTCTCTCTTCCCCTACAATTAAAGTCTATCTGTAATATGAAGTTGTATTACCAGCGTCTCCTGGTTATGTTCTTAGACATGTACTCACCAAGCTGTGAGCACAGGGAGGGAGAGATGTTGCCTCCCCTTTGCAAGAGTTCATCATGCCCTGGCACTGCACCCTGGCTCAGCCCTGCTGGGCACGTTACCCATAGCCTGGAAATAAACACAGAAGGGTCATATCCGGAGATCAGGGAGCAGGTGTGTGCAGCTTGTTCTTTTAGATATCTAAATCTTCAGGTTGATGTGAATTATTGTAAGAGAAAACCACTGCTTAAAGTTTGCTGCTCTTAATTATAAAAATGCAACAATGTATTCTTTTACTGTGCTTCTTTCCTGCCTCATTGGCTAGTCAACCAACACTTTTTAAAACAATTGTTATAAAAATCTCTTTTGTTTGCATTACATGATACTTGTCCTGGCTGAACAGCTAAATGGCTGTTTCTCTTTTGAAGGACTCTTAAAGGGACAGCCATGACCCCATGTGGAGGGGCAGGTGGACTCTCAATTTTGCCCTCTCTGCACACTGACACGATCGGTGCCAGATTGTTCCCTTTTGACCCCAGCTAATGAGCCTTATCGTCTCTCCATGGATTAGATATCTGCCTCTTTTCTCAAAGTAACAAGGGCAGGGAGGGTGAACATTTTCCCTGTCAAGAGCCATTGACTCCAGGAAGGAAGAAGCTCCTCTCCCAGGATGTGAAAATGTCCCGGAGGGTCATCTGTAGGGCCTGGTGAGGGCTGTCTGCGTCTGGTGGCCTTCTTGCCACAGTTAGGAAGGCCTAGCAGATGCCAGGAGTGACCCTGGCTGTCCTGGGTGCAGAGCTCAGGGAAAGCCTTACTGTTCACTCCAGGGAGGGTCTTAGGTATTTTCTAGAAATATCCATGAGGCCTTAGGCATTGGAAAGAGAAGGAAAAGAAGTCTTTAGTGAGTACCCAGCATAGCCAGGTTCTGACCAACTTTGTAGTTTTTATCATCATGTTGCTTCAGAATGTTGGAATGTGGTGTTAGCTCCCTTATGCTGATAAGAAAACCGAGGCACAAGGGGAATAGAAATTCAAGGGCGGGTTTGGAGTCTGGAAGGTGGTACTGGTATAGAAGGTGATGTTTCACTTTGTACTCATCGTGGTAGATTTTGTTCAAGGTCACTTCATCTCCACTTCCCAGCCCCGGGTTCACTGGGCTTGGCCATTCCTTCCTCTGGGGCCTTTGACGGTTGCTGTCCCTTTCTCACATGACATTTTTATGATCTGAGGTCACATCTGCCTCTGTCACTAGACTGTTAGCTCATCTGATGGCTGAGACTCTTTTCGTGAACCGTTGTGACCCTGGTGCTCAGCATAGCACCGGCTCAAGAGATCATCAATAGAGGATATTTAAAAGGTCTTATTTGTGTATTTTTTACTGATGCTAGGGATCAAACCCAGGGCTTCACACATGCTAAAGTACTCTACCACAGAACTACACCACCAGCCCCAATAAAATTTAATTTTAAGGATTATGTTACTAATGAGTATTTAAAACGTGACTGTAATCCAAGAGAATCTGGATTAAAATGACGTCTTCTCAGGCAGTTGTCCATTTTATCAGGTCTCCTGACCTCGGCACTGCTTCTGTTTAGCCTCTTTGTCCCGGGCTGAGGGGCGGCCTCTCAGCCGATTGCAGGTGCCTGTGTCCGTACTCAGTGCCATCACCTTAGGCAGGAGGAGTGAGTCAGACCCTTCTTTTGTGTGTTTGTGTTTTCTCTCTGAATTGACATGGTGACATAAGTGTCATGGTTAGGATTTGAGTAGCTTTCAGTGTTTACCTTATTTTTATTGTACAATGCCTACAGCTATTTCTATGTATTAGTGATGGTCACTTATGCTTCCTCATTTCTGCCAGCCCCCAAGCTCAGGTCTGGGTCTAGCACGTACATGTTTCTTCCTATGTAGAATGAAGTTTCTTCATGTGGAAAATGAAGATACAGGGATTAGATCAAGGATTCTTACCTGGAGTCTTCTAAGAGCCCATAGAAAGTTTCCAGGCCCCATGCCCTGTGACATTATATTAATATTTTGTGTATCTGGGCACTTTTTTTTTTTTTACATGTATTTGATGTTTAAATGAGTGTATGACTCCAGAAAGCTTAAAACGCACTGGAAAAAAATGATTTCCAAAGGCAAACCAAGTAATTTTACTGAAAAATAAGGTTTCTACCATGCCAGTCTTTAAAATACCAGGGTGTCCTAATGAAGTAATGGTTGCAGGTTGAAAATGGACTGTACATACTTCTGGGCATCTGTGAATCAGGTGGCACATTTGAATTGGGAAGAAGGCTGAGGGTGGAATCCTTCATACACAGTGCCTACAGGAGCTTGTGCTAAGTGCTTTCTGTCTAGGAACACCACCTGTGCTTGGCCACTGGTTTTTTGCAGACTGTTTTTGGTCACTTTCCTATTTCATGGCATTGATTTTTGCCATCTCTCTCTGCCCAGTGTCTGGTGAGCAATGGCTGGAGGACGAGGAGCACATTTCTTATGGCTGCTCCTGAAAAATTGTGATGGTTGTATTCTCTGTAGCTGATCTAGACAGAGTTTTACACGTGTGTATGAACATGTTTGCTTATAAATATTCTCTCAAACAGTGATGAATTTTGCAGCAATCCAAGGGAGGAAGGGGAGTCACTGTGCCCCCTGAGTAGGAGGCTCAGGATGCCTTTGGCTTTTCAGCATTGATATTTGTGTACCCCACAGGGAGTTTCCAAATGACAAAGCAGGAACAGTCCTTAATGGCCTTTAGTATTTTACCCTCTGCTTCTTGTAATAAGCCGGTTTAGAATATAATATACCAATTGCATCTATGAAAGGAACACAGCACATTTTAAAAGCCAAGACACATGGAGGAAGGCTGAGGGGGCAGTTACAAAGCTTTACTAAGTAAGATTCCAATTACACCTCATGGTCTCCACCAAGGGTGGCTGTTAATTGCTCTTTACTGACAGGCTAATGTTACATACATGCTTGTACCCAGGCAGGTTTAATTTGGAAGAAGTGGAAGAATAAATGCATGCATTCCTTCATTCCTGCCCTCCCCAACTTTTCTCCAGCTGCTTGAAAATGGCCTGCCTCTTCCAGGACCCCCTGCAGCCTTAGCGCTCATGTGCTGCCGGGTTCCTCTGTGTACCCATCCCACTGGGCAGCCCCCACGATTCAGGGTAATGGCAGCCCTTTAGGATTTCAACCTGACTTTTGCCCTATATTTCTGCTCTGAGTTTTACTGTTAAGCTTTCTTGACACTCACCTGGAATTGATGCACCTGCCATTGTTGGTTGCTTAGGCATCTTTTATTCTTGGCACTCTGACTTTGAGTTCTCTGTCTGAGTCAAGTGTAGCAGAAACAATTCTCTCCCCTGGCAGGGGGTTGCCAGCTTTGCTGTCACATGATCATAACGAGGTAGAGAAAGGAGAAAAGAGAAGCTCTGTGGGTTCAGGGGAGAGTTAGAGGGTACATGCAGATAAAGCCCTGCCACTATCCTCTTACTGGTAGAAGGTGGGCTCTCCATCCCTCCTCCTGCTCCACACATGGCATCTCTTTTCTTTGGCATTACCTGATTTTCAGGCAGCGGAAACATTTGGAATTCCATCCCTTGGCACTTACAGGCTGCTAGGACAATCGGCACAGTGAGGTGGTGTAGTTGGTGGGGAGGTAAAAGACACGCAAATTCAGCTCCACTGATCACAGGCCAAAGCCATATTTGAAAACCACGACCATGCACACATGGACCCACAGACATACATGCAGGACTCTCACAGAGCACAGCCTGCAGATAACAGAACTATGTGGCAGAATTAGGGAATGTGAAGGCTACTGGTCATCCTATGTCAAGGAAGACTTGTACACACCCATGTAGCCCAGGCCTGAGAATCATTCTTGAATCTGTGTAGACAGGCTGCTTCTAAAGAAGGAGTGATCAGAGTTCAACAGGAAACAGACCCAAAATTGGTATCAAGCATGTCCCTGGGAAGCAGGCAGGCTGGGTACTGTTCCTAAGTGAGCCCTTCACACTTCAGTGTAGGTTAAAGGGGAGGCTGGCACGCCCATGCTAAGTCTGACTTTCCATGTTGTGAGACCTAGATGTGACTCAAATGGAATGCCTATTTTCATGAACTCAGGATGTCAACCAGCAGGTAAAGCTCCAGACCATATTTCCTGTGATGCTGTTAGATAGTAATGCATCAAGAAAGTCAGGTCCTGGACTGTGGGAAGGAGTGCTTCTCCATTGGCCTGTAGGCCTCTCTTGAGTCACATCAAAGGACTCATAGCACTCTCTGGTTTGGGCACGATTGTCTGATGTAGTGAAATGCGTGCTCCATCCTCTTCTACCAGCAGAAATTGTCCCTCTTATAAAGGTAAAATGATGTGTCATTTGCAAACATCTCTGGTCTCTAGTCCTTCCTAAGCCTTGAAATGGACTCTCTAAAGTGTATATTAAGAATCAACAGAACAAGTTAGATTGGGTATAGAGGTTTTGTGGTACCATTACGTCTTAAAAATAGAAAAAAAAATTATGTTTTGTTTAAGCAGTATGATTTTATACCATGGTATTGGTTCTTTGTAGAGAAGGAATGTCTTACTGAGTTATCTTTCCAAAGATCAGTGTTCTAGAGTAATATTCCTTTAAATGAATATTTGGGGTTTTTTTGAATATTTGGTTTTTTTATTGCTCTCATATGATATAGGGAACAAGGAAGACATTTGTTAAAATAATGATTCATAAGAAAATTACTTGTTTGCAGTACTTCGGAAGAGGGTATCCTTGCCCATGTAACAGAAATATCACTGCCAGTCACTTGTATTAAAAAAAAAAAAAGAGCTACAACTTGCAGGTGTTAGGATTTCTGATCGAGAGCCCACCTAGTGCTTTATAGCATGTGGAACTAAAAAGCAAAATATGTCAGAAGACATTTCATCCAAAAATTGTAATATTTAGCTGAGCTGTTCTTCTGAACTTGGTAGTTTTTAAAATTACATTAAAATTTGTAAATCTCCCTCAAGTCTAGAGTGAGATTCTCCTGCATAAAAGGATTAATTGGGAACAATACTATTTTCTTGTTCAGCTTTGTTTGGAATAGATGCTGCTTAAACAAACAATTATAAATATTTTTCAATTAAAGGCAGTTGAACTAGAAAGTGTTTATTCCTTGAATAGAAACTCTAGTTTGTTTAATTAAATCACACTTGTTAATGAAGGGAAAGGAGACTTTTGGAGACCACTCAAAGATGTCTTTGGCATTTATAGAAGGATGTTTCTTATCGAAGAGTGAGAGGCAGCATTAGACCCTCCCTGATGTCATCTGTTCTTGTGCCTCTCCAGTGTCTGTTGTGATGTCCTAGAAGTTAAAAATACATACTAAGGGGTGGATGTGTCCTAACTAAAAGGCAGACATTGTCAGATTGTATAAAGAATACAATGCACCTGTACCTGTGAGAAGTGTTCTACATAGACAGGTTAAACATGAAAGAATGGGAAAAGATATACCTTGCAGACACCATCCTAAAGTGGTCATATTCATAAATACAGACTTTAAAACATCAAACACTCCCAGGGATGAAAAGAGACGTTAACAGGGAAAAAACTAAATTCACCCAGAAGCCATAGCAATCTCTAATGTAAGTGTACCTGACAAGAGAACTTCACAGCGCCTGGCACACACACTCCTAAATCTGAAAGGAGAAACACACAGATCCACTTGACAAGCTGGGGACTTCAATCCTTTCATATGAATCTATAAAATAAATAAAACAAGTAAATGGGAAATCAGTAAGAGTATACAAGACTTGATCAACCCTATCACTCAGCTTAACCTAGTGGATATTTTATAAAACTGAATGGCAGAATACATGCACTTTGTAAATGTGCATGAGGCGTCACCAAGGTAAACCACATTCTGGGCCATAAATTAAGCCTTGATGAATCTAAAACAATTGATATCATAAAGCTTATGTTCTGACCATAGGGAAATTAAGTTAGAAATTGGTAACAAAAAGATATCTGGAAAATCCCAAATATTTAGAAATTAAGCAATATGTTTCTGATAAGCCATTTGTCAAAAAACAGGATTGAGTTATTCCCATTTGAATTGAAGGAAATATTCCATATTAATAAGTTTTGAATGAAAACACGCAGTATATCAAAATTTTCAGGAAGCAGCTGAAACAATGCATTCAGGTAAGTTTAAAGCATTAAATATGTTCAAAAACAGGGGCCTAGGGATTTAGCTCAGTGGTTAGAGTGCTTGCCTCACAGGCACAAGGCCCTGAGTTCAATCCCCAGCACCAAAATAAATAAATAAATAAATAAGTTCAAAAACAGAAAAAGGTCTAAAATCAGTTAAGTTCCTACTTAAGAACTAGAAAAAGAAGAGCAAATGAAATCCAAAGCAAACAGAAGGAAGATGATCAACAAAATACAAATCAGATATTGTGTTAGCTATCTGATGAAACAGATTTGCATCTTAACTTGGCCGCTTGTTACCTAGTTAACCTAGGACAGTATCATCCATGGCCAGCCTTTTGTTTTTCCCATACTGAGGAGTTTCAGCAAATTAGAACTCTAACATGTCTTTGAGTTTTAAAATTCTGAGTCTTCATTATGAACAATTTTTAAAGCCCAAAATAGTAGGGAAATGCATGTAATATGGGATGAAGCTCATTTTATTATTTGATTCCTACTCATAATTTCATTTTGGTGTGAACACAATCAAGTAGGAAAATAAAGTATCAGTTCATAACTTAAGTATTCAACTTAAATCGATCTAGTAGCTAATCACAATGCAAAAGAGAAAACAAGCCATATTGTTAAGAAAATACTAAACTGCTTATAAATCATCAGTGGGTGTTTGAAATAACCTGTGCTTATTTTCCTGGTTTTACTAATTGGTTTGAAGTGGTTAGTTCATCTTACTCCCTTTAGGTGACATGCCAAGCTCCAGTTGTGTTTGACTTTCCATTACTGAAAGGATAATGTGGATATCAAGTATTTAATCAGTGTTTGTATATGTCTGAAACTGGTTTGTATTAAAGGTTAGCTTTTTCAGGAAAAAAAATACAAATCAGAAAAGCAATGGAATAAACCATGAGATCCATAAATAATTTTTGTAACAATTAATACAATTGATAGGTCTCTAGCCAGACTAAGTAAAAAGGAGAGAAAACACGAATTATCAATATTAAGGATAAAAAAGGAGATTTCTATAATAGAGCAATAAAAGATTGACAGGGAATATTAAGGACAACTTTATGTCCATACAATTATAACAACTTAAAAAAATTGTAACAACTTAAACAGACGGTTTTCTTGAAAGGTATAAATTATCCATGTTCATTCAAGAAGAAATAGATAATCAGAGAAGCCCTTTATTAATGGAAGGAATTGAATAGTTAAATGCCTTCCAACAAAGAAAACCCCATGCCCAGGAGCCTTCACTGGAGAATTTTGCCAAATGTTTGCGGAATGAACAATGTTAGTTCTGCACAAATGCATTGTGACAGTAAACGAGGAGGAAAGAATAATGCCAACTCACAAGGTTGGGACTTGGGCATTGTCTTGGTGTGTCTTCAGCACGCTGGGGAGCCACCCACTGGCCAGCTGATTGTGTGGCATACTCTTCTGTCTCTCCTTGTGTTTGGTGCTCTCTGCAGGATGCGTCCTCTGTCAAGCTTACCTCCTGCTGTGGAATTAGGTACCTCCTTCTTTGCCAAGCCCTACTTGGTTAGTCCATGTGAAACGTGACCAATTGAATAATGTGGTTATAGAAGTCAGCCAGGGAGGTCTGATGCCAGGCTTCCTCTTCTGCCCTGCCTCTGAGCCAGGGCATCCTTGAATAGGAATGAGTGGCCAGGCCCAGGCAGAGGTGAGGCTGGCTTCCTGCCGAGAGCACCATCGTATGATTGAAGGCAGCCAATTAGTCTGCATAGGCTGCCTGTTGCCTGGGGAACCAGGCTTACGGGAGTGCTTGGGGAGACCAGCAGGCCTGGGGGAAGAGGGCACCGGAGGATTTGTGAATATGAGTGTGGAAAGCATCAGGGTGCTGTAAGGCCAAGAAGGGGCAAGGTAGAAGGAAGCTTTCTGTTGTGGCTACTTTGATTTTTCTGGGTGTCATAGGCCATCAAGTGAAAATATCTGTAAACTGGACAGTAGTCTGTAAAGAGCTAGATACAGTAATGTGGAGAGGAGACTGGGGCTGAGGGTGCAGATCTGAACATAACCTCCACAACTCATTTGTGCTCCTCTCTGCACCTGTGACAGTCCTGGCATGTGTACAAATCAATCTTTATGCAGTCGGAGGTATGGACTGTATTCTCTTGTAACACCTAGCCCATAGAAGTTCTGCACCCTTTATATCTTCTCTGTTTATACTCTCCAATGGCTCAGTTAAATTAATTGTTGTATTCTTTATTTCAGAAAAACTGTACAACTCCAGTGGACGAGATTTAAGAAGGGCCCTTTTCTCCTTGAAGCAGATATTTCAGGTAAAAAGGAAAAAAAAAAAAAAAACTACTCCGAAGTCCTGTTTTGCTTTGCTGTGGAATTAGGTACAGACAAACTAATACCTGTGGTCACTACAAAAAGGAAATCTTTCAATTACACTATAAATTAGGTCAGAATATCAATAGAGACTATTATCAAATATTACTGTATCAAATATTTGAAATATAAAAAGGAAAGACAGCTTTATCAAATCATATTTTTTCCATATTTACTTCAAGTTTTTAAAAAGAAAAGCCTGCTATGAACGTAATTGAAGACCTGTATTCTGTTCCCCATATGAGCCAACCTCTTCCCACCCACCCCAGCCCCTCTCTGCTGAGTGTTGAAGTTGGAGTTCACTGTGCATATGCATAATATGTACATATTATCCAACAGCACGTGATAATCTTTTGAACTAACTTCATATCTATGTCATCTAGTTGCATTCCTTCCATGTCAGTTTGCTTCCTAAGTGGACAGGGTGAGTGTCTGGCTGAAGGAGTTCTGGCTGGGATTGCATTGTATGGATAAAGCACAGGTGTTTGGTTCACTATTTGGACAGGTAGATTAATTTCCAGTGTTTTGCTGTTATGAACCATGATGCTATGTTCACGCACACATGCAGATTGCCCTCTTGGGTTTCATCTTATCCATCTCTCCCAAGCCTTCCCTCCACCCCGGCTCTCATAAAGTCACCATCTTAGTGAAGAGATAGGACAGGCCTGAAGACCAGCTACAAGACAGTCAACCATGAGATGACAGGGGTCAGATCAGGAGATGGGTTTTTGAAGGTGACCTTTATCTGAAGCCAGTTTCTGTCTGGGTTCATTGTTTCTTTCTTAGGATTTTGAACCTGAGAGTATATTCTACTTCTCTCCAGTTCCTGTTTTATCCGTACCCTTACATTCATGTGTGTGTGTGTGTGTGTGTGTGTGTGTGTGTGTGTGTGTTAGCAATAGTTCCAGCCAGAGTAGGTTCCTGCCTGTGCAAGAGGGAATGGACAAAAGGTAGGCCTGAAAGACATCTCTGTCCATTCTTGTCCTGTTCTTCCTTCAGCTTGTTTGCTCGTACCTTTCACTCATCGCAGAAGAGGGTCCCTTTTCTGTGAGGACTTTCTAGAGCCAAGTCCTCTTTTCTTCCCACAGCCCCGGGTTTGCCCCCAGTGCGCCACCAGAGCCCAGTTTCTCTGCCATGCCGCACTTCTCGGGAATCCTTGGTTCAGAAGCCTGCCTTGATTCAAGCTTGTCCTTCTCTCACTTGGAAAATGGTGCCAGGTGTGCTTGGCGCTGCCTGCTTTTGAGCCTCCCCAGATCAGTCCATTCTTAGCTTCCTACCCCTGGGAGCCGAGGGGGTCACTCTCCTGTTGGTTCTATTGTGCCTTCTGAGTTGCCTCTGAGTTCGTCAGTTTGACATTGAAAATCTTGGTCTGGTCCTGCTGCCGATCTCATTGCCCGTGGCTGCGTCTTGAGTTCCTCCTGTAACTGTTTTCCAAGAGCAAGCCTTGCCCTCTCTTTTCTGCCCCTTTGCCCCCGGACCCATAGTTTCTGTCTCAGGATGTTTTGCCAGCCCCTGACTACTTTCAGTGTTTCTCAGTTTTCCTCCTACTGGGGGTCCTCTCCCCAAATGACCCTTCTCCCAAGTTAGCATCCCTCCAAATACCTTGAAAGTACCCTGTGCTTACCTCTAGTATAGGACCTAAAATACCACAGAGCACGTGTCTGAGTCCAGCATCTATGAAGTCTTTGGCCTTTGTTCCTGGGTCTTCGGAGTCTTGGGTAGTGCCTGGTACCTCTTAAAAAGTAAATGAATAGACTGGGTGAACTGAGTGGTCTTCTGGTGGATGCCTTAGTCTTCAATCCTCTCAGTCTCTAATGTAGTAAATGCAGTGCTAATTGTCTCAAAGCTCTACATCCAGCATATCCCTCCAGCTCTTGCCGTTACTCAGCCTAACGAAACAAAACTTCTTCACCTTCCATTATGTTATCTTGTCCTACTCAGGTGGGCCAGAAGGCTGCAGTCATACCCCTCCTTACTGTACCTCATTCAGCCTGTTAGCCTTTCCTAGTCTCTGTTGCTCAGTGTTGACTTTTACCCTGATTGAGTTACGGTTGGAAGACCCACACAGACATGAGCAGTCCTAAGTGGCTTTAAAACATTGCTGTTTGTGTACCTTTAGTAGGATATACCCTAACAACAAAAGGAACCAGACACATACAGTCTGTTTACAATAGTAATGTGGGAGGTAATAGTGTTTGTATTACTATTCTGAGACTGTGTGTGTGTAGATTCTAATTTTGTCCTTCTTAGAGTCCTTAAACATTATGATTCCAAACTATTATCTTGAATTTAATTGGAAGTATCACAATGAACCCATACAGTGTATTATCTTAAGCAATTAAAGTGTATTTCTCTTTTTACTGAAAAGAACTAGAAACAGTAATCAGTGTATTAGCAAAAAGCATCACTAGCATTGAGATTATGGGCAAAAAGCATCACTATCATTGAGATTATGGGCTAAAACACCAAAAGAAACCAGGGTTTAGAGTAGGAAATAAACCTTGAACCTCTTATACAGACAATAAGAAACTATCAGATATTACTAGAATTATTACCAAAAGCACTCAGAAGCAAGTTGGAGGGTCTCCCACTGGCTCTCCAGAGATGGGACAATAAGAATCAATAAAAATGATAGTTGCAATGAATCCAAACATATCAAATAAGTTTGAATTGATGAGTTCATAATGATACTAAAGAGGAATAATGGATTGGCAAAATGAATAGACAAAAAATGCTAGTGGACTAACTTATTATGAGAAAATGGATAAAGTTTTAGAATCTCACATTTATCGTGCTTTTTTTTTTAGAGTGATGGAGATCAACTCAGGGCCTTGCACTTGGTAGACAAGGACCCTACCACTTGAGCTAAATCCCCAACCCCTATCTTGCCTTTTCATATATGAACTTCAGGATAATTAAACAGTAGTTGAAAGGAAGTCTTGTTTGTAGAAATATTCTAGGTAATAAGTAAGAATAAATGTAATATTAGAATGTCCCCACTTTGCAGCCCCCAATTAGTTAATGGATCTGTATATTGAGCATCAAGAGTTGCTAGTCGCACATCTCTAATCCCAGCACTCTGGGAGGCTGAGGTAGGAGTGCAAGTTCGAGTTCAACCTGGGCAATGTAGAGACTTAGTGAGATCCTGTCTCAAAAAAAAGTGCTGAGGATATAGTTCAGTGTGAAGGCTCTAGGATCAGTACCCTGTACTGCAAAAAAAAAATGTAAACATGACAGAAATGAGATAAAACAAGGTACTGTGTACCTCTTGATGGAAAAACCAACTATGATTTGGTCAAGTCAACAAAATTAACCTTGGATCTGGTCATACCTCGATATCCAACAACCAGTTTATAAGAGATCCAGGACAGAGACGTGTTCAGCTACACCCCAGAGGTATAATCAACAAAATCCAGACTCGGGATACTCTAAAGGACAAATGACCTGGCTTGTCCAATGCATAAGTTTCAAGGGAAGAAAAGAGAAATATGGAGAAAATCCATAAATTAAAAGATATTTCAGAGTCATAAGTAATTGCCATATGTGAATCTTACTTGCATACTAATACAAAGTGTAAAAAAGTTTTTATGAAGCAATTGAAAATTTGGTGACTAGACAGTTGATAAGTATTTTTAGAAGTATTAATTTTTCTTTTGAGTATATGTTTTTAAAAATAATTTCTATACTTTGGAGAGACATACTGAAATACTTATGAAGTGGTGTGATATATAGGATTTACTTCAGATTGATAGGCTTGGCTTAAGTTGATTGGCATCTGTGGTTCATTAGACTATTCTGTTGTTTTTGTGTATGTTTAAAGTTTTCTAAATTGAAACATTAAAAAAAAGCAAATGCAAACATGCTTAGTCTTGTCACACATTCCTTTAGCCAGTCTTACTCCCCAGTATGTGTTCCTTGAATTCTCAAGGGTGTTATTTCTGCTATTTATTCATTAAGCAAGTACTTTCATGCAGCCTGGTTGGCACTGTGTAGTCAGGGAGCAAGGTGCTTGTTACCAGAAGTTTATGGTCTGTGTTGGGAGACCACACACATGTGCACAAAACAGTGTTCAGCCACAGAGCAGCGGTGTATTGACCAGATTACACAAGCAGCATGCTGCCTGGGGCTTAGATCACTGCCTCTCTGCCCCCGGGTCCACGTCTTCAGCATCTCTCTTGTTTCCTAGGGGTGGAGGTTCTTTTTTATTTTATTTATTTATTTATTTATTTATTTATTTATTTATTTATTTATTTAGGAGGCTCTTTTTTAAACTACATTAACTACATTTAAGGCCTTAAAAACAGAGACATCTAGATTGACTTGCATATTCCTTGACTAATCGGCATTTGAAAAAATGATCAAGGGTTAATACATGGCTACTATAGAAAATTCCGAAATGCAGCAACTATTACTTATCAGCTAGTGCTAATGTTTCTGTTTCATTCTAGTCTGAAACTAGTGTTGTAAAAATAATGTATTAATGCCTCTATATTTTTAGGATATATATTTAAAATCTAGTACATTGCCAATTTGGAAGATTTTCTTTTCTAAGTCCTTATTTAGAAATGTGCATCCATTGTAGTTAAGATTCTGAATTATGTTTATAAGCACTCTCTTGCCCCGTCCAGTGTTTTTTCCACATGCCTTTACCAAACAGTCAGGTCTCATGTATATTAATATTAGCGATTAGCTTAAGCGGTTTCTTGAGAGCTTGTTCTCACTTTTTCACCATGAAGTCATGTGTGAATCTACTTTTAAAGTAATAAACATTTGTTACATGCTTGGAAAAACTTTCTGACTAGACATGAGCTCATCTAAATGTCCACTTTTCACATGTGCTGGTGGAAAAGGATATGGATGGAGGGAGAAATTTTTTTTATTTCCTTTATACATATGAGTGTAAAGTAATTTTCCAAAAACTCACGATATTGTCCCATTTTCTTCTTCCACAGCCATGATTATCTCAAAGTCTGAGTTAGCACAGCTGTCTTTCATTACCTTCAGGGCCCAGGCATTGCTCACCCCCCTCCCCAAGCTGGCTCAAACTCTAGAGTGGTATTTAGTTCCCAGGGACCCTTTGCTACGTCTACCCACATTTAGCTCAAGACCCCATTTAATATCGTTGCAAAATGCCATAAAATCAAAAGAGAGGAGTGATTTCATGTAGGGACAGGATAATTATGTCAGTTGCACTAAATTATTTTTTCTCTTTTAGGTATAAACCATGGTTGCTGTCATAATAACAACCTTTCATTATTCTATTAGGCTTTGTACTATTTACATCACTGAGGTTTTTTATTTTTGCTCTGTTGTTATAGATGAAGATGGATATTCCAGCCTCATCCTAGATGCATTTGGTACAAGGCACTATCCAACCAAGGGAATCTCTCCATTTTAGTGGATGAAAACAGTGCTGGAAAAATCTATCTCATAGGGCTCTGTAGAACTTGTACTAGAGGAAACTGGGGTCGAGAGGTGGCCAGACATGGCTTAGTGGTCTTGGCTAAAGTTTTGTTGCCACTCCTGAGTTTGAGAGTCTTTATCTTTAAAGATAAAGTAGTATGAGATCAGCAGGTCTTGAGTAGGCTGCCCTTGAGGATTTCCTGAAGAATTTAATAGCAGAGCCTGCACCCCACCCCAGAAATTCTGATCATATCCATTTGCATGTAGTCCTGCTTCCTAATCCTTTCAAAGCTCCCAGATGATCCTAATAGGAAGATGTCAGGGATGGCAACCTTCTGAGTACCTCCAGTTCACTGGAAGACCTTGTTATACACACCCTGAAGGCCACACTGCAGTTTCCTATTCTGTAGGTCAGGGGTAGGGCCAGGCAATTTGCATTTCTGACAGGTTCCTAGATGAGGGTATTGCTGCCAGTCTCTGTGAAGTGGTTGGTCTGTTGGTTGGCAGATTTGGAGAGCTGTCTTTGAAAACCACTGGCTTACTATATGACCCTGAAGTCTGTTCCATGTCCTACCCTCTGCTGATGGAGACCAAGGTGGTTCTTTTGAGGAATGTCATGGTTTTTCCAGGTGAATGCCTGGTCCTGCACTCTGCTGCTCCTGCAAGTGGGTAGTGCTGGAGGTTGGGGAAGCTGCTTCCTTAGGTTCTCAGAGATCATTTGCAAGTCCTTTATTGGACTTGCTGTCCTTACAACTTTTGAAACAGTGGAGTGGCTTTGAATCCTTCCCTCAAAGGTCTGTGCTGCAATCAAATGTTTCCTGTAGTAAAAAAACAAAAACAAAAACAAAAATAGCAAAGCTTCATGTGGCCTGTCTCTGGGGACCTGTAGGGGATGTGGAGCCTGGTAATTTTTAAAGAATGAAAAACAGAACACTATAAATATTTCTGACAGGCAAGGGATTCATTTGCTTTATCTTTATTAGATTGCCCAGAAGGCAATAATTGGTCTTTGGCAAACAACAATGTGAAGACTGGTTGTAAAATTCCTCTGGCAAGAGTTAAGATGCTTCATTTGAATAGAGCAGAACAATCCTTAGGGGTCATTCTGGCTTCAAAGACTCATACATAGTTTGAACAGCACAGCCTGGGTGGAAGATGGACAGGGACCAGGGACCATATTTAAAGTCTTTTTTTTTTCTTTCGTTCCTGCCAGGATGACAAAGACTTGGTGCATGAATTTGTTGTGGCTGAAGGTCTGACATGCTTGATCAAGGTGGGAGCTGAGGCTGACCAGAACTATCAGAACTACATCCTGAGGGGTAAGTCACGACTGGGCATGCAGTGGCAGCCCCTACCGCACGGGCCTGGGATCTGTTCCAGCAATTCACACACTGAGAGCTTTTAAAAGATTCAGACTCAGGGGAGCTTAGATGCCTTAGGGCAAGAGACACCACTTTTTCCTCAGGTCTTATCAATTTCGAGTAATTAGTGACAGCTAATTTTACTCACTTTCACTTGGAATCTCTTCTGGGTTATTGAGGGAAAAAGAACACAGAGAACACACGACTTACTAGTTTTGTTTGTTTGTGGTGTTGAGGATTGAATGCAGGGCCTTTGTGCTGAGCTACATCCCCAGCTCATTTTCTTTCCTTTTTAAAAAAATACTCATTTTTATTAGTGCATATTTGCATAATGATTGCATTTACCATGGAGCGCTGGTATATTCTAATTTTTATTTCAAGACAGAGTCTTGCTACGTTGCCCGGGGAGGGCTCAAACTTGCAATCCTCTTGCCTTGGCCTCCCAGAGTGCCGCCTTGCCCAGCTCACTAGTTCTTTATAGTCTGTCTTATGTGGGAGTGGGAGGCACATGAAATGGGCTCAGAGTCTGCCTGTTAGCAGAAAACCACTCAAAACCAAAGAGGTCAATTTATATCTTGGGTAAAAATATTTTCTCCAGCTTGAATGATCGGTGGGGGCTCTTCTCAGCGCATCCCTTCCTTACCATGTCCTCCTGGTTTGACTGGATGGGTCTAGGCTGTGCCTGGAATCTGCATTCTAAAAGTGATGCTGACAGCAGTCTCTACCATTTCGTATAAAGAGCATTACGATGGTGTTTGCGGTGCTGACACCTTTCGCCATTCAGCGTTGACAAGTCTTTTACAGTGGTGGTGATTTAGTGCACCTTCATTGAATTTTGATTCTGTAAAAACCAAAACAAAAACTGTAGCTCAGAAGGGGAGGAATGATTAGGTTGGACCCTGAAATTGCTGCTATACGTAGTTTTGACCTAGAAAAGAAGTTTCATGTAGAAATATTATCTACATTTTATGGTTGGAAAAAATTAAGACTCAAGTCAAATGTTTTGCTTAAACAAGTTACCTCCCTTGTGTTTGTCCAAGCAGAGACCGAGCCCTTTGTGTCCTGTATACCTGGACACATTGATACTGTCCTCCTGTCCCTCCCGTGTCTCTGCCCATGAGCCTACAAACTGCATGTTAGTGTTTATATAAAGAAATCTCAAAACCTCCTTTTCTTTTTCTGTGGGTAAAGAAGAATATATGGGGTGTATGATTGCATAGCAGATGTTCATGGTTGGAGGTGAGTGAGACAGGCAGAGTGGAATGGTCATTTTGGCAGTTCTCTTTCGCCCTAACACAATTGTTCCTGATGTTCTGAGTTGTTGCCATCTCGGCTGAGTCCTCTTTCCCCTTCTTGCACTCCTGAAAAACCACACAAGAGAAAACAAAAGAGCAAATGGAAGAATTTTCAAATTGGTGATGTTTTCATTTGTTTTGAAAAATGCAGTGTAAATAGGAGAAAATGTGCCCCTCAGCCTCTCCTTTTGTGCTCCACGGTGCGTTCATGACAGAGTCCTTGAGCTTGGGGATTCAGTGCCTTGTGTCCCTTTCCGTCTTTCCCCAGGCTTAATTACAAGTTGTCACGCGAGATGTTTTACTGATGAGTTTTATGATTTGTCTCCTTCATGTAATTTAAACATTTAAATGGAAAGTGGCGATATGTATAAAGAAATTAGCTACAAACTGTGTTGTATCCAAAGGCAGCCTTATCTCTGTGTTGAAAGAGCTGGGGCAGGCCTGGGTTCTCATCCTCACTTTTCCATTTGCACTGGCCCAACACCTAGAAGAGGGGAAGGCACAGAAGTAAGGGCAGAAATTCCACTGATTTCTTGTTCTTAGTTATAATGTGGACATTCATAAATTGACCATGTGACAAAAGCTGTGTAATTCTAAATAGTAGGTCCAAAGTGACAATATATATTACATATTTATATTACATATTTATATTTAGTATTTAAAGTACACATCATTGTAACTTTATCAAAACAAAGTCACCCCAAATACCCGTACCTCTGTAGAAGTAATACTCCATATTTTAAAATTTTCATCTCTCCCAACTTCCTCCAGGTGCATGTATGTCTGTTTCTAGAGAGTGGTCATCTGGATAAGCATCTATTTTCATCTACATCCAAATCTGTGTGAGGGGCAAGGGCCTACCAGCTGTGGTTGGCTTCATTTATCAGCTAGACATGAATTTTATCATAAAGCACTGTTTTACATGGATTATAAATGAACACATGACCACCTGTAGCTGCAAGAGAAGCAGACAAAATGAACATTTGGCTTCCTGGATTCAAAGAGAAGGTAGCCAGAAATGTTGGTGTTGGGCCTGAGGATTATCCCTCTTGGGCCCCGTAGAGTTAGTTAGGAGAAAATTCAGCATTGGTAAGAAAGCCTTTACTAGGTTTTGTTGCTGCTGAGAGAATGCTTGCATAGGGGCCAGGTGAATCTCAGTGGCTAGAGAAGGTCCCAAATGCCAACATAGTATGAACTGTTCCTTACAGCAAGGAAAGATGGTATTGACACAGGGAACTCTATTGAGGCTCCCTACCAAGCGAATGTTTTTCCTGAATAAGCGGTGTTCTGATCTGTACCACAGAAGCAACAAAGGCAACTGACCAAATGTCTAAGTATCAGAATGTCTACTCATGACCCAGGGAAAGCCCTGTTGACTGCTTGCTGCTTCTCTGTCCATGTAGAACAGCCAGCAGGATAAGACCCCATTGCAGACAGCTCTTCCTAAAACGTGAGGAGGACCCAGGTTTCTGTTGTCAACACCACGGCCTCAGCTTCATATTTTGCTTTCCAGTAGTGTCCGTTTATTGGAGACCAGAAGGCTCCCTATATATCACCTGGAAAGTGAGCCAGTGCACATGCTATTCAGGTCACTATAAAATGCCCTTCTTTACAAAGAAGGGGGCGCCTTGGCATGCCTGCCCCACATCCACTGAGTCTCAGACACCTCAAGGTAACGAGGGCCTGGTGCTGAATCATCGGCATGTTTTGATGTATTTGGCTGAAGCCTGTGCCAGGAAAAGTACTTTCTGGGGCATGTAAACAACAGATTCCTTGGGGTGTGACTTTTTTGTTTTTATACAGAAAAACTATCATTTTTCCTTACCCACATGTTGAGCCACCCTTTTGTGACTTTAATGAATTTCTTGTGAAGGCTTTTTTAGTGATTAGCTGCTGGCAGCTACCTGACATTGTCAAGAATACCCTTTGAATTGCCACTCTTGGCTCAACCATGTTTTAACCATGTTTCCTTGAGCGAGGAATTAGACCAGAAGCAGATCAAGGTGGGCAGAGCAGAGTTTTCCAGTTGTGTTGCTTACAGCTCCCTGGAAGAACCCAGAAGGCCACACAAGGGTACTCAAGGCAAATTTAGTGGTCAGTCACGAGGCAGGGGAGGGGGACTGTGCGCAGGTAATTAGTTGTGGTTTGTGAGGGAAGGAACAGACAATTCAGGGTGAGTAGTTGGCTAGTGTGAATAATTTTAGCAGGTTCTGGGGCACAGTGATGTCCCTGGGGTGATCAGGGCTAGAGTCTGGTGGCCTGGGCAGTGAGAGCCCTACTCAGGAGTGGTTAGTAGTGTGGGCTTCATGGGTTGCCGAGAAAGGGGAATGGAGTGGCCTTCAGCCAGGCCTTCAAACTGGGTCAAAATAGAATTTAGAAAATGGCCTTATGTGAAGTGAGTCAGTTGTCCAAATGCTCCTGAAAAGCATGCTGTCCACAAAGTAACCTCAGAAGCTCCACACCCCGTGATCGTGTGTGCATCCCCCAGGCGCGAAGGAAATAGCATGAGGAAAACCCAGCTCTTGCCCACATCTGCTTCTGAAACCTTCCTCTTTACCTTTATTTTTGTCCTCAGCCTTCTGTTACACCAGAAATCCATTGCTGGTTGTTGAGTGAGAGTATCTGCTGAGAGGAAAAGATAGGTTTGAGTTACAGGGGAAGCCAAGTGCTCCCTGCAAATGTGAGCAGGCTGCTGGGAAAGAGGTTTTAACTGCACAACACGGAGAAATAATATTTATTTGACTTATTATTCTTGGATGGCTATAGCTAATGATCTCAAGTTCTTCAGGATAGTGAGTGTTTAATATAAATTGACTGTGGAATTTTGTACCTCACAGTTATTCTTATGGAAGGAAGACATAGAGTGGTATATTCCTGGGAATTTAAGTTCTCCACAAACATTACTGAGCCTCACTGGGGGATCTGTGCTGTGTCAGGCCCAGGGACTAAGCCCGTGAAACTGGGTTTCAGCCCTGCTCGGAGGCAGATGCTCCATGTGTCATATACGTTGTATCCCACGTGTATTACGTGTTTAGTAAGCACATTAGGAAGAACAGCTTCTCTTCCCAGCTGTACCTCAAGAGAAGCTGCCCTTCCAGGCTAGTTTCACATGGAGAAATTTGATTAGGTCATTTTACCTGAAGCAAAATTCCAGTTAATCAGGAAACACCTCAGTCATTATCAGAGTTATTTTGGGAGCTGATAAGTTCTTAAAACTTAGCTCAACTTTTTATTCTACAAGAAAAGTGCAAATATTTTGCCCCATAATATAATTTTAAGAATATTGTCAACTTTTAGCAACTCAGAGATTTGACATTTAAAAATCCGGAGGTCAGGGTTTTTTATTTGTTTGTTTGTTTTGTTTTGTTTTAAAAACCAGAATACCAGAGTTAATTATATTACATTTTAGGAAAAACCCTTAAATGCCGCACCTGTTAGGGGACCCTCTAATGAAGATCAGGATGCATGGCTGATGGTGTTTGCTGGCATTTACATTATCAGAAACAGACCTACAGACATGTTGGGAAGAGGTTTGGTGATATTAGAAGATGGGCACAGAATGCTTCCAGCCTAGAAAACTGGAAAAATGTGTACTTTGGCATTTCAGAGCAAAGGAAGAGATTGGGGTGGAAGAGGGTTTGGGCTACACAGAGGAAGGGTAGAAAAGGCAGCAGATTGACCTCAAGGCGAGGAAGTGGGAGCAGAAGGGATTTCTGCTTATTTACTGAACCAATGTTTGGTCATTGGCTACTGTATTTTTCATTAAATGGCGCAGAGTGACTCTCCTTCTGCCTCCCAGACCCTGGTCCTGTGCCCCACTGCTGACTTGGAGGAAACCCTCCTGCCTCCTGCGGGAAGGGCTTTCTGCTCTTGGTCTGGGCTTTGAGGCTTGATGACGGTAGCGGCACACCCTGGCTTTGGTGTGGGTGACACAACTGCATAAGGATCCTATTGGTGTCATCAGGCCCAGGTAGGTTGAAGCGAGAGTCAAAGGCAGAGCCCTTTCTTGCCGATATCTGTCCTCCTGCTGAGTCCACGCAACAGAGGCTATTCTGGATAAAGAATCATGGCGGCTAGCACAAATTGGCAGCCTATAGCACCAAATTGAGCCTGCAGATATATACATTTTTTGGGTCTATTTGGTTTGCAATCTTAAAAATAATTATGAGCATTTATGTTATGATATTTGATATAAAAATATAGTTTCACAGCTTTTCTTGGAAAACTAAAAGCTCAAACCAACATAGGGACCTGATTGGTTCATGACGACAGTAAGCTGTGGTTGGCTAAGGCTGCTCCCTGTACACGGGAC
The DNA here is from genome assembly GCA_004026905.1 of Hystrix cristata. Classification (NCBI taxonomy): domain Eukaryota; kingdom Metazoa; phylum Chordata; class Mammalia; order Rodentia; family Hystricidae; genus Hystrix; species Hystrix cristata. Next base: position 23,181 of record PVJO010000397.1, on the reverse strand, counting down.
ATGTGGGTTCTGGTTCCCAGAGTCCCCGCGCCTCCCTCTACTTATTTTTTGTGGCCTGCCTGCCCCATGGGGATGTAAATTTCAGACATCAATGTAATGACCTCACAGTCTGTGAAGAGTTACAGGTATCTGAAGTGGAAGGATCTAGATTTGTTAGAGCCAGACACAAGTTTGATGCCATTGCTACTTGTGGACTTGAGTCTTAAATATAACATACAATGTTTTGTTTGTTCGAATCGCTCTTCTGTAGCACTTTAAAAGATACATGAATCTTGGCACTCAGTTCTGCTTTCTACCCACCAAACCATTCCATAAAGGATAGAAAACTGTCACTGTGGGGACAGAACAGCTTGGGAGCAGGCTGGGCGGAAGCAAAGTCACTGCCTGGCGTTAGAGTGTGTTGATAAAAAGATTCTGCTTGGACACTTGCTGAATTGGTTGGACCTGCAGTTTGGCAGCAGTGAGTCTTTGGTCTCAATCTTAAATCTTGTGCCTGAGAATCTGTCTCATAAATCCACATCATTCACTTGTCAGAGGGGTCAAGGTGGGTTCCAGAGATTGGAGTGTCAGAGATTTGAGCCATGGGATAAAGGTGGCCGAAGGTAGGCATGTCCAAAAAGGAAACTACATAAAAATGGAGTGATGTAGGGTTTTTTTTTTCCCTTAAAGCACATAGCTTTAATAATTTTTCTCACTGGATAAACTATGAACATTCAATGTTCTGAAAAACAAAGAACATAAAAATCAAAACCAGAAATCACCTGTAACTTCCCCAAACTGAGACAACAACCATTTACTTCATACTTGGATATGTGTTTGCTCCCAGTTTGCCTTTTATAAAAGAGAAAGTGTCTGTATAGACACTGGGTCCTTGTCAGCCGTGTCCCTGAAAGGGAGTGGTTTAAAGACGTGGACCTAGGAAGCACACAGACTGTGTCCCTACGGTGGTATTGTGACCCCACTCAGACCTTAGCACAATCACTTATTTAAACTGCAGCTTCCTCGCCTGTAAAAAGATGATATCCAGTGTGTTGCAACAACTGAACGGCTTATAGAAATGTCTAAATAAAGGACAGAGTTGGAACTATGACAGCTGTTATCAGTGCCATGTAATGATGTCTATGTAGTGACCTTAATTAGAAGCTGAATTGTGCCTCCCCAAATTTGTATGTTGAAATTCTAACATTTAGTACCTCAAAATGTGACTGTTTTTGGAGACACAATCTTTAAGGATGTAGCTAAATGAAAATGCAGTCATTCAAGTGGGTACTAATTCAGTATGGCTGGGGCCTTATTCAGAAGAGGCTGCTAGGCCACATACCTGTATAGAGACCCCCCCCCCCGAATGTGGTATTTGTTACCGCTGCCTGAGCTGACTACCAGCTTTGCACAGAGTTCTCTGGGACTTGTTCAGGTCTTTCCTCGAACAAGAGGACTAGGGTTAGTGTCGTCAGGTTAGAAGCTATGTACACTTCCACCCTGTTTTGGACTAAATAACTGCCCTTCAGAAAAGCTGGGTGAGTTTATATTCTTACCAATGTTCTCTGTTTCTGCTCATTTACCTGAGACCTGGAGGTATCTTTGGTAATTTTTGTCATTCCTAGTCATTAGGGTGCACTTTCTCGTACCAGTGATTTTTTATGATAATTTAAAAAAGTGGCTTGTTCTGGTGGTTTGTCATCATATTAAATTTGCTTATTTTCTTGGGAAGAATGAACACTTTACTTAGGGACTGTAGACTACTATCTCCATTTACTTCTGTTTTCTGGGATAAATCCTTCTCAAGCTCCGTGTGTGTGTGTGTGTGTGTGTGTGTGTGTGTGTGTGTGTGTGTTTAATTTCTCTTTTCCTGTTTTGAATTGGTACTGATGTTTGCCGTGTGATACAGTAAGAGCACTCTTTGGGGTCCTTCACTGTGGGCTTGTTCTGTAAAAGTGGTTTTGGAGTCTCATCTCCTACAGAGGGTCTTTTGCATTCTCCTGTGTGTTTTTGCTTCAGGTAGGGAACTCTTCAGTGTCTTGGGGCCAAATCCTCAGATGTAGCATCCAGGCAGATGACACAGGGAAGCTCATGTGTGAAATACAGTTTTCTGGAGAGAATGATTCCTACTCCTTTTCTGTATTCCTAGGTTTAAAACTTTCCCGGTGTTGTGGGTTTTGGCCTCACTGGCTGTGGGCTGGGAGGCTGGAGAGGCTGGGCCATTCACAGCCAGAGGATGTAGTCTCTGCCTTTTGGTAGTTTTTCCTTTGTTCCCCTAGTTGTTAACACCTCCATTTTTGGTGTCTCCTTTCCTCTCTGTCCTGGTGTGTCTGCCCTAGACCTGACTCTTATAGCCCACCTTGGCACCTGTTGGGCATGCGGCCTTCAGGTGGACCAAGCCACATGCTGAGGGGTGTGGTCAGGACAGGAGAGCCACGGGCTGGGCCTACACTGCCGCTGGTGGTGCATGGGGCAGAAGTGCTTCTGCAGAGTCCTCTGCAGCCCCATCTGTGGCTCCTCTCACTTCCTGTGCCCGTGGAATCTGGTGTGCACCCTCTTAAGAAGCTGTATCAGACACCAACGGTCTGTGCTTGTGTCCTTCCTTCTCCAGCCCATTCAAGTACAGGGACAAAAACAGACTCAAACCGGGCAGTTCGCTGCTTGCTCTGGCCGACCCAGACCGAGGGGTGCCGTGCAGTTGCCCTCCCTTCCCGCACTGCTTTCCGCAGCCCTGCATTTCCCAGGGAAGGGAGCCAGGTACTGGGTCCAGTGTCCTCAGGGTCAGCAGCAGTCTCTGGTGTCTACACGGACCTGCTGGAGTCAGTGGCCTGTGATTGTCCCACCCTTGTCGCAGGCCTCTTGAAGTCTCTTCTGCACTTGTGCTTCTCACTGGTCATTCAGCAGACGCGGATGATGCTCCTCACTGTGCCGCCGTTTGGTCTGCAGATGGCAGGTTGTCTTGGTCATTGTCCCTGTGCCTGTGCCCAGCATCCCCTCAGCCCCAGCGCTTCGTCCAGGGACTTGGGTGTCAGGTGGGTAAGGGGACTCTCGCCAGAGGAAGAGGGGAAGGACAGAGCTGGGTCCTGGCCTTTGATGGGACAAAATGCTCTTGTTTCTCTGTTCCAAAGTGAGAAAGGATGGCCAGATGTATTGTAGGAAAAGCAGACACCCAATAGGATCCAGAGCTCCTCCCTGCATTCGGCAGCAAGTGTGGTATTTGCCATCAATTTCTTACTCTAGGTGGGTACTGCAGCTTGAAGGATGGTTCAGCTTTTCCCTCTTGCCCCAGTTCAGAGTGTTTTTCCCTCTAATTAAAGTATCTCTGTCTCTGGGTAACTTTTTGTTTAGAAAGACTTTCAAGTTTAATTTTCCTAAAGCACAAAATCAATCATTAATATTGTTGAATATGGCAGATATTGAGTGGTAACAGAAATGCTTCTTGTAAAAGTCTTTGTTATGAAGAAATATGCAGCTGGGTGTGCCTGGCTAACATAACCTTCAACCTAGAATATCCTTACGTTGAGCTTTATGACCTTCTTAGTATCTGATGCCCCTTTTTTACCCACAGAAATGGCAAAGTTATATGGTTTGACATAATGTTGTTACTATAGCTTAATCTTAACTCTTTTTCTGGACTGATTAGATGCTGCTTTTATTTTCTTTTCGATGCTGGGGATCAAACCTAGGGCCTAGGGGCTGGGGATTTAGCTCAGTGATTAGAGTGCTTGCCTTGCAAGCACAAGGGCCTGAGTTCAATCCCCGGCACCACAAAAAAAAAAACAAAAAAACAAAAAACAAAAACCTAGGGCCTTCCTCATGGTAAGGCAAGCGCTGTGCCACTGAGCTAAATGCTTCTTGATTAGATGCTTCTTCACGTTCACCTTACATTCTATATAAAGTCACCTCTTTCCAGAATCCAGGCTGGTTTTCAGATAAAAAACAAAACAAAACAAAAAATCCTTTGAGGTCTCTTGCATTCAGTCCTCCGAGCACTTCTCCTGAAAGGACCCTTCTATTCCTGTCTGTCTTAGCCAAAGAGATTTCTCTAGAATTTTAGTCTCTACTAGAAACCTTCATCTTCTTCCTTTTATCTAGAAAGAAAAACAGAATTATTTGGTCATTTCTATACAGAGTGTGGAATTTTCCACAACCAGATCTCACTGCTGTGTGTTCATCAGGAATTTTTCCACTTTATTCACGCTAAAGATGTGCCTGTTCATTCTGTTCTTTTAGTCAGTAAACTTTTTTTGAAGGAACTGCTGGCTTAGGTGGATCTTGAAGCCCAATCATTGTTTCCTTGGCTGTAACATTATCTCACACGTGGTCTTCTTTTATAGGACTTTTCCTTAAAAATCCAAGCTTATGATAGAACAGAATGTCTTAAGCAGAATTTAAGCTATTGTTTTGGCTGAGATTTGCTGAAGAAAACAGTTGCCGTGTTCATAGATTCCTGCATGTTAGAGTGTGACGGGCTCTCAGTAGACAGGGCCAGCCTCCTGGCAGGGCACCACTCTTTTTCTGACCTTGTATCTTCCCTTGCTATTGATGTTCCTCCGTCAGGGTTACTTTATGATGCCCCTGAGCTGCGGGCCAACCATGTTGTGGGCTTTTGCATCCACAGTATGCCGTGTCTAAACCTGAACTCAGCATTTCCACACCCAGTCATCAAGCCTAACAGCTGTGTACATCATCTCCGCAAAAAGTATAGTCATCCATTACATTCAAGCCGGTCATCTGCCTCCTAGGTTGGTTCTCCCACTCGTCCTCTCATTTAATCCTAAACCACCAAGTTTAGGTTTTCTCTACCCTTCCCTCTCTTTCATCCACTCGTCTCTTCTCATTGCCAGTTTGAGTTTTTGAGTTCAGACTACCATTTGTTACCTTCTTATCTGCTCTGCCAGCCCCCTAACTTGTCTCTCTGCATTCAGTTCTGCCTCTTTTTAGTCCATTTTGTGTCCTACTGCGTTGCTTGACCTTCTCCATGGCTGATCTGCTGGTTCAACACCTTCAATGGCTCCTCTCATTCATGTGGGTAGAGCCCATCTGAATCCTGAGTTAGAGCGTCCTTCCAGACCACCAACCACTACTTGCTGTCTCAGGCGGGGTTCTGTTCTCTCCTGCAGCTGTAAAGGTCTTGCTCACCCTCCTTCACCTGGTTCACACATTATCCTTTGCATCTTGCTCATCATTCAAGGTGGGCTCAGGTATTACAATCTCTAGGAGACCTTTCCTAGCCCCAGTATTTTGGCCCTTGGTGCGTACCCTGGCCTTGGCACTTACCTCCCTGATAATGGATACTTTGAACCTATGTTGTGGGCCACAGACCCTTGGGTAATTCTCTGCATTGTACTTGGCTGCTTGAATGTCAATTTCCATTCTTCCTCTGTGATGTTCCTGACTGGTAATGCACATTTTAGGAGCATAATGAATGAGAAAATAGATGAAAGATAGACTATCTGCAGGGGAAGTGAAGTCACTACTCTTGAGAAGGTGTACTAATAATTTTAGAAAGCCACAATTTGTTAATCTGAAACCTTTAGCCCATTAGATTTTGTTTCTGAAACATTTTAGCCTGTTTGTTTCATTACTTAGCAAAAATGCCAAATGACTGAATTTTCTTTTTGATAAATTTGATAGCTCAGTAGATTGGGATGGTATATATCTGGATTTTAAATGTCATGATTTCTGTAGATAAAATACATGCAATGTGTACTATATGGTATAACCTGTTGTATAAATGGAGTTATATACCTGCCTCTACACCGATGGATTACGAGTTCCTTTATGGCAGGAAAAATGTACCGTCTTCGTTGCCCCAGGAACATCTTTCTCCCTACTGCTTCATATTCAACAGATAGTTGGTGAAGACACTTGAATGGGGCGAGTCCCTGGCACTGTGCATAGAGCTCTGTCTTGGTCATGAGTGTTCAATGGGTAATTGTGATAGATGTAAAATTTATACCAGATACTCTGCGTGCATGATCAGAAGACATGAAATGGGGAATCATGAGTTATATGACAAAAAATGTGTTTTGAAGGGTTTTCATTTTATTTGGTTTTCAGTGTCCTCTCAGTATGACTTGCTTTCTGTATCCTGCCTCTCCTAGCCCCACCTCCTTCAAACTGGACTCCCTCTCGAAGCCCCCTGTGTATGGTGTCGCATGACTTCTGGAGCTACTTCACGCAGGGAGAGGAGTACTTCAAAGCCTCCAAGCCACTCAGAGTCATTTCTGCCCTCGCGGGTACCCTTGGTTATCCTGCAATTATAACTTTACTCCTTTTCCCTCTGAAGCAACCCTGTCCTTGGGGCTGGGCTTGAGCCTTGAAGGATTTAAGTGGAGGATGAGTTCACATGTAGGGGCAAAATTGTTGCTTTTCAAAGCAGATCGAGAACAATTAGTAGAAGTTATAGGAAAGTGGTTTTTGACTTGAAGACAAGGTCCAAGAACAGAGTTGGAAAATTAGTTTATTTCTCTTGCCAACATAAACTGATCAGTGGTGCCTTTTTGGAGCAGTCTGTTGAGGATTCTGAAGCCACATCCAGCATCAGCAGGAAAGAGCACCACAACTGATTAGTGATGTCTGTCAACAGCTTGTAAGGTAGGGAGGAAGGACAGGAATACTGTGTGTGATATTTGGTTATTCAGAATGTTTGTTGAGTTGATTTCAAACAGGTGTGTGGCAATTCAAGTTTTTCCAATCACAGAACATGCTACTTTGCATTGAAAATACTCTGGCAGAGACCAGATGACCTATTAAGGCTGTAAAACTTGAGGTTGGGTGCTACTGGGTGACTTCTTAGAACCCCCCATCATTAAAATTCTGCGAATCTAAGTAAAATATGAAAAGTAGAGAGATGAAAACAGAGCAGTTTACCCCTCTCTCTCCTTCTTATTCTGTCTTAGTTGCTGTAGGATCGCCAGGCTGTTGCCAAATGTGTATTATCCTGTTTTAGGTTCAGAGAAAACATCTGCCTACATGACATTTTGAGAAGTTGGCAGAATGAGTATAGTTTCTATTTGGGAATTCATACATACTTCGGAAGGTCAGGGGCACAAGGTTTACTGCTTCTCCAGAGCTGACGACTGGAAGCCAGGAGGGTTCATGGAAACCCCAGGGGTTGGGCTTATTGGTCAAACCAAGGCAGGACTTGAGAGGCAGCTGGTACCCATGAAGGAAGTGGCTACAGGCGAGGCTGTCCCCACTTTGCTACCTTCCTGTTTTCTTTTGTATCCATCTACATGCCCAACATGGTCCAAAGAGTTTCTGCCCCTGTGTACATCTTACTGGAGCATACCTGTCTTCCTCCACCCTTTTTCTGTCTTTATCAGCTCCTCCAGATCATAATTAGAGGTTGTATGAGCTCTGACCACCCCTAAATCCTAGACTTCACTGCTTTTTCGTCAGTTTGTAACCCCCCCTCACCTTTTCTATGGTTGGGAGCCTCCAGTAGATGAAGATCAATTGATTGGTTCATTCATTCATCAGTGAGTGTCATTTAAATGCTTCATGTGTATCAATCACTTTGAGTAAAGGGGTTGCATAAAGGATAATGCAAATTGAATAGTAATGACAGGTACTGAGGAGAATGAACTTAGAATGTAGTAGAGGAAGTGACGTAAATACTATTGTAGCAGAATTCTAAAATGGCCCAGGAGATTGATTCCTTCCCCTAGTATACACTCTGTGTGATTGTCTTCCTCTGAATGCAGGCCAGACCCATGAGTGTGAATGCCATGGGATTGTGACTAGGTCGCATCATATAGCAAAGGTGAGAGATTTTGCAGATTAGGGTTCCAAATCTTTTAATTTCAATTCAGTGAAGGGGAAGATTATCCTAGGTCGGTGGGCCTGGACAGATGAACCCCTTAAAAGAACATCCAGAAATCGGAGACACTGTCTTCTGCTGACCTTGAAGAAGCAAGACACCATGAATTCTACAGCTGCAAGGAAATGAATTCTGCCAACAACCACAAAAGCTTGGAAGAGGACCCCAAGCCTCAGAGGAGACCACAGCCCCAGCTGACACTTCAATTACTGTCTTAGGAGACCCTGAGAGAGGGCCTGGTTGGGTTATGCCTGGCCTCCTGCCTCATGGAAACTGTGAGGTGATACATGCGTGTTGTTTTAAGCTGCTAAGTTTATGGCAATTTGTTATACAGAATTAGAAAACGAATACAGTTACATATCAAGCATCATGATTCGAAGTCATCTTGACCTGCTAAAATTGGTACAAAATACTTTGCAGCCTCCAAAGAGGCAGAGGTCCTTGGTGGAGAAAAAGGGGAAGGTTTCCCAAGGGCAGCAACTTTGATTTTCTTGCTGGGCTTTTTAGGTGGCTGCTGGACATCCGTTTGAGCTGAATTCCCCTGCTCCCCCTCCTTTTCCTTTAGGATCCTCTTACGTGGGATCTGGATAGACCCTTATGCAAGTGATGGCAGCTCATTTGTAACTCTCAACTCTTACTGAGGTCTGTGCGTGGTCGAACAAAGACTCTTGTGATGCCCAAATGAGTAGCTAAATGAGAAAGTGACTTAGAAGACACTCAAGATTTTCTAATCTGTCAGTGTCCTGTAAGAATGTCCTGCATGAATTTATATAGTTCTAGAAAGTCATAGAGTTCACTCATCCAGCACATGCCCTGTGCAGACAATGGCATGGAGATGGGAAGGCTCTGGCTGAGGCCCCTCTCCACAAGGAACCTGGCAGTGGGGTAGGATAGGCTCCACCTGGTAAGGATGGAGAGACACAGAAACATGGTTAAGTTAGATTTTGCATGAAAATCCTGAAGTCATCTTATTTTTTCTCTTCCCAGCTTTGCTTGCATCAGCATTGTTTCCAAAGGTAGTTGATAGATTTTTAAGTAGTTCAGTCCTACATCATCTATTTCAAAGACATAGGAAAGGACTTTTCAGTTATTCTTTGCTTAGTCATTTGAGATGTTTGCTTTTCATAATTCACCCATTCTTTTTTTTTATAGAATCGGCTTAATGTATCATGTTTCATGGGAATTTCATAAGACATGAAATGTGGTACTTGAGTCAAATATTCATTCTCTTGTAGGCAAAAGACAACATAAAGTTTTATGTTCATTATCAAGGTTGAAAATAAGGGAAATATGGAACTTTATGGTTTAGTTTCAGAATTCCACGTGGATTAAAAAAATCGCTCTGTTTAGGCCCTAATGTGAAAGGTGCTTGGAACCAAGAATGGTTGAACCTTATATAAATTATAGTTGAGGTTGAGCCATCTAGACCTATTTAGAGCATTGTCAGTCCCTGCTCTGCTTCGACAAGCAAATATCCCATGGGATCAGCATGTGGATACTGTCTGGATACTGTGTGTGGATCTGCATGTGGATACTATAGCTTGGCAAATAATGATCAAGTGGCTTCTCTTCTAGTACCTGGTGGGGAGGCCCTCAGAGTATTACCTGGCTTTCAGCCCCGATCATCCTCTATGGACCTGGACCTGGGGCAGGCATCAACTTGTAAGGAAGATTGTTGCTGTTTCACAAGTGAAGCAGAAAGAGAGAGGCATAAGGTTATCTGAATCATCTGGTCTAAATTAGGTTTTCTGACTAATTCTGCCCTGAAAAATAAACATAATTTCCCATAAAAAGGAATTGATATGAAAAGTTCCCCGAGTGTCCTATGAATGTCCTCTAAGCTGCTAGACCATAGCAACAGTAGCAGTGCAACCTGTAATTTTGCCTCCTGGAGTTTTTAAATACAACAATTGGTTCTTTTCTCTTCACTTTTCTCTTTGCAGCCTATGGCCGGAAAGCCAGCCCCACATTGATTGTAGGGCATTACAGGGAGAACTGGTCTTTTGCTCTTTTTTCCCCAGGTGACTGACAGCAAGAGTGGTGGACAGAGAGGAGCTACCTGAGCCCAGTATTTCTGGAAACTTCTAGATCTGAGACACCAGACTTGAGCACCATTTGGCCATAGCATGTCGGGCAGCCACTGGGCATATTCATTAGTCAGGAACAGGCTGGTGGATGTGAGAAGATACTTATCCCACCAACATGGCGGGAGAGTTTCTTCTCTGGCCCTGTGGGAGGGTGTAGAAGGCTGGCTATATGGAAGTGTTGGAATCTGCCAAGAGCTCGATCGCTTTGCCTCGTGCATGCTGACCTGTCTGCCACCTTATCTTACTGTAGGATACCTGTCTACCCATTGTGTCAGCCTTCCCATGACACCTCTTCAGGGAGCTTTGTTTAAAGGCCCTTGCAGCCTGTGACTTCCCACTTCACAGAGTAAGAAGCCATTTGTCCTTGTCCTTTGTGAAGTGGTGTCTTCTTTGAGGATTGTGCCCTCTTTCTCATGTATACTCAAATCTCATGGGCCCTTCTTTAACAGACATCTCATACAATACCTTGTGCTTGGTAGATTCTTCGATAAAGATTGTCTAGAGGAAGGAAGTTGGGGGAGAACAAGCCTTTGGCAGAAGTATAAGATAATAAATTCTTAGAATCAAAAACTACAAGGAAATTTTTGCATGATATAAACATGATATAGCCAAAGACATGTCTATGCTTATATGGTTAGATGGAGATTTGGTGCCGTTGGCTTGTCCTATTCAGGCTGCTGTACCAGATGATAGAAACCTGAAATAATTAGCTTCGTTCTTAGAATGGTTTGCTGGGAACAGGAGCTCTTTCTGCCTTTCTGATCAGTGAGCACTGTTTTTCTCAGGAATAAAGTCTGCCCTTGCTCACTTGCTTTTTTCCTGTGTGAAGGGCACAGTGCTGAGAGATCCAAAGGCAGTTGCCAAATACACTTGCTCTTTCACCCTCGAGATTATAGATACCCTCACCTGGGGGAATCTGAGCTGGTATCTTTGCCTCAAATAGCATTGGAAGTTCACCCATGTGGTCCTCTAGGTACGAGGGCTTCTCATTTGTTCAGGTTTTATGCAAAGCCAGTACAACACACACACGCCACTGAATGCCACTGGCTTTCTTTGTTAATTTGGTTTCTTAACAGTACTAAAAAGAGAACAAGGCCATTTTTTTCAGATTATTCCTTGAAGGTTTTGCGTGCTGAAGAAGTTGACTTTGTCTCACAGCTTCTGCCCTTTTAGAAAGCCAGGCTAGCGTGCCTTACCTCCCCTGTCCCACACTGGGTCTGTGCCCGTGTGCTGTCCCCTGAATCGCTGCTCATCTTGCTCCTTGACGCCAGTTCCATGGGTGACGGATTGGTATTCACTGGACAGAATGCTCTCCAGCGCAGCAAGCAGCTCATATTGGGTTGGGGGATTCTGGCCTGAGGCAAGCCTTACCATTCTTTGCTGTAAGGAGGGTGTCTGGAGGGTAGATGGAAGCTTTCTCACTTGGAGTTGTATAAATAGATGTAGCTGTTGGCGGTGCTCTGCCAACTTTCAATGGTACTACTCTAGATTTAGCTGAACAGCAGAGTGTCTAACTATGAATATCCTATTCACAGGAAGTTGCTGTGGCTGTTCTAGAAATGTGGCAGCATTCAAGGACAGATGGGTTTAAGTACAAGTTTCTTATTAGATTGATAGAAACTGAGGTGCATATTTGCCCTGCGCTCTTAGCTTAGCTGCCTGCTAGTATTATACCATTTGTGGTATTGTCATGATTAAGATTTGGGAGTAGTCTATTTCAGCCTCTAAGGGAAAAGTGCTTCAGTCGAGTGCATTTTGCCTTCTTTTTTCTTCTTTGATTTTCTTTTCATTTTTTGGAGAATGTTTTCATAATGTGTTCTTATAGATGTAAAGAATAAAGTGGCCTAAATCTGGATAAAGCCAATGTAATGCGAAATCAAATACCAGTATCTGACATCAGGAGCCAGATTTCTGGCAAAGTTCTCTACCAGTTTTTGTAACAGCAGGCCCGATAGGGTTGACTGGGTTTGAGGAACATCTCTCTTGACATTGAGAACATCTGCTTCTTGAGAGAGACCAACTTCCCAGGGTGGAAGGTTTGGTCATGTAGGAGTGGGGTTGCCTGACATCAAATCAAGAACATGAGAGAGACATAATTTTAAAGGAGAATTATCAATGCTCTAATTTGTTAATAATTTTCCTTATCAGTTGTGATTGTCATGAAATTATTTTAAAAACTAGACTTAGAAAATGGTATTGGCAATAATAAAAAGGAACACTTTTACACCTACTAGTCAGCCTAAAACATGAAACATTACCAGTATGTGGTTTGGCCTTTCCTGACAAATAGTACCTGATCTTCCTTGCTTTGTGCTTTTTTATAGGAACCAACACAGTCTGTCATACTTACTAGGTTACTTGGTGGTGGTTTGTCTCTCTTCTCTCTACTCCAACTGGAGTAGAGGCTTCATTCATTCTATTCAATCAAATGTCTCCCTGCCTAGAACAGCAGTTTGACTCTGAGTACTTGTGTTTGGAAGTACCTGTCAAAAGGTGAAGAGGCTATAATGCTGTGGTTTGGATCTTAAAATTTCCCCTAAAGCTCACATGTTAAAGGCTTAGTCCCCAGCCAGTGGCACAGTGAGGCGGGGGTATACACTTTAGGAGGTAGGCCTAATTGGAGGGAGTTAGGTCAGTGGGAGTTTGTCCTTTAAGGGAATGTCTTTTGATTTTTTTTTTTTTTTTGCTTCCTGGTCCCCATGAGGTGAGCAGCTTCCTCTACCACACTTTCTCCACCACAATGCACTACTTTGCCCCAGGCCCAAAGGCAACAGGCCAACCAATCATAGATGGAAATCTCTAGAACTGTGAACTAAAATAATCTCTGTCTCTCTGTCTAGTTCCCACTACCCCCATATTTGGGATTGAACCTAAGGCCTTCACACTGAGCTACATCCTCTGCCCTGTTTTGAGTCAGGATCTCACTTAATTGCCTAGGCTGGGCCTAAACTTGTGATCCTTCCACCACAGCCTACCTTTCCTTTTTTAAGTTATTACAGGTATTGTGTTACAGTGATGGAAAGCTGACCAATTCATAAAATGATGTGAGATTCATCTATGCTGATAATGTGGCCTTTGCTTGTCCATTTTCACTATTGAATAATATTCTATATATGAATGCATTGTATTTATCAGTTCTCTAGTTGGTTCACATCTGATTTGTATTTTTTGTAAATGCAGTCAAAAGTAAATAAACATTTTATTATGTTTCCTTGTATGTCCCTGTGAGTTTCTCTAGGGAACACCAAAATTTAAAGGTGGTATTCATTTTTATTCTTATCATAATATTCTGTGTGTTTTCCAGAACTGCTACTTCTGACACAGGAGTCTTACATTCACTATGGATTGCTTTTCAGTAACTGGGGCTTTCTTTCTGAGTCTCGTTCCCCCTGAGGCCCCTGTGGTAACCATGTGATTGAGATGAATGGAGTCTTTGGGCTGGGAAGAGACTTTTTCTTGGCCAATTTCCACTGGTCTCTAAAGGTCTTGCATCTGTGGCCATGGTTGAACTAGTTCAGTATTCAGTCCAATGGCTGACCCAACTAGACAAACGATGTTAGAGCCAGAAGTAGGCTTAGAGGCCTCCTAGTTGGATCTTCTCATTTTATATAGAGGGAGACTGAGGTCTGGAGGGTTGCAGTGACTTGCCTATGGTCTCAGAGCTAGGCATTGATTTAACTATGGATGTTACTCAGTCGGATGCCCTTCATGTTGTTAAGAGAAGGAAGTCCCAACAGTGAAGGGTGCAAAAAGCCACCATTCCCACTTGTGAATCCTTTGCTCTTCCTATGTCTGTGATTGTGATGGTTAAGGTGCGTTGTCAACTTGATTGGCTTTGGGATCCACGCTTCTGGATGGCATAACCTTGGGGTCAATATTTGGTCCCTTACTCCTCCTTCTCTGGTGCTATACCCCAGTTTCTGTTTCCTGGCCACCATGAATTAAGCAGTTTTGTTCCACCATAAAGTTAAACCATGGACTGAATCCCCAAAAACCATGATCCAAATTAATCTCCTTTAAGTTGTAGTTGTCAGGTACTGTGTTCCAACAACAGGAAAGTTGATGAATAGAGTACCTTGCTTTTATGGGCATGCTATACAAGCTAAGTTCCTTTTACTTTTGTCTTTGATAACCGTGGCTTTACAGAGTGTCCTTCACTTTTTCTTTTAGCCGTGACTCATTTCGGTGGTTACAGTCACTCTTGCCCCAAACATTCTGGTTTTGGGAGCCTTTTCTCACTCCTGTGTTGACTCTCTGGGGTTCTGCCAACTAGCGCATCCCTTCATTCCTCAACCCCTCCCTCTTTGAGTCACTGCAAAGACATCTCTTATCACTAGAAAGGAAAGGATGACTCCAGGATCCCTTTGTGACACCTCAGCTCCCAGGAACTTGCTGGTTTCAAAGGAGCTTTTTTGATATTCACAAAGGGTGACTGTAATGCACTGCAGAGGTGACAGCACATAGAGGGACAGGTTACACACCGATACAAAGTCAGGAAACATAGAGGTCTCCAACACAGAGATCTCTGGGATTGTCTTTTCTTGGGCTCCTGTCCCATATCTGCAGCTGTTGACAACCTGCCATCCTTTTGGAATCGTGATGTCTGAGTCCGGGTTGTTTGCCCACAAACTGCCTCCTTCCCAGGTCTTCTTGTGAATGTCACAGTGTCCCCTGAGCAGCACCTCTTCATTCCCTTATCCTGTCACTGAGTCTTGTACTTTCCTGCTGCGATATCTTATTTTCATCCCTTCCCCTGCTTCATGCTCCTCCTGCTCTGCTCAGCCTCCCCGTTCTGCTTGGGTGCTTCTGAAGATACCTCTTTACCATGTGCCTTCAGGCTATCTTTGCAAGAAAACCCCAATTTCTGCCCATCCCTCAAATTGTGTCCCTTGATGTTTATTCTCTGTAACTATAATTTTAAACATCAGAGAAGCTCTGTAATTTCCAGACTTTCAGTACCCTAAAATATGCAGTGTCTCTTTTGCAACAGGTTTCAGGATGGCCAGTGGTGATGGCCACAATTCAGTCTTTAGTCTTGATCTACATATTGGGAAACTCTAGAATCCTTGCCCTTTTCTTCCTCCAGCCACTTTCCTCCAGTCCTGCCATTCCCCAAAGAAATTGGAAAGGAAGAGAGCCATCTGCAGTGGCTGCTGCAGGCTCCTGGGGACAGGGGCCATCTGGGGCATCCTTGAGGCATCAGAGTTATGGTTTTCAGAGTATTGCCCTCTCTGGTACCTACACCAGCCTGCAGAAGGCACCTCTGGATTCCTGCCCCACCAGGGATGCTTCAGAACTTCCACCACCTTCTCCACTTTTGGTGGGAGGCCAGAAATCAAAGCTTTCCAAAGAGCATTTGTTAGTTATCTTTCGCTCTTCTCTGATTCCCTTTGTAGAAGGGACCGAAGATTTCTGTGTGTTAGTCCCTGGATCCCAGGGTACCTCTGAAGCAGGGGCAGCACCCTGACTGTAGAGCTTCCACTTTCACCTGTGTGTCATTTCAGGCTTACACCTAAGAGTTCTTTTGAGAAAGGTTCTGTTGCTAGGACTGGAAGTTTGGGTGAGATGAAAGACAGTTTCATCCTGTCATTCAAGGTCATCTCTTATGAGGAACATGTCACGACTGATCGTTTCACTGCCTCTGTTGTGACACCCTGCTTGATAGTCTGTCCACTGGCACTTCCCTGGGGAAGGGATTTGTAAGCACCCCATGTGACTCTGTAGATTTGCTGTTTCTAGAAGGCCATTCAAAGCCCTCTGGCTCCATCTGTCAAGTTTCCCCACTGTGGGGGTGGAGGGAGGCACGGAGACCCTACTGGGCCAGTCTGGGCCACTTTGATGTCTTTATGATATTTTCTTTTCTCTTGTATTTCTTGTTTTACTAATTTGTCCATTTGTTCTTTCAAACTCCATGCCACCCCATCCCAGGAAGCTCATGTCTTCAGTTTAAAAAACAAATCAGTCTTTTTTTTTCTCTCTAATATTATAACATTTAAATATACCAAACTTAAAATCTTTATTTTTTTTAAATTTTATTTTAATGGTACATTTTAGATGTACATAGTGATAACATTCATCATAGGGGATTTGTACCTGTACATGATATATCTTGTTGCTTCTTTTTTTCCCATTCTGCTCCCCTCCCCTCACCCCCTTCTCCCTCCCTATTTACAAAAGCTTTGTTTCCATTTTTTCCTCCCGTTTCTTATTTCTCTTGTCCCTCTGTTCCTTTCCCTCTCCCTTGTTCCCTTTCCCATTTGGACATTTTCTTCCCTTTCCCAATATAATACATTTTAGTCTTTGTTTACGCTTCAGTTTCTCACACCAGAGAAACTATGTAGTATTTAAACAAATCAGTCTTATAAACAAAAACAACAGAGAAGTGACACCACCAAAACTGTGCTCCTGAGAAACTGGACTTTGACCCAGACACATGGCTCAGTGTGATGCTTGCTGCCCAGGTGAGATGTGTGGTGTTCCCTCTCTAAGATGAAATTGTCATGCCCTAGTCTAGAGTCATAAATGCACCCTGGATGAGAAGATCCAGGACGGGTCTGCAGACCTGTGGCTGCCAGGCCATTCAGTCACTCTCCCCTCCCTTCCTGGTCCCTCCCAAACCACTCTGTACCTTCCCTGTCTCCAAGTTACCTTTTAGTTGCTTCTGGGAATGGGAAAGGCAAGTCTGCAGTCTAAGCCCTTGAAGATCATCCATAGTAAAGAGCTGGGTCACCTGGGGACACACTTAGAAGAAATCCCTTGAAACAAGTCCAAGGTTGTTTTACTTCCCTCAAAACAGAAGTAGCCTTGGAAGGGAAGACATACCCTGCATAGTAGAAAGTCTAACTTAGAGTTACTGTGAGGCAAATTGAGTGCTGCTTCATTTTGCTTTAATGAATAAATATTACCTAAATTATTTAAGATCAGCATATTTTGTTTGTGTGATGGCTTTAACAATATTTAATACTAGTACTTCAAAGATTTATTTTTTACCAGTTTATTTATATGATTAATTTATGCCAGAGATTGGCAGACTTTTCTTGTACAGAGGGCCAGAAAGTAAACATATTAGCCATTGCAGTCCAAGGGCAAAAGTTGAGACTGTTAGGTAGATATTTCTATGATGAGAGAGAAAACCTGTATCGGTTGTTTTACTGACCAAACTCACAGTAGTAATAATTGAGTACCATGGTTTTATAACTTCAGTCCACCAATGATGTGAGTGGAATTTTGGTGGGAGAAAACAACATTATGTTCAATTGAAATTCAACATTAGTATCTCTTACCAAATTGACCAAAAATACTTAGCTGTAAAAACCATTCTTAGCTCACTGGCTATGCAAAAGCAGGCAGTGAACCAGATTTGGCCTATGGGCTGTGGTTTACTGACCTGTGATTTATACAGATAATTTGCATGGAAAATTCTTCCTTCCTACCTACAGTTAGGTCAAGGTAACTGCATGTCTGGTCCTAGGCAAAAGCAATTTCATCTGAACTTAATTGCCTCCGTATTTATGAACTTGGGATATTTTGATTTTGAATGATTGCTCTGTGTGTTTGTGAAGTCTTGATGACTTCCCATTGTGAGCAAAAGTGGACTTAGTCATGCCCCGTGGTGCCCATGTAGGCTGTGGATGAGGCCACACCCACTGTGCCCACGCACCCCCCCCTCCCCCATGCGTCTGCTCCCTCTAGGCTCTCTGGGGGCCTTGCAGATAGGCTTGTGTCCCTGCAGCCACCTGCCAGACAAGCTGCCCTGAGCACAGCAACTCCCTGCTGGAGGCACAGTGGTCTGAACAGCATCCTGGCTAGGATCAAAAGAGAAAACCGAGGAAGTGCCTGTCCCCACACTTTTGTCTGCGTTTTGGCTGCAGAGGCTGCCCAAGGGGCAACAGGCAGCTGCTGCATTGCACACGGCCGGTTGGGACACACTAACTCTGCGAGCAATCTTGGCTCCACTACAAATGCCCAAGAAATATTTCTTTTTCCCTTAGTTCAGCTGAAATACTGTAATTTTTCAAATGGAACCTTTTCTAGAAATAACAATTAAAAAGGAAAGAAAAACAAAAGTAAAGAAAAGCAAACTTACAGAATCAGAGTCGAGCTTGGCGAAAACACTGTAGCCTGACTGAATCGGATGTGGTCTGGTCTCGCCTGAGCCCAGGCCCCCTTGCTCTCCTCTTGGTCTGAAGCCATGGATTTGCTCTCACTGTCTGCCTGCCGCATCAGGTTTGGTGTTCCCGGTGAGCTTCCAGGCTGCAGCTCCTGCTGGGCAGCCCGAAGCCTGTCTTCACTCGAGGCAGGACCCCACCCCAGGAGTCAGCTGCTCTTTGTCATCTTGCTGGGGTGATGCCAGAGAAGGCCAAGTTGAAACAAGGTAAAGAAAGTTACCAGAGACAGAGAAGGATGTTACATAATGAAAAAACAGGCCTTTTAGAAGGCTTAGCACTCCTAAGTGTGTATGGAGCAAACACGAGAGCTGCAAAACGTGAAGCAGAAACTAGTAGAACTGAAGAGAGAAATGGACAAAACCATAGTTATGTCTGGCGGCTTCAGCGTCCCACTCTTAACTGATGGAACAACTGGAAAGATCAGCAAGAATACTGAAGTCACTGACAGCATTAAGTCATAGAACATTCTCCCCAACAGCAGCACATTTTTTTCAAGGGCCGAGGAAATAGAGACCAAGACAGACCATGTACTGGGCCATAAAGCAAACCTCAACAAACTTGAAAGAATGAAAACCATGCAGAATGTGTGTTCTCCAGCTGTACTGCAGTCAAACTAGAAATCAATTACAGGAAAATCTCTAATCATTTGGAAATTAAAATACCGTGAGTATAAATCTGTGGGTCAAAGAGAAATTCTCAGTAGAAAAGTTTTGAAATATTGAATAAAAATGTAATTTAGCAAAAATCGTAAGACACAGTAAAAGCAGTGCTGGAAGGGAAATTTGAAGAACTAAATGTTTACATTAGAAAATAAGAAAAGGGGGCTGGGGATTTAGCTCAGCGGTTAGAGTGCTTGCCTTGCAAGCACAAGGCCCTGAGTTCGAGCCCCAGCATCCAAAAAAAAAAAAAAAAGAAAAAAGAAGAGAAGTATGACATAATCTAAGTTCCCATCTTCAGAAACTTGAGAAAGAAGAGCAAAATAGATCTAAAATAAGTAGAAAGAGGGAATAACCAAGAACAGAAATGAAAGGACAGTCAAAAATATGGCAGTAGAAAATAATCAGTGTAACATAAATTTGATTAGTATCAGTAAAATATCTCTAGTAAGAATTACAAAGAAAAAGAGCAGGCACAAATTACTGTCAGGAATGCAATAGAGGATGTTCCTACAGACTCTGCAGGTATCAAGTGAATAATAAAAAGAATAACACAAATAACTGTACATGTAATACGAGTAGCTATCACATGACAACTTCAATAAGTGGAATAGTTTGTCCCTTTTTAGGTGAATGGTAAAGTAAACAATGGTAAATCTATACCGTGGCATACTAGTTAACAGTAAAAAGGAACTGTTGGCACACATAGTTTAGATGGAACTCAGGGGTATTAGGCTGGCTGTAAAAAGCCAATTCTGAGAGACCACATATTGTGATTCCCTTTATATAACATTCTTTCAGAGATGAAAAGCATGGGTTTTAGGAGTTAGAGAGGGTGGAGTAGGGGAGTGATATGACTATGAAGATGTTGCTTGAGGAGCATCTTTTTTTTTTTTTAGGAGCATCTTTTAATAATGGAATAGTCCTTCATCCTATCACATGACAAATCTGTGCAATTGATAAAATGACACACTTCTATCTGTGCACATTGTACAAATGTGGAATTCTTGATCTCGACATTGTGCAGTGGCGTGGAAGATGTAACCCTTTGGGGGACGCTGGTGAAGAGAATATGCAAAACCTCACTGAACTGCCTACCAAGAGAGAGGAAGAAGTTCAAGAGATGGAGGGAGATGAGGAGGCAGGGGAGAGAAAGGGGATGAAAAAGGGAATTGAGATGTTTCAAGTACATATATCAGCTCCGCACAAGGAAGGTAAACATTATGTATTGCTAACAGGTACCAAAAAGTGTGCATGGGGGGACGAAGAGATAGATGAAGGAGGGACAGAAGGAAGGGAAAGGGAACGGAAAGAAAGAATTAAGATGCCTTATGTACATGTACCAATTTCCCACAAGGAATGTAAACATTATGTACTGCAGACATGTACTAATAAAAACTCTTAAAATTTTTAAGTTATATTCTAAAATAAGTGAAAAAAATCATCCTGTCACTTAGCTGCTGTGAAACACTGTCATGCCTCCTCTGTCCACTCCCCCAAAGTGAAAATGCAATTATCATGGGCTGCGTTAATAGATTTGTTGTTTTTAATGACGGTACATCATGGTCTTGCTGCTTTCTATGATGATCAGACTCATTTCTGAATTAATTCTGTGCTCATAACTGCATTCTATACTTTGTAGACCGAGCTGGCTGGAGTCCAGGACATAATAAGCAAGGGAGGGAACTGGGACAAACTTGCCAGGGAGGGCATGTCCTGGCTTTAACTTTTTGAATAGTTGATGGGTATGGAAGACACAGTTATTCTATGTGCTCACCCAGAGATCCAAATCGGGTCCTGTGGATGGAAAGAGTCCAGAGCAAGATTGAGGCTCAGTGTAAGGCAGTTTCTGTCCCTGTCCAGAGAAGAAAATAGGCCCCGGCCCTTCTGCTGCTCGGATATACCTGGAGCGGTGAGCAGAGCTCAGTGGACAGCCGTCAGGGGTGCTGGGTGGGGTTTCTGCACTGGCAGAGGCTGGCACTCCAGGCACCCTTCATGGTAATCCAAAGTTTTTGGCCAGGTTGTAACGAGAGAAATCCAGTGCCCGGTGGGTAGAATCAGGGATGACAAAACCCTAAAATGGACCGTTTGTCTATCTTCACTATTTTAAGAAAATTAAAAACCAAGACTTTGTGTGGCTATTTATGGACTTGTATTATAAAGTACAAATTGCAGGGAAGGACATATTGAATTGAGAATGATGTGCTTACTAACTTCTCCAGGCATGGACAGCTGTAAGGAATGAGAATGGCTGACTCTTGGGGAGAGGTCTGATTCCGATAGGCAGTGGGGGTGCAGTTTGTGGGGGACACTGCACATCCGCACAAAGCCTCAGACTCAACACAGAGAAGCCCCACAGAAGCAAGAGGGTTCCCTGCTGCCTCTGGCTTCCTGTCGCCTGCGTTTAAATCCTAATCCCTTTCGTTATGTTGTTCCAACAAACGTGCTTTCCACAGATCAAAGCAGATTCCTTGGTGACACACATCAGAACTGCAGGCATGGGGTGGCACTGGCATGAAATACTTGGCAGGTTTGTAGGGCCTTTCCCATTATGGTGGTAACATAGAGTGTCAAGGCAAAACGGAGCTCTGCTTGTTGATTAGTCGGTTATCAGCATGCATAGCAGCTAAATGTAGTTCTCTTTTACGTTTCTTTTCGTGTCAGTTCTCAGAACTGTGGTGGCTTAAGATATCGGTTGGTGGATAGAGTAAAGGTCTCCATGAACAAAATTGCATTTCCATGACAGGCATCCTCATGACCGGAAATAGGTGATGATGGCTCCAGATCTTTCAGAGAGAGTTGGAGGGTGTTCCTGGGGAGAAGGCTTGTGGTGCCAGGTGCCGTGGAGAGCTGTTGTTGAGGGACTTTCTGGTGAAGTAGAGTTGATGCATGTGAAGTCATCCATGTGGCAGTAGTGCTCCTGCCTCCCTGGCTTCAGCTTCCTCAGTGGTACCCAGTGACTGATGCAGGAATAGGGGAAAGGGAGGGGTGGAAGAGTGGAGGAGAGTTGCTGGGCCAGGAAGTACATTGTAAGAAGGGAGCTCGAAGGCACTTTCTGGTTGTTCAGTCTGGCATCCTGGCTACCAGGCCCTACATTAGGGACGGGGGTGGGCGAACACAAGGAATCCATTCACACCCTCCAGTTCCTCTCACGCTCTTCTCCAGTGGCGCGTTCTCGCCAACAGGGAAAACATTGCTTGGGTTCTATAGAAACAGTGCTGTGTATTTTTTTGCTTTCAATTTTAGCAGACAGATAGCAGAACCAAGATGTGAACATGTATGTTTACTTACTCATTCCAGATACAGAAGGGAGTGAATCAGGTGGTCAGTAAAATGCAGAATGAGGACATTAGGATAACAGGGAAGTAGTTACCACGGTTGGAGTTATCGGTCTAGAGTTTCCTAAAACATTTTAAAGTTCAGCCTTCTTAAAATTGGCATTAAATCTAACAGCTTCTATGGGATAGAATTGGAACGGAACCTCAGAATTGAACTGAACTAAATCTCCAGATTATCCCCCTTGGAACTCCTAAGTTAAGAGCCTTTCTTTTAAGTGCTTAGAGATCTTCTGATGACACTACTCTGTGCTTACGATGTCTTCTGCCAGGATACAAGCCCAGAGAGAGGCCGGAAATCCATGCCAGCATCTAGAGGCTCCCGGAAGTGTTCACCCTTGCTGGTCCAGTCTTCACCAGCCCCACATCAAAGCTCTTTTACAGATGGGAATTTGGATCCCACTGCATAACACTGGAATTAAAGGCCAACATGCTGTGGTAGAGCTATTTATAATGAGAACGATTTTAATGGGTTTCCCTATAGCTCTTTGTAGAGTGAGTACCATCCTTGTCTTTTATGACAGCAGATGTCCTGTGCAAATGAGGTGGATCAGAGCTGGAGCCCAAAAAGGAAGCAACTCGTCATGATCTCCACGGTGAATGTGCTTTTCATCTCACAGAGGTCAAGGGGTGGGGCTAAAATGCCCCTAACTCTTCGATAAACTCAATTTTCTGCAACTTATTTTTATTTTGTTAGGAATAAAGAAATTGTCATTAGATTTAGTACAGTTCAAGAAGAAAAATAGGCAACCTTTTAACACTAATGTTTTCTAAAAACAAAAACAAAACAACAACACAGAAGTTCCTTCCATTTCATTGAGTATTCTGTATTAGATTTCTTGGCTCAACATTCAGTCTTTTACTTGCCAGACATATGTGTAGGACTTCTTTAATTATCACTTTTGATTTTGCAGAATAATCAATGTCTCAAAAAGGAATTATGTTGGAAAAATATTTTGCCTTAAAGTTGTTTTTGTTTGTTTTTGTTTTTGAGGCAGAGTCTTGCTATATAGTTCAGGCTGGCCTCAAACTCACAGCTATACTCCTGCCTCAGCCCTCCTGCATGCTGGGATTATAGGTGTGTATCACCATGTTTGGGAAAAGTTTTTTTTTTGTTTTTTTTTTTTT
>PVJO010000396.1:234169-249414 GCA_004026905.1 Hystrix cristata | reverse complement strand
AAAAAAAAAAAAAACAAATATATTAACAGGTTCTGACAACCTCCTATTTTCTTTCAACCTCTAATTATGCCTCCCACCCCCTGCACCCCTCTTCCCGCTTCCAAATGTTCTCTTAAACCCCCTCAACACTAACCCCTTACTCTGACTATAAAAAAAAACTCCCAAAGTGTCTGACTCCCTATTTTTTTTACCTATTGGTATATCTCTTATCTCCCTCTCTTCCTATTAACTTACCCACCTTCTTCCCTCTCTTCTTCCCTTCCCTTCTCCTTCCACATCACAAACTGACAAAAACAGAAAAGTGTAGTATAGAGCAGTGATGGCAAACCTTTTAGAGCTTTCAATGGTAACAAATAGCCAGCTGCAGTACACATGCCACAGGTTCACCACCACTGTATAGACTAGAAGGGGTACTGATGAAAAGGAAAAATTATAAAAACAAGTTTTAAAACTTATGATTGATGTATTGATGCCATTATAACCAGCAGAAATTCTCTCTTTACAACACAGTGCCAGAGTCCAATCCAATGAAATTGAATAGATTGAAGTGGTAAACAGTATCTTTTGACAAATAAAGCTGAGAACACAACACTGGAAAACAGAACCTAACTAAAGAGGTATTAATGCCAATAAGAAATTCTCTTCACACTATTTGACCTCAAGTCTCAGTACACACACACACACACACACACACACACACACACACACACAAACAGAAACATGAAAATAATAAGGGAACAAAATGCCTCCAAAGATCCCAAACTCCAAAAGGAAATCAAAGGGGCACTGATGGAAAGAAAATAAATGAGAAAGCTAAGCTGCATGAAATGATTAATGAAGAAGCAAAGAAAATTGACAAGCTCAAAGATAATACAACCCAAAAGGTAGTGGAACTAAAAAGTAACCAATATGGTTATAGAAGAAACAAAAATTAGAAGAGCCAACCAAAACTGTTCAAAACATGAATGGCAATTTTACCAAATAGTCTTCATGAAAAGGTGCCAAACAAACTCCAGAGATAAAGAATTCTATTGAATACATATAATATAAATGACCGATGTGAGAATAAGGGCTTACAAACCAAAGACAAAATGGAACCATATGATGATATACTCAGAGAAACCTTAAGACAATCATGCTGGGGCTGTAGTTTGTATGTCTCACTGCTCAGTGACAGATTTGAATCCCATCATTTGATATTAAATAGCTAACCACAACAGGACGACGGGACAGCCCTAGGGGGAGTCATGCATGAACTACTGGTGGTTCAAGCTGGCAGGAACATGTTAAAAATGATAGGAGAGCAAGAAAAATTCATCCAACAGCTATTAGATGATGCTAAGAAAACCAGCCAAGGCTGGGGATTTAACTCGGTGGTTAGAGTGCTTGCCTAGGAAGCGCAAGGACCTGAGTTTGATACCCAGCACCAAAAAAAAAAAAAAATCAACCAAATGCTACTTGGTGATAGTGAGAAATTAGAGGAATTTTTAAAAACATGGGATTTAAAAATCTGTTTACAGAAATCATAGTAGAAAACTTTCCAAGCATGGGGAAAGAACTCAACGTACAGGTAAGGAAGGCTTACAGAATACCAAATAACTATGATGAAAAAAGCTCCCATGATGCATCATAGTCAAAATCCCAGAAGTCCAACACAAAGATAGAATCTTATAAACAGAGAAAAGCAAAAATTCACTTATAAAGGTAAACCCATTAGGATCACAGCACACTTTTCAACACAAAATATGAAGGCCAGGAGAGCTTAAACGCTTAAAGCGTTTCATGCCCTAAAAGAAAACAACTTCCAACTTAGACTTCCTGGAAAACTATCATTCAAAATTGGTGGAGAAGTAAAGACATTTCATAACAAAAAAAACACCTTAAATTCATGAACACCAAACCATTGCTCCAAAAAATACTCAAGCTAACAATGAAGCTAACAAAGCCAAAAGGTCAAATACAATGAATATGTCAAGCAAGATAAATAGTTAAATAAAAAGGAAAAAGTTAAGGAATCAGCAACAGAAAAAGAACAGAATGACAGAAATAAGTCAGTCAATACCTCTTGGTAATAAATAATTCTCAATATAAATG
Source organism: Hystrix cristata (assembly GCA_004026905.1). Taxonomy (NCBI): domain Eukaryota; kingdom Metazoa; phylum Chordata; class Mammalia; order Rodentia; family Hystricidae; genus Hystrix; species Hystrix cristata. Next base: position 247,320 of record PVJO010000396.1, on the reverse strand, counting down.
TCTCAAATGTCTCAAATGTCCCCAGTTCAGACACAGATCGGCAGACTGGATCACAAAACCAAACCTAATGGTCTGTTGCATTCAAAAGAATCATAGACCAAAAAGCAAAGAATGGAAAACAATATTCCTTGAATCAGGACCTCAAAAGGAACCAAAGGTAGCAATTCTATTCTCAGATGAAGTAAACTTCAAGCTAAAACTGATCAGAAGAGGCAAAGAATGTCGCTACATGTTAGTTAGGAAATATGTTAGTAGAAAACATTTTAGTTAGTGGTAACAATTGAAAATATATATGCAGCAAATGTCATTGCACCCAACTTCATAAAACAAACAGTACTGGAAATAAAAGATCAAATTAACACCAATGCCATCAAAATATGTGACCTTAATATTCCACTTTCGAAAGGCAGACCAGCTAAATGAAGAAGTTAACAAAGATCTGTCAGAGCTGAACCACACACACAAACAAATGGACTTAATAGATAGCTACAGAGTGTTCTACCCAGTTACAACAGAATGCACATTCTTCTCAGCAGCACATTGAATTTTCTCCAAAACAGACCACATACTAGTCGATACAAACCAGTTTTAGTTTTTATCACTACTTAAGAAAGTCCTTTGTTTTAACCTTAATGAAGAAATGACTTGGAAAATGACCTTTCTACTCTTCACTCTCTGTTTCTGCTGTCCATGGGCCTTTTCCACTTATAATGCATAACTCCTCTCTCAGCTCATCAGGATACTAATTTTACTTTATAGAATGAGGTGGTGTCCAATTCTAGAATCACAAACAGATGCTAACTAGGGTCTTTATGTTAGTTGTAATTTTGTCTTTTGACATCTGAACATAATCTTGAAAAAACAGTATGCAAATTGAGATCAAGAAACATTTTGTAAAATAAGTAGCTCATCTTTTAAAAATATATGATGGTGGGGCTGGGGATTTAGCTCAGCGGTTAAAGTGCTTCCCTTGCAAGCACAAGGACCCAAGTTCGATCCCCAGCACCAAAAAAAAAATATATATATATATGTGTGTATATATATATGTATATATATATATATACATATATATATGATGGTCATGAAATAGAAGGACAAACTGAGAAAATTTAAAAATTTCAGGAGACTTAAGATTCATGGTAATTGAATGTGGTACTATATAATTGGTGAAATCTAGATAAAGTGTGATATTAGATAATATTGTATCAGCATTAATTTCCCGCTTTTACCATTTTAGTGTAGTTACATGAATGAACTCCTTGTTTTCAGGAAATAACAAAATATTTAGGGGTAAAAATATCATATCTGGACTTTACTCCCAAATTATATATACATATATTTTAGTTCTACATATGTACTCATATTGTAGGAGTACAAGCTAAGAAATTATATTTCTTGGATCCTTTTACCAGCTGAAGTCTGGATTAGATTTTACAGATGGGAGACACTCGTGTGAGACTGGAAGGTAGAAGAAAGATAAAAGGCTATTTCGCTTCTCTCCTGGCTCTGGCAATTGTGGTGCAGTGGCTAACCCTGACCTTCTACAGCGACGGGCCAGTATCCCAAAACCCTTCAGTGGTAATGAACTTCTGGCTGCTCCTAATCTCAAGTAAAAGGCCCCCTCCATGTTTTCAACATTAGTCCTTTCAATAATTTACAATGATTTTGCTTAAAATACTTAGAATTCTGCTCTTTTTTCCTGTATGACGTATAACCAAGATGTCATCTATGTAAAAGGCAATGAGCAGATGTTGTTGACCACGTAAGATCACCACGGAGACAATACCCATGAGTCCTTCTTGGAAAAAAAATGACCACAAAATTCAGCCAAATAAAAGTTGAATAAAAAAACTAAAGGACTCATGAAGGAATAAAACCAAAAGATGGATAATGTATAATGTAGTCAAGTGATAGAGAATACTGTAGGGCATTTAATATATAGCAAAGTAGCTCAGGTGGGCTTTGCTGATAGCGCAACAAATCAAACCGAACATTTCAAATGAAGTGAGCTATGTGGATATCTGGGTGATGAGTTTTCAAGTTAGTTTATAAGTAAGTGTTAGAAACATCAGGAAAGGCATTCATCCTTCTGCTTACCGTTGAACCAAGTGATTATCTGGAACTTTAAACCACCACCTGATGGCAGCACACTCTGCGGGGAAGCTAAGGAGCGAGCCTATCGTTGGTGCTAAAACTAAGCTTGAAGTTGTAAAGAGAAGCAAATACCACAGATGGATTAAAAAAAAAAAAAAAAGTCCTGTGGTGTCTCTAATCACTTGGCGGTGTCTCGAATCTTAACTTGTCAAATACTTTGTTGGACTTTCTGATTTCATCAGAAAAAAATACAAAACAACAATATAAACAAGTGATATCTCTTGCTTACAGTTTTTATGACTTCTAAATTCTGTTCCTGTATTGAAAATGCTGAAAAGATCAGATTTACTTAGCTAGCTTGTTACCTTTGCGTTTCCACCCTGAAACGTATCTGCCTAATGTGGCTACCCTTGCTTTAGAAGGACATAGGAGCCTTCCTCTTAGGCAGCCCAGAAGATCCTATAACCACCTGCAGACCAGATGATTCCATGGTGTCTTTTTGCCACTATAAATAATTGCAGCTTTTATCCTACCAATGATTTTGGAAGATTCACCAGTGTTTTCACTTTTAGATGTGGTGTCTTAATTGTACACTTAGACAAATACTTATGCTTAAACTAAGCTCTGTGTGGAGTTACACACAGGACTTTACCACTGTTTATATTCCAGGTCAGAGCTTAGATGCCAGCTTTTCCATAAGGGCTTCCAAAGAGTCTTCCTTCTGTGTGCTCCCTTAGGCCGCACCCTCTCATTTCTCACTCTGCATTCTAACCCTTGCACACTTGTCTCTTTTCACTTCTTGCCTGAAAGCTCTGTGAGAACAGGGGATATATTCATTCTGCTTGTAACTGTATCCCTCCTCCTGGCCTCAGTGCCTGGTACGTGGTAAATACTTTGTGTGTGTGTTGTGAAATCCAACATATTCAAATATATCTTCAAATGAATGAGTTTCCAGGATCTTTGGCTAAACCTTTTTAAAAAAAACTTTAAAGGAAAAACAGTCAATTAATTAAAGACTGAATTTTTACACTTAAATTATTCACTATATATCACTGAAGAACAAGGATATTTTCATCATAAGAACAGTACAATTATCAAAAGCAAGTTTAGCAGTGATTCCTCATCTATAGGCTTTATTTAAATTTTACCAATTTTCCCTTTGATGACCTTTGTAACAAAAGAAAATAAAATGTTTTCCTGCTTCAAGTTTCAATCCTAGGTCACAAATTGCATTCAGTTGTCATATCATTTTAGTCTCCTTTAATCCACTTCTTGTTTAGGAAAAAAAAAAAAGTCCAGCTCGCTGCTGCCATTCATTTAATTTTACATAAACATACTCTCTGAGGCTGAAGCAAGGCTGACTGGTTTTCAGTGTGAAAATAAAACATAAAAACTGTTCTTGAATTTACTTCTAAACAGAACTTGTCTCTAATCCTAATGTAACAGAAATGTATACGGTGATCATTATTTAACAAGTTTTTCATGCGGTAGATTTCAAAGCACAGAGCAACACAAAGTGGACCATCACATTTCAAACAAAATACTACTAAAAACAGAATGCTAGAAATAGAATGATGCCTGTTGTTTCCAAAGATTATCCATATACTAAAGTGATGCAAAGATAATAATAAAGGCAAGATATTTCATGGCAAACAATGGGGGGATTAAACTGTAATCCACGAGTTATCTTGGGGTAAACGCTACACCTGCAAGCCCCATCAGTGAGTATTCTCAGGGCAAACGGGATTAACCTGGAAAAATCCCTCGGGATTTTGTTCTTTGTCTTTCATGATATCTTTAAGGGTTATTTTAAATGTGTTATTTTGTAGTGTGTCTTTCAGTTAGCGTTTATCTGATGTTTCCTAATGATTATATATATGCATTTTTGGCAGAAATGTCACTGAAGTGATGTTGTATCTTCCTCAGTGCATCATATCATGATATCCATCCCATTACTGTGATATGTATAACCACTCAAATAAAATGATTCCCTATCATTAGCATCTTTGGAAGAGATATCTTTGATACTGTGTAAATGTCCTGTTTCTCATCATGTTTTCACCAATTATTTTTAGTATCCATTGATGATTCTTTCCTGGAACAATTATAACTCATGCTTGTAAAGAAATGATTTTAAAATTTCATCATTTCACCTACATTTGTAAATTGGAATTTCACCTTATCAGTAATTCAGTTTTCAAAGGAGATTTTTTTTTATTTTACTGTGTTTTCTAATGGGAATTTTTAAAACATCTCCCTACTTCCGCTTTAGGTATGACGGTTATGGCTTGTGTCTAGATGCCCCCCAAAGCCCCATGAGGTCATAGGTGGGAATTTTCAAAATGGCTAGATCTGGGGTGTGTGGTGATGGGATTAAGGGTGTGTGCACTAATTGGTTTGGCATAGTTCTAGGTGTGGATAATGGGAAGGCCCACCCTGGGTGTGGGTGGCACCACCTAAAGGGCAGGTAGTTTGGAAAGGAGAAGAGGAAAGGCAGGCTTCTGGAGCTGCTCCTGCTTCACTACTTCATTGTTTTGCTGCCTTCTGCCCAGCATGAATTGTTTCTCCTCTGCGATGCCCCTCTGCCGTGCCACCCTGCCTTAGAGCCAGCCACCTAAGGACTGAAACCTCTGCAAACTGTGAGCCGAAACAAACCTTTCCTCCTTTAACTTTTGGTGTTGGGTATTTTCTCTCAGCAATGAGAGAAGTAACTAAGAGAATGATGCACATACATTTCACTCTATTCAGCTGATGGATTCCTGATGCATTATTTCCTGTAGCAAAGACCTTTGCAGACTTGCCTTATTTGCTTGATTATTTAGGTGCATGCTCAGCAGTCCTGTTTAGGAGATCCTATCAGGTCCCTTTCAGAAGCTCTGAAAAGGACATAGGAACCAGAGAAATTGTGTTCAAATTGATTTGGCCTCTAACTCCCCCACTAACTTTAAGCAAATTTTTAACCTCTCTTAGTCTCATTTCTATTCCTGTCTGAGAGCAGAAACCACGTCTTAATTCCTTTTTGAAACCCCATTTCAGTATGTACACAAGTAAATCTGCTGTCAATTTCTGTTAAACTGTACTATACCTCCTCTGTGCCACTGTTAGTCCATTTCCTCTTTATTTAAAGAAGTTCATCTGTTTTTAAATCTATTAAAAGATTCTTCTAAATTCTTTCTGGGACCAATCAGTTTTTGGCTTATACCTATCTTTTTATAATTTAAAATTTAAGCTTTCCTATTTTTACATACATATGTTCCTACTTCTAAAAATATGGGTTTTGTTATTCATTCTGGGCAATTCTTTGTAGCCATAGTAGATACCTTTCAGATTTCTTCCTGGCTACTTCCTGTTTTGTATTTCTACCATTTCCTCATTAAGCTCACATTTTGTCTCATTACTTATTTTTTCCAGAAATTAAAACCACTCTAACATAAGAACAAATTTCATTTCTGTTTGGAAGAAAGTCAGTATAGGTGTTTCCCTGTCCTCAATTCACTGCCAAGTTTAGGGTTTGTTGTTACACAGAGGCAGAATCAAAACTTCTTGTGCCTCAATTTCTATACTTACTTATATTTAAAGTGTACCTAAAGTTACATAGCAGCAAAAGTTGAACTACAGGCAAAATTTCTGATCCCCAAGCTTAGAGGTTTGCTATTCAGTGCGTCCTTCATGTAAAATGGTCATGTCAGTTTCGTGGAATAAAACAGGAAAGCCTTAGTAGCAGAGTTATTAGATGCTTCAAGTCACAGTTCCTACCCACAGCCACCCCAACTCAGTCACAGCTGTGTGACAGTTCTGTGTGAGCTAACATTTATGCTGCCTGTATCCTACCACAAAAGTAAACCTACAGATTGCCTTTATACACCAGCTGAAGGAAGCGCTGTTCATTCTTTGCACAAATGGAGTTGGGGAGGGGGACAGAGTTAACTTTTTAGGAAATCTTCAACCAATAAAGGACGGGAATGGTAGACAGATGCCCCTCCCTCGGCACAGACAATATAAGATGGCATTCTGTATTTTTCTCAGAGGTTCTCAAGAAATAAACCATGGCCTCAATAATGGACACTTATTTTGACCTTTTGTTCTTTCTTTTCTCTCTCTCCCTGACCCATCAATTCTGTTCCCCGGAAACACTTCCCAAATAAACTACTTGCCCTCACATCTTTGTTCCAGGCTCAAACTAAGCCACAAATTTATGCAACAAACGTTTAGTAAATGACTATGCTGGGTAGTGAGATAAAGATATAATTCTTAGTGCATTCCTGATGAGTATAACAAGACAAAGTAAGTACTACCAAAAAATCCTCTGCAATTAAAATGTATTGTTAGAGATGCTAAATTAGGGGCAAGAAAAAAGCAGTGTATGAAGATATAGGAGTCATGTAATACATACTTGGAGGTGTTTCCTGGAGAATGTATCGCTTAAATTAATAGAATGTAAATCACACAATGATTTGGTATCATATAATTCAATGGTATAAAATTCAATATATTCACGTGCTATGTGTAGGAGCAATGCTCTGTTTGGTTTGGTATATATTAAATGACATGATTTTAGATATTACATATATGGACATTTAACATTTTTATAGTTATGAATGTCAATGTGCACTATAGGAAAAATAAAAACCACAATAAACTTGATTTCACAGAGTCTCATGGATTAGGACGAGGCTAAAATTTTTAAATGAGTTGAAATTGGGTTAAAAAATATCAAATGAATTCCCTGGGTGCACACTGGCAAAGATTGTGTAGGTGGTATGGATATTACTGAAGTGTTGGGAAATAGTGTTACAGCAGAATGATGGTCTAAAATTCCTGGCTTGCAGAAACTTAACACAGACCCATAAGGAAAACAGATCCATAAATAAGAGTTTCGAAAACTGTAATGAACCTAGCAACTAAGTACAATGTGAAGATGGAAAAGCAGTGAGAAACAAAGTGAAGAGAGACTATCTGCCGGGAGAGCAATTAGAAGGCTACTGTTTTAGGGCGGGGGAGGGAATCAGAGTGGCTAAAGAAATCAAAGGAAGGCAAGTTAATGTAACAGTTCGTTGGTACTATTACGTCAAAACCTTGTTGGTTACAGGCAGCGAAGATAAAACCTTCCCAACAAAGTCAAGAGCAACCTTGTACACGCACGCGCGCGCGCACACACACACACACACACACGAGTAAGAGATTTGAATAATCAAAGTATATTAGGAAGCATACTTTTATTTGGCTTCAGTTAACAGTGTTTCAATATGAAATATTCAGTTATCTGACACATTCTTTTTCCATTTGATTCAGAGGCTGGAGAAGAGCCAACACACACCGTGCACTTCTGTTTCAGGCACGTTCTAAGCGTTGTAGGTTTATCGGCTCCTCCATTCTCATAAACCTATTTTACAGACGAGGAAACTTAAAAAAGGAGGTCAACTAACCAGTCCAACATAACGCAGCTAATAAGTGAAATAGTAAGGATTAAACTCAGGCGTTTTGGCTCTAGCTGAGTTTGGCTCAGGCGTTTGGCTCTAGCTCCTATTTTTAACACTATACCAGAATAAAAGGGCCGAGTACACAACGCTAAAGCAGGTCACGATTCAGCGCTTCACCGCGAAACAATCACTCTTACTGCCCTGGCTTCGAGATCAGTTTCTCCACCTATAAAATGGAGATAATAATGATGCTAGGAGTTTGGTACAGAGTGAGATAATGAATGTGAAAGTAAACTTTAAACTATGCAGGTCACGCCACATACTAGTTTTTGAGAACACGAACACGAGCGCGTCAACCGCAATTTATCAGTCTGGACAGCTTGCAGCGGCGGGGCGAGGCTCCGCCCACCACGAGCGGCAGGTGGGGCCGGCAGATCTTTGCGCATGCGGAAACCGCTGCCCGCGCCCACCTCTGACCCAGGCTGATAGTAGCTGCCGTTTCTGAGAGGACGATTCGTAAGGAGGCCCTTGGCACAGTCCCCCTTTGCTCGCCCTTGTGCGAGTTCTTCCCGGACTTGAGCGGAGTCCAGAGCATGGTTGGTTCTCTTTTACCTGCCTGACTTTCTGCGGAGCCTCCTACTGTTGGCTCAATAGTTGGCTGTCGAAAGTGCCGGCCCTCGCGCCGGCGCCGGCAGCAGCCGGGTGGGAAGGCTCAAGATGGCGTGTCTGTTGGAGACCCCAATCCGCATGAGCGTCCTCTCGGTGAGTGACCCGCCGCGGCCGTGGCCGCTGCCCTCCCGGGAGGCCTCGCCCGGCCCGCAGCCTTCTCCGCAGCGCGGTGCGGCTCCTGGGCACCACCCCCTGGGTGGCCTCCGGCGCAGACTTGGGCGGGGGCGTGAGGGAGGGTGACGGCGGGATAGACGGGACCCCGGCGGAGCCACAGACTCCTTCCTCCGCGGAGCTCCCACCGGTGCGGCTTCCAGGACCGCGTCCGGCAGGCGGGGTGGTTGGGCTCGGGACACTTGGCCGAGCGTTTCACCGAGGCTGCTTTCAGCGATGTCGCTTCTTCGGGGCCGAGCGCGCCGTCCTGAGGGGCTCGAGACTCGCCGCCCGCCTGGGAACGAGCTTCCACCCAGCACCCGCGGGCTCTGGCAGGAAGCGGTGCCGGCTTCGTGGCTCCCACGGCCTCAGCACTGCCTGGCCAGGGCTGTGTGCCTACTATCGCGTCCCAGCACCTGGGCACCGGCTAGAGTGCTTGCTTCTTGGCGATGAGATTTCATATCAGCTGCAACTCTTCCCAATGTACGTGTTTTTTTAAACCCCTTCTCTTCGTTCTGCCCAGGAGGTAGTGGCTGAGTCTAAAGGAAATATGTTCCCTGTGCCTGGTTTTCTTTTTTTTCTTTAAAGGAAATAAAACACTGAAGAAGGGGAGGGGAGGTCAGATTTCCCCATTATTGAGAAAAGGGAACGTATTGCTATGCCAGCAAGTACTATCTGGTTTTTAAATTAAAATTAAACAAAACACCGCGACTACATTCACAGATCAGTGTGTTCCCTTTAAAAGAACAGGACCAGCTATGGAAGTAACTGGGAGGTATTTTACAACAAATTTTAACTGTTCGACTCTGAGAATGGACAGTTTACCAAACGGTTCATTTATTAGTTGGAAATAAGCAGGCAAAGACCATCTTTTAGACATGTGGAAGCTAGTCTTGTAGAGAGGATTGGTGAATTATAGATAACGTGTCAGGTTCTTAGAGTCTTGTAACTCCAACCGATTTCTTTTCTCTGACTTTTCTCACACTCGACTATCTGAAAACACCTAGAACATTGCTTGATTCAGGTTTAGAGCCATGTCGCCGACTGCAGCCTTGAAAACATCTAGTTGATAATAAGATGATAATTTGGGGAGGCCATCAGAGGTTAGTTCCCTGGTCAATTTTAGTAATCCTGTTTCTTATTTTTTAAATACTGCTAGAGAAATTCTTTTCACCCAAGTATTGAAGTAGATTAACCCATTACACCACCTTGACTGTAATACTAACAAATGCTTTGTGAGAGCAGGCCAGTTTTTCCTCTTGGTGTTAAAAATGTGTCTCGACTGTTTGCACTTCCCTCTTAAATATGTTATTTGGACTTCAGTTATCCTTCAGTTCATCTGAAGCCTCTTTACTTCTTGTACATTATCAACTTGCCTAGTGTGTATATACAGTTGAAATTTTTCATTTGTTTCACTTCCCGAGCAAATTTCTTTCTTTCTTTTTTTTTTTTTTTTTTTTTTTTTTTTTTTTTTTTTTTTTTTTTTTTTTTTTTTTTTTTTTTTTTTTTTTTTTTTTTTTTTTTTTTTTTTTTTTGGTTTTCACAGTTGCAAAGTCTGTCTTGTGAATTCTTCAATCTTAAACCTTGGGAAGTCAGAGCTTTGGCAAATGATTTAAACTTTCTGAACTCACTAATTTTACTAATACGAAGTGAAGCTTGTACCTTTCAAGCTACTACCTGGGGCACCACTTTTTATATTAATCAAAAATTTTCTTGAATGCTTGATTTCTTTAATAAGCTACTTATTATGCACCAGAATCATGCAAAGCCCATTTTGTGTAGTTTAGGGAATGCGAAGATGGTATCAGAAATATTCTCAAAGAACTCATAGTCTAAATTACAGTGGTACTTCAGTTCACAAACTTAATTCTTTCTATGATTTTGGCTGCAACTGAATTGCAAGCATAGTACATATATGCAAATATGTGTGTGCAATTTGGTCAGAAGTGTATAGTACATATATTTTTGCAGTTTGGTTGCAACCAGAATTGTGGGAAGAATTCTGCAACCAGCATAATGGAAAGAATTAAGTTTGTGAACTGAAGCACCACTGTACTCTAGGGTTTTATGAATATAAGTGGACCAAGGGGGAAAAATTGTCTTAAATGATTTTCATCTAAGATCCATTATACCTTCTCACTTCAGACCTTATTTACTTTCCTAACCCTAACTGTTCACTTCACACATCTACATTGCCTGTCTTGACTCTTCTTCTACATCCAGTCTCACATTTTAAATAGCGTGACTGTCACCCATCACTTCCAACAAGGCACCTCCTACTAAGAGGACTTAGTCGTGACTTCTCAATTTCTGTTCATGATACTGTCATGTACTGTTAAACCTCCTGAATCATCCTCGACTCTTCTACTTTTTATGCTCCCATATCTAATCAGTTGTTAAGCTCTGTTGCTTCTTTATTCTTAGTATTTCTCACATCTTTCTATTGCAGTGGCCACTCTTATTATGGACCTTATTGTTTTTGTGCCTGCATTACCACGGTAATCTTTTAATTAATTATTTAGAGGTGCTTCTCACTATGTTGCTGATCTTGAACTCATGAGCTCATGTGATTCTCCTGCCTTGGCCACCTCAGTACTTTATATGGAACTCCAGGTGTGTGCCACCATATCTGACTTAAATTATTTTAATTGCCTCTAGTATCTTTCTCAGTTCAAATCAAATTCCACTTTAATTTTTCTGAAGAACACTTGAACAGCCATTCCTGTTTGAATTCTTCAGTGCGTTTCTATTGGTGAAGGGCTAAAGTTCATGTTTAGTTTTGGATTTAAGATTTTTTATCACTTTCATGAATCTTCCAATCTATATAAACTGGCCTCTTGAGTCTAAATTCATAATTGGGTTCTTCCAAACTACAGTAACTTATTGTCTGCTTCTTTGTACATATGAATTATGGCCTTGCATGGATTTGTTCATGTAATATATTTTGAGCTGTCATTTGGTTTGGAAATACCAAACCAAATGTGCCGTGGTGAACTGTACAAGCCTGTCAATGTCCTTTTGGAGATTTTAGCCTAATAGGGAAAATAGATACCAGATAATCACATGGTTGTTTGTGGTTGGTTAATAATATGAATGAAAAATTCAGGGTGCTGTTTAAACACATAATAGAGTCAACTAATCTAATATGAGAAGAACTAGAGTGTTTCCCTGAAGAGGTGACATTGAGCTGAGAGTTAAGGATTGTAAGAACTAACTAGACAAAAAATATCAGAACATTCCAGGCAAAGGTAACTGCTTTTGGAAAGGCCCTGAACCCTTTAATAATTATTCTGTTGTATCTTCTTAAAGAGTGAATTAATTCAGAGGTAAGTGCTTGGGCTTTTCTTCCTTTTAACCCCCCTGTTACTTATAACACTATATCTTGCATATACTGGGTATTCAGTAAATACTTGATTGAATTGTCTATTTGGGGAGTTGTACACGTTCTTCAGCTCTCTTTTTCGGTAGCACCACGACTACCCTTGTTCCTCTTTGGTTTCCAGTTAGCATCACAACCTCACCCTTTCCAGCATATTTACAGATTTCTTTCATGTTTTTCCAACTTTTGGATTGTTTAATGTTGATTGAATTTTAAAATACTTCTTATTGAAATAAGTATAGATTCTTAGGAAGTTGAAAAGATAGTACAGAGAGGTCCCTGTGTATACTTCACTCAGGTCCCCTCATTGGTTATATCATGCATAATTATAGTACAGAATCAGAACCAAGAAAACAATGTATATACATATTTCTGCATCATTTTATCATAAGTGTATATTCATGTAAACACCACTGCTGTCAGGATACAGAACTACTTCAGCACCACAAGAATCTCTTTCATGCTCCCTCTTTTTAATTACACTGACCTGACCCCCTCTCCCCAACCCTGTCCATAATCCTGGAAACTGCTAATCTGTTTTTTCATCTCTATCATTTTGTCATTTTCTATAATGTTACATAAGTGGAATCATATAGTGTGTGACCTTTTGAGACTGAATCTTATCACTCAGCATAATGATTTTGAGATCCATTCAAGTTGGTGTATGTATCAATAGTTTGTTCCTTGTTTTTGCTAAGTAGTATCCCATGGTATGGATGTGCCAGTTTGTTTAATCATTTACCTATTGGACATTTTGGTTGTTTCAGTTTGGGGCCGTTATCATCTCCTGTGAACAGTCTATAGTGTGGACATGATTTGATATGTCTGAGATAAATCCTTAGGAGTTGCAGTTGCTGGGTCAGATGGTAAAGGTGTGTTTAGTTTTAAAAGAAACCAACAAACTTTTAGGTGTTCTAATATTCTTACCAGGAATGTACAAGAGATCCATTTTCTCTGCATCCTCACCAGTATTTAATATTGGTCTTAATTTTTAATTTATCTCTTCTAATATGTTGTGATATCTCATCATGATCTTAATTTGCATTTATTTCCCTAGTGATTTGTAATGTTGAAAATTTTTTCATTGCATGTTTGCCATTCATATATCCCCTGGTGAAATTTTTTTCACATCCTTTTACCCATTTTCTTTTTTTTTTTTTAATTTATTTATTTATTTTAAACCAAGAACATGTATTGGTACATTCTACATACATTGGTCACATTCATTACATTTATTCTCTACCTATACATGATACATCTTGGTTCTCCCCCCTCTCCCCCGCCCCTCCCCTCTGCTCCCTCCCTCCCTATTTACAGCAGGTTTATTCATCATTTTCCATATTTTCCCTTTCCCCTCTCTTTCCCCTGTTGCCTTTCTGCTTTTCCCCTTCTTTCTTTCTAGTACTCCTCTCCTCTGCACACCATCCTCCTTTTATATA
>PVJO010000396.1:41223-234069 GCA_004026905.1 Hystrix cristata | reverse complement strand
TTACCCATTTTCTAATTGGACTGTTTACTTTTTTATTTGTTGGACTTTGTAAGCTCTTTATATGTTTTAGATATGAGTTTCATCAAATAATTGTTTGCAAGTATTTTCTCCAGGTCTCATCACCTTAAAAATGAACCTTATGAGTACAGTTCAGTTGTACAGCAAGTTCCTGGATTCAATCTGTGATATCCCACTTACCTAAAAAAAACTTGATCTAAACCTCACACGCATACAAAAAGTAACTCAGAGTGAACCATTGCTTTTATTGTAAAATAGAAAATAAAACTTTTAGAATAAAAGTGGAAAAATCCACAAACTCTTGGGCTTGGTGAAGAATTCTTAGACCTATTTTTTAAATTCAATAAATTAGACTTAACAAATAAAAAATCATGTCCATGAAAGACATCGTTAAGAGGATACTTGCATTTTACATTGGTCATTATAATGGTTTGAGAAAGGTTAGGAATCACATTGTAGACTAATTTAGACAATTCATGCACTTGTTGATTTTAATGCTTTCTTTACCTTCTTTTTCTAGTACCATTATGCCTTTGGAACCTATTGGAACTATGTGGGGTATTCCAAGTCCAGATACTCCTTGATTTTGTTCTGTTCTTGGCAGGTCTAAGCATTTTGTTGGTCTTGCATATGACTGCATGTTGATTTGCTCTCTTATGTGGGCAACTGACAATAACTAGAAAAGCATTTTCTAAGTGCCGTTAGTTTGCAAAGCACCAGTTAAGCATACATTTATCAGAAGATGGTCTTGGTCAATAAGAACTTCCTAATTTTTAATGGCAATGTGTGAAGAATATAGGTGCTCAATATATACTTCAGAGCATGTTACTGTGTCTTTGTGGAAAGATTGCCACCTGAATTCAGACACCAATTCTCAAGTCTTTTAAACTATAAAGAATCAGGAACACTTTAGTATAGAGTCTTCAGATTTTACCTAGAAAGATAGCCTTCCTATTACCTGTATTCTCCTTGAGTATTAAAATATTTAGTGCCAAGGAGTTTCAGTGATTCTGACTTAATGTCTTTTTGATTTCTGATTTGGCGGTTGTTTTGTGGATCCATATGCCATGTTTACTCCTGGGTAAATAAAGATACATGTATTATTTGACAAAACAAAATTCTTTCTACTTTCTGGAAATTGCCTTCACTGAATTGTGGTGCTATGATCTTTGGGACTGTTTAGCTAAGAATTAAGTGTATTTCACTTGAAAACAGTTTTGTAGGACCCCTCTCTCAGCATTCCTTATCATTTTGATGAAGAAAAACAGTTTGACCTCATTCTATAAAATAAGGATAGCTGTATTCTCTGGCATATTCATAATATAGGTATTGGAGAAGGAAGGGAAATAATGAGGGTTATCTTTTATATTAAAAACCTGAAAATTATGGTATAGTGGAAAGATTTCCAGCTCTTAGGATCTATTAATACTTGAAGATCTTTACCACTTGGAAAATGATTATAGAATACCATATATGTACTCTTCTTCTGCCTTGGTGCAGGGAGAGGGTTTAAAAGCTGTATTAGGCTACCAAAAATCTCTGAATGGTGAATGATTGAATAAGAGGACTAAGGAAAAGAGAAGAGCCTTGATGGTCATGACTAGGCGTGGCTCACAGAAGTTTTACCTTTTTGACCATGTGGTATCCTCTACTGAGATGGTGATGATTAGGAGAGACATATGTTAGAGGAGTAAGGGGGAAAAATGTTTCATTTTGGGCATGGTGAATTTGAAGTGTTTCAAGTACCCATTTAGAGGTGTCCAATAGGCATTTGGATATATGAGTGCTTAAATCTGGGGAAATGATCATTATTTAGGAGTTATCAGCATGCTCATCATTGCTTCATAGCCCTTTAAGGATAATTATCTCTAACACCCTCTTCCCCCCAAAAAACATACTTGCGGCTAATGAGTCACACAATTTCAGGGGGTTTGTGGACTCCCTGAAGCCTACACATTAGCCTTGAATTAATGTCTTTACTTGTCCCAGTGTCAGTTACCAAAACATAAATAGCAAAACTTACAGATCATTTTAAATTATTTTGGAATGGCAAAGATTATAACAATAAAGTTTTAAAACTTATGTAAGGTATCATGTGTGGGACTTGGTTCTGAAGAGCTTTAATTTTTTTATTCAGAGAATGCCAGTGATCTTTTGCAAGGTGTACATAATCCACAGAAAGAGCTTTGTGTAAGCAGATGGCATAGTGGGCCTAGAGTGTGGAACTGCTAGGTGAGGTGGAGATGCTAGGTATGAAAAAGTAAGCCTTTTGTGGTTCTGGGAACAGGCCAAGTAGAAAAGACAGAGACCAGAATTGGCCCATGATATTGCTGTGATTGTCACAGGCCACACTGTGGATTGTAGATCAGTTAGAGCCTGTGGGGTTTTATAATAGGAAAGCTAATGCACCAACTATTGAAAGAGATGGCTGAATCTGTGTCGAGCACCATGGATAGCTCCAAGGCAAAGGTATTACTGCCATTTAAGTGCCTGAAGCAAGAAAGGCCATTTTTATCGGGAGTTAGCTGGCCTGGCTGGACAATACTGCTTTTGAGATGTATCATGAAAGATGGATCAGGGTCCTTAGGGCAATACATAATTGCAATCTTGAATAATAATGTAAAAGTATTGTCGTAGTCCAAGACAGTATCACACCTGTTTCTGTGTAATCTCATTTTGTTAAGTCAGAAATGAGAAATAGGCATTTGAGTGCATGTTAGTGGACTTCCTGCACTATCTTGTCTTTGAAGGGATTTGAATGAACCTCACCAACCCAGGGAGTAGCTCAGTCTTTGTAAAACTCTCCACTATCCTATCACTTTATACGTGTTCTCCAGAGGTGGTTCTCCTTTAGACTGCCAGATTACAGTACTTTGCACCGCAGGTCCTTAGCTCATTTCACTGTGTCTGGGGAGATCTCTTTTTGCCCTGCAGTTCAGATATTCTCATCTATATCAAAGAGTGAGTAGAATTTTTAATAGAATAAACCCTAAAGATCGTCTAGATGCAGATAGCACTTTATAAATTGTACCATACTTTAAAAAAATAGGATCATAGTACTTGATTTTAAAAGTGTAAGTGCTAAGTTGTTTTTGATGTTTATTACCCCCAAACCATGTTTACAGCAATTGTTAATAGTATACAAGGGCTATCAGAATATATTATCACATTAGAAATTCATTAGAAAAAGTAAAGACCTCCCTTCATATTACCTTTAAATCTGACCGTGCTGTTATGAATTTTCTGTTATGAAAGAAAATTTTCCTTTATGTGACTATAAAATTGTGGGTTCTTTGCCTAGAAGAAATCCCTACAGATTTATTTATTTATTTATGCAGAATGGGGAATTGAACCCAAGGCATTCTCACTAAGTTACATCTCCAGCCCCTTTTGTTTTTTATTTTGAGGCAGAGTCTCTCAACATTGCCTGGGTTGGCCTGGAAGTGCTAGGATTACAGGCATGTACCTCCACAGCTAGCCCTTCAGATAATCTGTAGTTTATTCTTGTCACAAGAATAAACTACATTTTTTATTTGACAACTAAGGGCTGGAGATACTGGCTTGCTTACTGTTGTGTTCTGTGTGTCAAAGTCAAATCTACAAATTCTTTTTAAAAATAAAGTTGTGTTTATTTCCTTATATTTTAGACTTCCTAAATTTTATGAGCACCAATTGATGTGTTTTTGATAATTTGTCTTGACGTGTAAAGTCTGGATTTCAGCCTTTATTGAGAGGTTAGGGTTACTTTTTTGTAAATAGATAAAATAATACAGCTTAGCATTTTTATGATTGTGTTTGTGAAATTAAAGCAGATTGCATTCTGGACTCTTAATTGCCATAAGTGTGTTACATTCTGCACCAGTAAGGCCTAGGTAAACTGTGAAATGATATTTTAGAAATTTTCCATAGTTACTTGAGGCTACCGAAAAGCATAGCTTTGATTAAGTTGGAGAGGGAAGATGCTGTATAATTCTAGAAACTACCACAGTGTTAATCCCATGCAAAAAAAAAAAAAAATGTGAGGTTACAAAAAGCTGCACAGGTAGTGTGAGAGGTCCGTTAGGTTCCTAATGGGGCCAGGAGTTTACCAGACTAAAAAAAGCAAAACAAAAACCAAAATAAACAAAAGACTTGTAAATGTTATCAATATGTACATCGAAAGCGTACCATTAAAATAAAATTAAAAAAAAAAAACCAAAGACTTGTACCAAAATCTTAGGTTTTAAGTAGGACTTAAACATTTTCTTTTATTTTTACTCCTTTTGGAGGCAAGTAGGAATTTTTGGATACATAGGAAAGGCATGGTAGCAGTCTGCAAGAGTAAGGTTTGTCTCTGTTGATAGTATTACCCTTTTGCTAAGTTTAATAAAATGCTGTTCTCAAAATATTGGTTTCTGATATTCTGAATTGTGGCAGTTCTAATCTATCTAGGAACAAGTGCAAGCACCGTAAGTGTCCCCAGGCTTTAAAATGAGTAATTGAGAATTTGTGACTGATCAGAGTGGTGCATTTATTTGGCATTTTAGAAAATTATCATAGTGCAAAAGGGAGGGTTTTGGAGGCATTAGAAACTCAGATTTTGATTTTACATTATTTCGTGGTAGGAAAAGGATTCTGGGGCTCCCAGTAGACTGGCTCATTAATAGCTGTTTTGTTGAGTGGTTCCAAACCCTATCAGATTCACATTCTATTCTTACAATAGATACTTTGCGGTGCCTTCTTGGCTGTCCTGAAGTGAAATTCATACATAAGTTAACTCTCCTCCCATGTAACTTTTTAAATGTCAGCATAATATGCCAGCTATGATAAGGAAGAAAGACATAAAACTAATTTACTTAAATGCATAAATACTCATATACTACTATAGCAGAAAGTAAGAAAGTAGTGATATAGTTCCAAATGTGCATAGTTTGGCTGTGAGTGTAACAGCCACACTGCAGACTAATTAAAGGATATTGTAATGCTTACTTAAATACAATAAATGATAATTTTTTATGTGACTTTCTGAAATGGCTGAACTTTTGATAAAGTTTCTAACAAGATGAAGTATAAGTTTTTCTTCATATGGGAGTTGCATTCTAGGAAAATTGATTTGCCTTAAAATGGTACAAAACCCACTTTGTGTTTATGCATGGAATGGTATTAGATTCTAGGCCAGGATAAATACATATGCACGTATGTACACACACACACACACACACACACACACACACTTTTTTTTTTGCATACTCATGACTGGATAATGGAAAAGTTGTGGAACGTGGATGTGGGCCTGTTGCCCCAGCACATAAAGCCCACTAGATGTTAGTACCACTATTTGTCATGACAATCTAGGTTACTTCCAGAGGCTTAAAAACTATATCCTAAGGAATAGTATTGCCCCTGTTTAGAACACCACTTTCTGAGCAGTGTTTTTCTCTTAGTGTACCTCCCTTTTTCTCTTCCAGTTCCCCCTTCCTTGTGACAGTTCCTAGCTTGTGACTCTGTATTTATAGTAGTTAAACATTTTTCTTATACTGTGTATAACCCTTTTGTATATTATATCCCTTTTTAAAATTACGTTTACCACCTTTTTTTTTTATCTTTCTCACTTTGCAAAAATGTAAGCTCTGCAGAGGTAAACTTTTTTTGTCTTTGCTCATTGCCTAGAATATTGTCTGTATGGTTGTTTATCGTTGTTAACTGAATTAAAGACTACTGTGTCAGCATTACTTTGTGTAATGCT
This sequence comes from Hystrix cristata, assembly GCA_004026905.1. Taxonomy (NCBI): domain Eukaryota; kingdom Metazoa; phylum Chordata; class Mammalia; order Rodentia; family Hystricidae; genus Hystrix; species Hystrix cristata. The sequence goes on along the minus strand of PVJO010000396.1, from coordinate 228,326 downwards.
GTGTGCTATATCATCATAATACTAAACTGTATTTTCTTTCCCAAACATACCTAATTCCCTAAGAACTCTTTTTTTTTGTACTGTATGTATGTGTTGTGTTCTCTACCCATAATCCTTCTTACACTTTTTTCCTTCCCTTTTTACCTGACAAATTAATACTTATGTTTTAAGGTTAATCATCTTAACTGCTTAGTCTTAGCAGTTGCCTTCTATCCTTCCACTAACATCAGTTAATTTTATCAGCTTTTTATTTTGTGTTTATTTTTATGGTTATATTTAATAGTTACAGTATTTATCACTTGTTACTAGTTATCTTCCATCCCACCACTGATGTCAGTTAATTTTATCTTCAGTGCTCTATTTTTTATGTTCACCTAAGTGATTATAATTACACTTGTTGCAGGTCACATTTTTAACTGTATTACATGTCCATTTCTTTTCTTTGCTATAAACCATTTGAGGATCAGGGACTGTATCTTAGCTCTATTCCTAGTACCTATAAAGATACTCAGAGGAATTTTGGCCTGAAATAGGTTTAAAACTGAATTTTTACAAAATTTAAACATCCTGTTGTTGTGTTTGTATTTCTTCCATCTTTCCCCAAACTAGGATATTCTGTGACAGTGCTAAATGATGAACATTGTGAATAGTTTTAGTAGTTTGTGGACTAATTCACATATTACATTTTTAGTCTCACTGGTTTAAATACTCATTTCATATGGCTTCATATTATAACTTCCTACTGGGAGTTGTAATATTAAAGTTTTAATTTCTAAAGATCAGGTGAATAAATGAGAAACTAGATGTGAAAATGCTTTTAAGCTGTAGCATACTAAACAAGTCTGTTTATTATTTAGCTTGTTCTTGAGAGTGAGCTGCTGTTAAGTGAGAATAGGTATCTTTGTTTGATTAGGTTTTAAACATTAATAAGAACAACTGAGAGAGGCTTTAGTGTACTTGTCAAAGCAATTGAACAAAAATATAATTCCTCTGATTTTAACAGTACTTTTACGGTTTACATGTTATCTCATTGGAGCCATACTCTGATCTATGTGGTAACATCACCACTTTATACTTGAAGAAGCAGTTTCAATTTTTAATTTTTATTTTATTTACTTATTTTTGTAGTACTAGGAGTTGAGTCCAGGCCTCATACGTTCTAGGCAAACACATTACTACTAAGCTACATCCTAGCCCTTCTCATGTTGAGACAAGGCCTTGCTAAGTGGCCTCGTCTAGTCTGGAACTCAAAATCCTTCTCCCTTAGCCTCCTTAGTAGCTGGGATTACAGGTGTGCACCACCATGTCTGGCTCAAAATTTTATTTTTGCCCAAATTTCTTTAGTGGTAAAAGTAAGATTCAAACCCAAGTCTTCAAATGTAAATCAGTTGTTCTTTATATGAGATGTCTGCATTAGAAATAAAAAACATTATATGTTTAAAAAATACATGGAATAACACTTTAACAAAATAAGTTTGATATTTTCTTATCTTTTAAACAGTCATTCTTCATTGTCTAATAAATTTAGAGTTCCACTCTCAGATTTGAGTTGAACATTTATTTCTCCCTATTTTTTAGTTAAATCCCATTCCTTGCATGTCTAGGACTTCCTGAAAAAAATATTTTTTTCCCAAAAGGCAATAACTTCAATTCACCCTGGTAGTTTATTCTGAAGGGCAACAAGAATCTGTTCTGGCTTGCCATTTCAGGACATCTGACCAGTTTTGTGAACTATACATAAGTTTTTCCTCTTTTCTTTTGTACTATTGAAGGTAAAGGAAAGGTAGGATGATCATACAGTCCAGTTTGTCTCCACAGTCTTGGTTTATGTGTTATTTTGTTGGTTTTTTTTTTTTTTCCCCCGGTGCCAGGGATCGAACTCGGGGCCTTGTGCTTGCTAGGCAAGCACTCTAACCACTGAGCTAAGTCCCCAGCCCTATGTGTTATTTTGTGACAGTTGTTAATCATGTCATTTCCCACTCTTTAAAAAAAATCTTCGGATGATAAATTGAAAAGCTTATTAGTTTTCTGTTGCCATTTACAAATTGCCCTAAACCTTAGCTCCTTAAAATAACATTTAGTACTCAGTTTCTGTGAGTTAGGAATATAGGTGTGGATTAGCCTGTGCCTCTGGCTGAAGCTCTCTTACGAGGTTGCAGTCAAGGGATTAGCAGGAGCCATAGACTCAGCCGAAGGACAGTTCTGGGAGAATCTAATTTCACACTTACTCACATGACTGTTGGCAGAATTTAGTTCCATGCCATGCCGGCCTCTCCACAGGGGAGTGCATAACTAGACCACTAGCTTTGTTCAAAGAGAAAGGGAAGCATGATGGGGAGGACCTGAAGTTTCTGAAATGACAGCTTGTCACCTCTGTCTGCATTCTGTTTGCTAAAGCCGAGGTCCCAGTCCTGACGCAAGGGAAGGGACTGTGCAAGGGTGTGAATAGCAGGAGATGGGGATCATTGGGGGCTATCTTGGAGGCTGCCTTTCATGGTCACCCTAATAAAAGCAAAATTGCTTCCAAATAATACTTCTCTGCAATGAAATGAAACTCCTTACTCATTGCTGTTTTTGTGTTCCTGAAAAAGAAATTTGTTTCGGGCCCTCTCATGATAGCTTTATTGTAGCTTTGAATATGTGAAATGAGTTCAGAGCCAGGTTTTGAGAGCTTGCTGGCTCAATTGTTTGATGCCTTGTGCCAAAGGTACAGTTATAGGTCTGACTGTGGTCAACTTTGCCGTCCTTTATGGGCCCAGACTGTACCCTGAGCTTTACCGGCTACTTGGCACATTCACTTTTCTGTCAGGAGGGTGGAGGAATCACCATGTATATAAATCCCTTCTAGCTATCGGAAGCTACAGAAAGTAACTCAAAAGGGCATTAATGTTTTGAAGTGAGTGTCAAGCCGTATCTTGAAAGGACAGAACAGCGGAAACCCTCCTAACCTGCTTTTCACTGTGGGCAGGAGAGAAGAAGGAATCCCACTACTTTTAATATTTCTGGCGTAAACACTCAATGACCCAATCAAACTGTCATCCTCAGCCTCTACACTGTTGTTGGCAAGAATGAGGAAATAACCTACAATCCTCTCCATCCTCACCCCCACTCTGACTTAGCCATTAGGATGAAGCTTTTTGTCTTATTTAATATTAACTATAAGCCCAGTACTTCCGGGTTATTTCTCGTGTCCACATAGCTGTCTACTCTTCCATCGAATCTCTTGCCTTTTTCTGTTTCATTCACTGGTCTTTCCTTGTGGTCAGCTTCTTCTCTGTACATTTCCTTCATCTTTTAGTTTGCAATGAATCTAGGCTTTTTGCTTAAAGACACTCTTTTCCAGCTTTCTCAGCTAATGGCTCCCTTTCCTCTTACATCCCTCATATCCCTCTGATAAGAAGTAAGGTAGAGATTCTCCTTGCTCCCTAAAAACCTCATCTTTGCATTTCATCAGATTCTACCTTGTTGTAGTCATCTACAGACCCCTTGATCATTTCTTCATTTCTTTATGATTTTAGCTTTTCATTCATGGCAACTCTTTCTAGCACTACTTCTGTGATGATTTGTAGAAACTTCATTATCTACATAAATAATTTTCTAAAATTCTAAACTTCTCTAATGATCATGTATTCCATCCTCCCTTGAGGTACTTGCTCCATGGTCATTTTCTAGACCTTGACCTTACCAAGACTAAAATCTAACTCAACTTTATAATTGCAACTTTAAGCATCCTAACCAATACCTTCCTCCAAACCACTCATCCTGCTTTAGTGCCAGCAGTCCTTCAATCTGTCCATTACCTGCAGTCTGTTCTACCACTTTTTCACTAGATCCGTTATTATAATCATACTCTTGCATATACTCTCAATTCATTTGATCTCATCCTATAGCTTTTTCATCCTTGTCTGATAAAATTTTAACTCTGGTTAAATCCAGATCTCTTATTCATGCTTGCTTCTGTGCATTTAAATGTAGCTGAAGAAAATAGTCATACTGATTGTTCTCATTTTAATTTATAAAATTTTACAAAATTAAAATGAAGATTTTTGGTACTCTCTAGCAGTATTGGTACATTTTCCTGGCCTAGTCAGTGTATTTTTCCTTTTTGTTCTTTAGATCACTCAAACGTCTTCTCTTACTTTTACTCTTCGAAAACACATAGAAGCAATCAGAAGAGAACTTCACAACTCTCACTAGCATATCCACTTAGTTGATTCCTTCTAGTGTTTGTGCCTTCCATGTTCTGCTTCATCAGCAAATCCTATTCCTCCTCAATTATTCATGAACATTGTTCTGGATGTTTTTCTACTCCTCACGTAGCATCAGTTTTTCTTCTCCATTAAGGCATTTCCATCGACATATAAGCAGATTCTAACTTACTGTATCTGAAAAAGTAAAATCAATCTTGGCTATACTTTCCCTCCAGCTATACTGTATTTCTTCATTCTCCTTTAAGTATGAAATTCCTTGAAAGAATTGTCTATATTTCACTTTCTCTAGTTCCTATTCCCCATTCTGTCCTAAACCGCCTCCAAGCAGGTTTCGGCCCTACAATACTGCTGTTGTCAAGGTCATTGATGTCCTTGTGTTCCTCAGTCCAGTGGTCAGGTCTCAGTTATTATCATATTCTGTACTGGAATCACTAGAATTTGACATAGTTGATTACTCCCTCCTGAAGCATTCTCTGATTTGGCTTCCTGGATTTCTACCCACTACACTGGCTCTGGAGCATACGTCAAGCCTTGCTCTATCCAGGGTCACTTCTTTATTGAACTAACCCTGTTTGTAAGTTGACACCTTTCTGACTTACATGTAGCCCACAGCTTTTTCCTGAGCTCTAGACTTAATGTGTCCACTGCCAGCTTGGTATCCTTACTGGGATGTTTAATAGGATTCTCAATCCTGACACATCCAGAGTTGAACTTTTGATCTTCCTACTAAAATCTGCACCTCCCACAGTCTTCCTCTAATTAACTGGCAACGCAATCTTTTTAGGTGCTCAGGCAAAAACATTAAGTGATACCTTTGGCTCCTCTCTTTGTTTAGACCCTACATCCTGTCTGGCAGCATTTCCAATTTGACATTCATTTCAGACTTCCCTCTTTATTTAGAATCTGAATTAGTCTTATTACCTCCGTTGTTTTTTTCCTAGTCAAGGCTACCATTAGCTCCCCATTTCTGAAATAATAACATTTCTGCTAGCTGAAATAGCCTCTTACCTGGTCTCCTATTTCTGTCTTATAGCCCCCTGTCTTTGTCTACACACTCGTGTGTTCCTAAAATTGCATCCAGAGTGATCCTTTAGAAATAAAAGTCAAATCATCAAATCGTGTCACTTTTTTTCCAAAACCCTCTAATGGTTTCCCAACTCATGCTGTAAAAATGAAAATCCTTTTCTTTTATTCCTTTTTTTTAAATTTTTTTATTTTTTGAGACAGAGTCTCACTATGTAGTTTAAGCTGGCCTTGAACTCACTATGTAGCCCAGGCTGACCTCAGCCTCTCAGCAGTCTTCTTGCCTCAGTCACCTGAGTTCTGGGGTTACAGGCATGGGCCACCATGTCTAGCTTAAAAATTAAAATCCTTAATATGACCAACAAGGCTCTATGTCAGTGCTGTTCAGCAGGAAAATAATGCAAAGCTATGTATGTCGTGTTAAGTTTTCTAGTAGCTATAATACCAAAAATAAACAGATGATATTTAAAAAAAATTTTTAATTAAAGAAAATTCAGTTCCTAGCCACATTTCAAATGCTAAGAACTCCATCTGAGGCTAGTGGCTGTCATATTGGACAGCATAACTCTTTACCATCTGGACCTCATTCTTTGATCTCATCTTCTGCTTTCTTCTTTGCTCATTCTGCTGCAGCTATCATGGTCTCCTGTTCTTTGATTATGAAAGACTTCCCATTTCAGAGCCTCTGCATTTGTTATTTGCTTTGCCTGGAAAGCTTTGCCTGGAAAGCTTTGCCCCTAAACAGCTTCATGATGTACTCCACCATCTTTGGCTCCTCACTCAGATGTCACCCTTGCTAGGGGTGCTTTCTCTGACCAACCTATTTAATATCTGTTCTAGTTACATTCTGTCTTTAGTGTTTATGTTCCTAAACTGCATTCTGAAAGAATGGAGAAGAAAGCTGAGAGGAAAGTGACCTGATATACAGAGGAGAGTAGTGAAATGCAAAAGTTGTCCCAGCTAGGCATGGTGGTGCACATCTGTAATCTCAGCACTCTGGGAGGCTGAGCCAGGAGAATGGCAAGTTTGAGCCCAGCATGGGCAGCTTAGCAACTTAGTGAGACCATGTCTAAAAATAAAAAAGAGCTGAGGATGTAACCCAGTGTGAAGACCCTGTATTCAATCCCTAGTACCACCAAAAAAAAGATTTTTTTTCTATATAGACATACAAAAGAATGAATATGTTAGGCAAATGCACAGAGTCATAAGGCACATATGTTAAACCCAACACTATAATCTTTTTTTGGTTGTTAACCACAGAGGGAGACAAGCGATGTTGAGCTGTAAGGAGTAAAGATCATAAGAAGCCTTATTTGTAAACCAAGGGAATGGGACAGATAATTATTAAGAGTCTTTCTAACTCTGATTCTGTTTAGAAAAACAGACCCTATTAGATGCTTGTGCTTTAATGGTACCCACCATGTGCACCATAATTTTCATCACTTTTACTTATTTGCTTCTACTGTTCGGTCTTTGTAAACAGGGTTCATATTAAAAGTAATAGAGTATTTCATTTGCCTATGAGGATGTTTTGGTAGGAAGTTCTGAGTATGAAAATATACATCGATTTTGATAGCTTTATTACCAATAAAGTAGTTCACACTGTTCTCCAGGGTTATTTTTGATGACTTAGAAGTTTAAGCTGGTGCTATATCTTGGGAATTAGGTCTTTTACTGATTTGCGTTCAGACTAAACTGAAAAATTATTTCTTCCTCCCTATAATAATTTATTGCTAATTCATGGCAGTATATAACCATATTCCACCAGAAAGAGCGAGGAGGGGACAAAACTTCTTTTCCTCTGGTTCTCTAAAATAAATTATTCGTTTTAAATAATGTTGAGTACTGAAAATTCAATGTAAAAAGTACTACTTGCCAAAGTAAATATTACAAGAAATGGCATATAGAGTAAACCTTATAGTATTAGTAAAAGGAGGTAAGTGTCCCTTACTCTCCACCATTACCAAACTTTGTCCAGTACAGCCTTACCAGTTTTGTTGGACCCACAGACCACTCCGATTCTGAATTGTTTTCTTTCTGAGAAAGTGTGAAACCTCATTAATGTAGTTTTTGGTTGTTTTTGCTCATGTCTGCCTCTTAGCACTGAAGTTCCTCTCCCTTGTCCTGCCTTCCTCTTACACCTAGACTACCATGAACATGAAGTCCTGACCCTTCGCTTTGGCTGAGAGCCAGATTTTCTCTCCTTTACTGCGTACTGAGCAGAAGTAACATTCCTATGTATTTCACATAGATAACTGGCCAGCAGTTAATGAAGAAACTTAGCTTGTTTCTTAGCAGATACGCCCAGTTTTTTTAAGTGACAAAGCTTGCAGGGCTTCCACAGAGGTCCCACTGTCCAGTTGTCACAGGCTTTTCTGAGAATGATTTACAAAAATACAGTTAATATTTTTCCCTGTAAATCTTTTAAGTGAGCAGAGTTATTGTATATAATTATATTGATTTCTCAAACTCTTCTGCCATTTTCTTTTCCAAACATTTGTAGTATTCTATGGACTTTATTATTTTTTTAATCGGATTTTTTTTAATTAATATTTGCTGTCTTGGACTGAACACTGCAATTTTCAATTATTTTAATACTTGAAATAGAAAAAATCACTTGCTTACATGTCCCTTATACTAAGAAGGCAAATAGTATTTTACAGGACTCTTAATGCATCTTCCTTAAGTTAGAGTATGTAGCTATTTGATGTTGTGAGTGATGCTATGAATTTGATGTGCATGGCTTCAGATGTCATAATTTTTCCCCTACTTTCTAGGAAGTAACAGCTAGCAGTCGCCACTATGTTGACAGGCTATTTGACCCTGATCCCCAGAAAGTTCTACAAGGTGTCATGTAAGTAGTATGTATTTAAGAGTCTATCAAAAAGTCTTGTTTGTTTTCATGTTTTAATCTGCCAACTATTATAATTCTGAAAATGCAGGGTTATAACTGTTTTTCTTCCATTGGCTTCCTTTGGGAAGACTGCTTGACATTTGTAACTTTTTAATATTTGACTGTAGAGTTGTCTGTTAGATAGTTATTAGCTGACATGATTAGCTTTATTTTTTTGTGTGATACTTGTTTTGCTTTTTAAAAAACACTTTCTTTGGAGAATGTTTTTGCTACTTTAATATTCACAAATACAAGAGAATAAAATTGATTTTTTTATAATTGGACAATAGTGAGTAAATAGGTTAATAGGTTTTGTTTAGCTTTGCTTTTTGGTTAAGTCACAAACGGTCACTCAATCTCCTAGTGGTGTTTTAAATATCAGAATTTAGGAAGCACTCATTAGAAAATTTAAATAAACTCTTAGCAACCTAAATACCCTCCTTTTTTCCAAGATTTCCTCAGGTGTAATGAGAGGAAACAGTTAGAAGTAACATGCTAGAGGTGATTATGCTTTTAAGAAATAAAGTGAGATAGGCCTGCCACCATGATATATGCCTATAATCCTGTTCAGGAGGCTGAGGCAGCAGGATAGCAAGCCCCAAGCCAGTCTAGGCAATTTAGCAAGACTCTGTCCCAAAATAAAATAAAAAGGGCTATGGTATCTCAGTGGTAGAGCACTTGCCTAGCATGAGCAAGGCCCTGGGTTCAACCCCCAGTACTGCCAAAACAAAACAAAAAGTAAAGTGGAACAACTAGGATAAAATTTCAAGTGATTGAAAGGTAAATCTCCTTTTGAGGTTCAGCGTATGCTCTTAACACATTAGTTCTAAGAGAAGAAGGTCTGTTCTAAGGCTCCTGATGAGTGTGGGAAATACACAGGACCCTCCACAGGCCTGAACTATGTTCAAAAGAAAGATGCAAAAAAGGTCAAAAAAAGATATATTTGAAATAGCAGTGAGGCACAGACGAGTGAGCCCCTTTCTTCTTAACCTGTTGATGTTATCAGCCAAGGAGTACCTTTAGTTTAAGGTTTGCTCAGTCATGTCAACTCTTAGGATGCTTTGTTTATGAAGTTTTTTTCTGATGGCAGTTCATATTCAATGCTCCCATCCCCCCCCCCAAAAAAAAGGCATTATAGAGGGAAGTCTGGGAGATACGGGTTTGTAGAGCGGCAAGATAAGTATATAGGGCTCTTCAAAATGAGGTGAAAGAGAAAGTGAGGGACCCACCTGAGATATTCGACACCGTATCTTTGCATCTTCTCAGTTTAGAGTAACAACAGGAGATGGCATTTCATGTTTTCTTACTGTTTTCACTTTTGTCTTTGTCTACTAAACTGGGAGACTCTAATGATGATTTAATCAGCTCTTTTTAAGATAGTTTGGTTATTACCAGGAAAAGTGGAAATCAGTACAGATTATACCTATACACAGAAGTTAGTTAAGGGGATAGTTTTAATTTAACACTGTTCTTTAGATACTCCTTAGATACAGCCAAACAGCTCTGTATGTAGGTAATCCTAAATATCACACAGGACTCTTCAGTAATAGTTTAGTTGAAAACATCAGACTTAAGCATTCAACAAATGAAAGATTTTATGTGCTAAACTTGTGTGTTGAATTCCATCTAATGTAAATAGCTGATTTAATTGTTTCTCGTCACTTTGAGAAATTTTAATTTACCAGAGAACATGATAGCTTTTCAGAAGTTGTGCACACTTGTAATTCTAGCTGCTTGGGAAGTTGAGGGAGGAGAATTGCAAATTCCAGGCCAGCCTGGGCAATTTAGTGAGACCCTGTCTTAAAATAAAAAATAAAAGGGACTGGGGTTATAGTTCAGTGGTAGAGTACTTGCCTAGAATGTGTGATGCCCTGTGTTTAATCCCCAGTAAAACACACACGCACACATGCACACGCATGCATGGAAAAGAATTTGGAGAAAGATTAAATTACAACAGAGCAACTAAGGTGTAGTTTGATAGCCTTAGTGCCTTTGGAAAAGTTATGAAGTCTCAGACAAAACTGTCAGCTAGAGAGACGAAGGTTTTTATGTGAAGGGTTGTGGATGGAGTAAAAAGAACTTGGGCTTTGGAGTTAACAGTAGGTTGAATCACTGGTTGTGTATTTCCTATTGAGGTCCTTTCCTTGTGTTACTTAGATTACTTAATTTCCTTGAGCCTTCATTTCATCATCTGTAAAGAGGGAGTTATTGCCTCTCTTGCCATGTCTTTGTAAGAAGTTGGCAGTAAGTGGTTACTTGTTATTAGCCCCAGTATAAAGTAATTTCAAAACTAAGATGATTCTTTTCAAAGAATAAAAGGAAAAATTCAAATTAAAATTTCAAAACAATGGGAACTGAAACAAAGTGGGAGAGAGGCAGAGACTGGAATTCTTGACTCGGTCGAGAGAATACAAATGATAATACCTCAGTACTTTTGATTGCTGCTTATAATACTAAAATCTGTTTATATTTGAAAGAAACAGATCACCCAATAGTTTTTCACTTTATGTCAGGTTAGAGCTGGCCTTATGGAGGTTTCTGTAGTTTGATTTTATAAACTTCCTTTTTTTGTAGATAGGAGTCTTTGTTTTCTTTTCTGAACTACATCAGTGTCTGAAAACTAATTGCAAATTAACTGTACAATGAAAGTGAATTCTATTTTTAACATTTTATGGATTTTCAAGTAATCTTGTTTAATATAATATTAATAGAGGAAAAAAGGAACCAAAATGATATTTAGCAAAAGAGAATTGACTGAGTGTTTCCTTTATACACATTATACAGCCATTGAGTCACACAGAGACTATCATTGGAACAAAATAGGTTGAAAGGAGATGGCCACAGAGTGTAAACAACCAAAGGTAGTGCACTAATTTTAGGGAAGGAAAAGACAGGCTGAAGTAATTAGCCTTAAATCCAAAATGTGTAATTGAAGGGGTGTAAAAGAATTGACAATAATTATAGTTTTGTTTGCAAGCTAGCATTTGATTTCTATCAGTAAAGATTGTGAACATATGTAACATACTAGCAGGAAAAACAAATGTGGAGAAATTAAAGGTAAGTAATGAGTTTATATCATAATCTGTAACTAATCTACTCAACTGAGTTAGAGTGATAACACCACCCATAACTATAGGAAACTTTTTTTTATAGATAACCTAAATCACAAAGGACTGTTTTATCTAGTCAGTAAGTATATAGTTATTGAAAAGTAATATTAAGCATCAGAACTTTCTAATTTTTAGTTGAAGAGTAGGGAGTAGAGTTATCTTTTATGTTGGTAGTACAGTGTTTACCATAAACTTGGACACTACTGTTGTCAAAGATTAGAATACAAAATTAGATCCTTTTCTCCAAAAGAACGAATTTTCCTATGTATAACTGAATAGTCCATTAGGTATGGAGTAAAAGAAAAAGTAACAGAACAAGGAAGTCACTTGTGTAAGTCACATACTATAGCCTTTGCAGCTACAAGACATAGTAGGGCTTACACTATCACTTTAAAGAGCAATTGGCAGGCATTTTTTGGTGAGGTTATTATGGTATTGGTTCAACCATTTAAATATCACAGTGGACATTTTGTAGATTATGAATCAAAGCTACTTAAACACTGTGTGTGTGTGTATGTGTGTGTGTGTGTCTGTGTGTGTGTTGAAATATTTCTAAACTGGAACTTTTGATGTTTTTACATTAGAGATTCTCAATGAAAAGATCAACAGATATTCCTGTGTGGCCATATGTTGATATTCCTGTGTAGCCCTATTGATAAAAAGCAAAAGCTGATACAAGCACACATGGCTGGTTTTGTAGTTTCAAAGTTGAATAGAATTAGAGCTAAACTAGACCTCCTTGGTTATCTCACTGGTGGTTGTAGACACTGTTGGATTGTGTGGTTTTTCATCTGTAATCCATTTCTAAAATGTCTCCTGAAGTATTTTAATATATTAATGAAATGAATTTATTTTGCTAATGATTATTCAGTCTTCTGATTCTAGAAAATAATGAACTTCTGGTTTCAGTAGAATGTAAACAGGTCCTATTAAAAAAAAGAAACATCCTGTTTTCATGGGTGAACTGAAGATGAGTTCCCATAAAATGAAGCATTTGGTGGTTGAGAAGTTTTAAGATAAAAAGTTAGGTTTAAGGATAACTGTAAATTAACATTCTTTTAAAAATGTAAAAATCCCTTTCCCTAATACATTTAATCAGTTACTTTAAAAAGTGTTATGGGTAAATATGTACAAAGACAACTTCAATACCAAATGTAATGGAGTAATCCCGAGTCTTCTGAAACACAGTTTAATTAAAGATTTATGGTTTAAAAGGATGGGAGGATTATCCAGAATTCATTAGATCAAATTGAAAGTCTTTTCTGGCATACAAATAAGTTGTTTGTGTGTATGTATGTGTTATATTAACTTCCAACATCAAGAATAGCTATAAATATGTGTGCGTGTGTCTATTTTTTCATATATATGAACAGCTTGCTTGTTGCCATGTTATTCTGTAATACTATAACACCTTTTTAAATGTTCTTTGGGATGTTTAAATATATATAAAATATTAGCATGCAAAAATATTTGGGCATTTATTATAAATGCACTTATTAAATTGTACTGTTCATTTTTAGAAATTTTAAGGTGATTTGTAATCATATATTTGTAAAACAAAGAGTTGGATACAATAAATATCCTTTTTCTGAGCCAGGATTTACTTTTAAAAATTATGTATTCACTTGTTAAGCCATAAGATACTGTATAGAAGAGCTGGGCATGGTGGCACACACTTGTAATCCCACCACTTGGAAGGCAAAGGCAGGAGGAGCACCATGAGTTGGAGGCCATCCTGGGATACATAGTGACTTCAGTGCCAGCATGAACTACATAGTGAGATCCTGTCTCAAAAAATATAAAAGATGCTACATGTAAAAATTAAATATTTACATTAGTTTTTTTTAGTGATTTTATGTAAGTCAACTTTATCTGAAACTACATATATTCTAAAAATCTGTACCAGAGTAATTTATTTATAAAAATGAAACTAAGTTGCTGTAAATTCTCAGATCTTGGCAATTTGTACATATAATATATAATAAATGCCTAAGTTAATTTAAGCTATAGTTTGCTATAAAATGCTTGCTTCCTAAATCATGTAAAAATAACTTCAGTTTGAATAATAGATCGTCATTGTCTAATTTTTTATATTGAAAACATGCATATGATCAATTGTTAATTTGAGATGTGAACATTAACTTAAATTTTTTTTTTGAATTTTAAAAGATTTTTAAAAATTTTTTTATTTTTAACCAAGAACATGTATTGGTACAATGTACATATAATGATCACATTCATCACATTTATTTTGTACCTTACATGTAACTTAAGCTTTATTTGAGGGTTGGGAATTTAGCTCAAGTGGTAGAGCGCTTGCCTAGCAAGCACTAAGGCCCAGAGTTCAATCCCCAGCACCCCACCAAAAATGCTTTATTTGGAATATTAGTGTCTATATTTCATTTCCTAACCATGCTTGGAAACAGAAAGCTCATTATACTTGTTTGTTAGATACTTCAGTCTCCAAAACGATCATTATAATAGTTACAGGAGTAGAATAGTGAGTATGTTTTTAATTCTCAGAGTTAAATAATTTTATAAATTGTTCACTATGTTGATGTTGCCTTATTGTTAGCTACCCACAAGTATATGTTTTTCCCTATTTTACAGGTAAAATTTCTTATGAACAATGAGTGTTCCTACGTAGGTCAAACCTTATACTCAAATTGTAGTTTTCAGTATCCAGTATAATGTTTGACTACTTTTTATCTATTAGACCAAAAATGATTATAGATAGTATCTAGGCAAGAGCTGCTGCAGATAAGTGAAAAGTGTAATTCTGGTTCAAAATGAAAATTGAAAAATTGATAAAATTGATCTTTAAGTCTTTAGTCATCGATACTTTAAAGATAGTTATGCTTTTAGATGATAATAAGTTTTCAGTTAAAATTTATGCTACTTTTTTTTTTTTTTTTTTTTTTTTTTTTTTTTTTTTTTTTTTTTTTTGGTGCTGGGGATCGAACTCAAGGCCTTGTGCTTGCAAGGCAAGCACAGCCCCTATGCTACTTTTGACTGAAATAAATATACCTGATCTACTGAAACTTTTTAAAACTTTTCCTGCTATTTTAATGGCAAAATTTATTGTTTAATTTTTTTCTTGTTATTAGCCACCTTGATAATGCTCTAATTTAGACATGTGTTGTACATGTTCTTTTAATATTTGAGCCGTGTTTCTCCAATTAATCTCTTTCAGAGCAAAGAAAGGAAATGAAGTAGAAAGTTTAACCTCCATGTAAAAGTGGGTGCCTCTTAAGTCCATTTATTAAGCACAAAAATTTAACATTCTATCTAGATTTCAGCTAAAACTATTACTTCACAGATTCTTGTTTGGAACATCTTAGTATTGACTTCTGTCATCTCCCAAAAGTGGGATATCCTTAAGGCTGCTTCTTCTTTTTTTTTTTTTTTTTTTTGCCTTTCTACTGAATAGTCTTATCTCACTTTAAAGGTGATACAGTGTATCTAAAGTCAAGATAGATCATTGCCTTGCTAAGGGATTTTTTTTCTCTACCTATCCTAGTGTTTTCTGTATGTAGACACAAAGTAATCACTCATGACATCCACGTACTACATATCCTGTACTTATGAAATTATCTTGTTAACTCCTTCTTCAAAATGTCTTTTGTATTAATAATTCCAATTCTGCTACCCTAATCACTTTCACATAATCAAATACCTAGGTGAGGTGATTAATTCCTTCAACAAACATTCATGAATGCCTGCCAAGTATCAGCCATTGTGCTTGTGTGGAGATAAGAAAGAATGAGTAGTACAGTCACTGGTCTGGAGGATCCATATCTGCTGAAGGCATCAGATAACTACAGAAATAATAGTGATGGGAAACCTTTTAGAATTTTCAATCATAATGAACACCCTACTGCAGCAATACATGACATAGGTTCTCCACCACTGATCTAACCTATAGTTTGATTAGTAAATATGGTGATGATAATAAATACAGGGGTCTTGGGACCATAAAGGGGAAGCATCAGTCACTTAGATTCCTCTCTTGATTCTAGTAGTATAGATAGCATGCGAGTTCAGTCTACATTTAATTTAACTCCTTAGGCACTCTTTCCTCTATGTCACTTCTGTGATCAAAAACATAATTGCTCCTTAATCTGTCTCTCTTTAGTTTGTCTCTTTTCCCTATTACTTTTCTAATTTTGTTTCATGCTATCCTAAAATAAGCTTTTTCTTTTCTAGGCTGTTAGAACTGCCCCAGAACATGCCACACTCATTTCCAGTATGATCTTTATGAATGGCTTTTCCTTTTGGTCTCCCCATCCTCTTAACTAAGTCTTGACCATTTTCTAAGACTTGACTTGGTTGCTGCCATTTTCTCAATCTATTAAATTTATCCACTTTTCTCACAGCAGTTAAAAACAGTTTATCATGTAGCATTGCCTTACATTGTTATTTTGTCTCTCCAGAGAGACTGTAAGCTCTTCGGATCAGGTACCCTTTGTAGAGCCTAGTTCAGTGCTGTGCTAGAAACTAATTGTTGAGTTTCAGCAGAAAATAAATAAGGACATGCTCACCACCTCCGCATTAAAAGTTGCTGTGCAATGGATTGCATTCCTTTGATCTCCTGGTAAAAAGATGTTTGACTAAAAGAAACACTTTTATTTTTTATAAAAGTGTAAAAAGGGAAAAAGGAAGTGAATTTTACTCATTTTTCTTTACCTTTAGCTAGTTGTAAATGCCAAATTGCTAGAAGAAATGGAAAAATCATTTGGCATAAAAGACATGGGTTGAGATGATTGATTTTGTCATTTAATATAGTATGTGGTACTGAAAAAAGCCCCAAACCTAAGTTTTGCCTTCCTCATCTGTAAAATTGGATTACTATTACTCAAAGTTTTGATGAAGATGAAATAAAGTAGTGGATATGGAATGCTTTGTAAACTTGAGGATGATATATTGATCTTGGATAGTTAGTTTTATTTTGCTCCCATCTTGATGATAGTTGAGTTTGCATTTTACAAAAATATATATCCAATATGATGTGCTTTCTAGAATCACAGTAGTTAATGACCCTTTGATAGTAGCTTCTCTGATATTTCCGGGTCAGGTTTACCTTGTCGCCTCTAAAGAGGAGCAGACTTCTGTCCTAATAGTAATGAGTGTGTTATGGTAGAGGGATCCTAGCAGGGACACCTAACCCGGACCTGGAGGACTGGGGTGGTGCTTCCTGGAGAACCATAAGTTTGCCAAGGGAACATATAAGGAAGGGGATAAGAAAATGTTAAGAGAGAGACACATAGACCACACTGTACTCAGATCTGTTAAAAATGGGGGAAATGTGATGATTGTCATCTCATTTTAATGCTTTCAAAGTGATGATCTGTTGGCATTCCTTTTTGTAACCACTGAGTAGAACTTATTTGCTGGGCCTTGTCATCTTCTTCCCCTGTCTAGCATAGGTCTATTCACTTATTAGAGACAAAGCCAATATTCTTTTTTCCTTAGACATGGCTCTGTTGTATTAATTGTGTTCTCTATATTCTGTATTTATTCCGTAGCCACTAGCTATCTCCTTTATGCCCTTTTCATAAACCGGTAAGAGGACCGAAGGGCTTAGGATGTGTTTCAGTGGTAGAGTGCTTGCCTGCCATGCAGAAAGTGGGGAGGGGGGACAAAAACCAACTGAAAATTGGTTTTGGAAGGATTTTTGATTTTTGTCTATAAAAACATTTACTTCACATGTTTGAAATAGGTTATAAAGTTGTGTAGGGACGTACATATACCTCATTTCTGCTTAGTTTAGGAAGAATGGAGAGGATACTGGGAAAATATTGGGTTTTGGAATTCCGGAATATGGTAGAGTGCCCAGAGTGACTCGTGGCGCAAAATAGACTAAACGGATAACTGCTGGATAAGCGAATGTGTTGCATTTAGTGTAGGCAGGACACATTAAAAGAAGGAATGATGATGAAAGTAAATGACTAGCTGCTGGGTTAAGATCTCTAAGCTGATGAATTGAAGTAAACCCATAAGAAAAGAGCAGGCATTCATAAGGAGGCAGGAGGCTAGATATAGTTTCTTATAACTGCTTTATTAACTGAGGCTTTGATATCATAGTTATATAATGATATATCAGAACTTGGTAAAAACCTTAGTAAACTTCATGCAGTTTAGTCTCAAAATGAAACAGTGTTTCTTTTTTTTTAATTTTTTTATTATTTTTACCAAGAACATGTATTGGTACATTGTATACATAATGATCATAATCAACATGGTTATTTTGTACCTGTACATGATACATCTTGGTTTTCCTGAAACAGTGTTTCTTATCTTAACCATATAGAATATCTGAAGGTTAGTTTCAGAGAGGGAGGAATCAGGCTCCATAAGATCTCCTCTCACTGAGCTAGTGGAAGAAAAGAGCAGGTAGTTTCAGTGTTTGATTGAAGACTTGGAACGTCTTCAAAATCTTGTAATGCCAAACTCTTGTAAA
Source organism: Hystrix cristata (assembly GCA_004026905.1). NCBI lineage: Eukaryota > Metazoa > Chordata > Mammalia > Rodentia > Hystricidae > Hystrix > Hystrix cristata. The sequence continues at coordinate 210,629 of PVJO010000396.1, read as the reverse complement.
ACTTGTGAGAAGAATCTGCTTTTAACACTTCCCTAGTTCTTAATAGATGTTTTTCTGTAATAATCGAAGGTAGTAATTATGGAGAAGGATTAATTATTACTTTTGGAGGGGTGTTGGGGATCATACCTAGTGTCTTGTGCAAGTTAGGCGGATGCTCTACCTGTGAACTGTACCCTTATCCCATCACCAGATATTAAGTGCCAGTGAATATGGTTGGTGTTGGAAATATATACTTATTTGTTGATTTTTTTTAAAGTAACTTTTCCCCCTTTATTTACTACAAGATTTTGTTCTGTAAACTATGCAACTTTTTTAGACTTGTAACTTTCAAAATTGGCCCCAAAATTACTATATATTATAGACCTCTACTATCTTAAAAAGAAAGAAACTCGGATGCTTAACAGTTATTTAGGAGATCTTCATTTGGCATATGGGTGAGCTAAAAACTTCAGTGCCTCCTAACAATGATCTAACACTCTCAGACCTTGTATTTTAAATATTCTGTAAAGACCCTGGTCCTATCCTGAAATTAAACTCACAGTAATGTAACTTACTTACCAAATTTTCAAAAACAATATAATGCCTTCCCTGCTTATGATATAAAAGATAAAAAATATAATTTATTACATTGCAGTGTAAATACTTCAATCTAACTACAGTGGAAAACTTGATGAGGTGTAGCAAGACCTACAAGTGTAGACTGAGTATATATATGTGGTATAGATAACTCAAATACAGTCAGTGCCACTGAACTGGTGGCCTGATTTTCCAAAATGATTAACCTTTTTTTTTTTTTTTTTTTTTTTTTTTGGTGCTGGGGATCGAACTCAGGGCCTTGTGCTCAAAATGATTAACTTTTGATCAAAAGTGTGTCTCCTTTTTATTTGTAGGTTGAGTATAATAATGAAAAATTCACGTTTTAAAAAGAAAACTATGCAAAAAGAGCCTTTCATTTGTAATACTGTGGTCAAAAATTTCCAGACATTCTTACAGACTTGTGAAATACCCTTGGGGTTGGTAAAGGCCCTCCTTCCCACTTTGAGAACCACTATTATGTAGAAACACAGTGTTCTAGTGTTCTATATGAAGACAACAATACTGACCAATAAGGGGAAGTATTTTAAAAATAGCAGTAGGTCTGTGTTTTGAGCTAGTTATTTTTTACCTGCATGTGCTTTGGAACCAACCACAAATTTGAACTGCTTGGTTATTGGTAGAGATATTCTTATTGTGGAATAGTTTTATTTCTGGTGAAATGTAGCTAAAATAAAAAAGACTGGTAAATATCATATATGAGAAATACGAGTGGTTTTAATAATTTTTATTAATCTCCTTAAAAGATGACTGCTTAAACAAAATAGTAACAATATAGTATGTTGTTTCTAAGCAATTAGTACACATCGAATTGTTTCTCTGATATGAGAAACCATAAGTGTAAATAAGGACAAAGGGGTAGAATAGATACTTTGTTTAAAAAAGAGAGAGAGATAGTATTCAAAAGAGAACTAGATAGGGAAAAGGGGGATAAATAAGAAGGTTAAAAGAAAAGTAAGGTGAAAGGGGAAAAAATGGTAAAGTGTAGCTACAGTTGTTGCAAATAGGGAGGGGTGGGTGAATGGAAGGGAGGGGAGGGGAAGGGGGGAAGAGGGGGGAAAACCAAGATGTATCATGTACAGGTACAAAATAACCATGTTGATTATGATCATTGTGTATACAATGTACCAATACATGTTCTTGGTAAAAATAATAAAAAAAATAAAAATATAGTTTATATGGCCGAGTGCGGTGGCACACGCCTGTAGTCCTCGCACTCAGGAGGCTGAGGTAGGAAGATTGCCGTGAGTTCAAGGCCAGCCTGGGCTACCTAGTGAGACCTTGTCTCCAAAAACCAATGAATAAATAAACAAACAACTTATGACAGTAGTAGCACAAAGAAAGAATGGTAAATGGAAGTACAGTTGCAAGCCACTTGAAGCACATGTGGAATGGGATAACATCACAGGAAGAATATGGTAAATATGTACTGAAAGTTTTAAAGCAACCATTAAAAACCCAACAGAATACAGTTAATAAAACAATAAAGTAGAATAATAAATAGTCTAAACAAAGTCAGAAAAAAGCAAGGGAAAGTAAGCAAAGTGATCTCTGATATAAGGTCAGGTAAGTTCCGTGAGGTGGTGGTTTGTACTCCCTTCTCCCAGAACTGTGAGCATTGAAGGTGGCTCAAGTTCCTTTATATTCAAAGGACTGGTGCCTTTCCTAGAAGAACTCAACTTGGCCTGTATTGGAGTCTTTGCCAGTACTCAAGGCGTCTCCTACTTTCTACACTACTCTCCTGTTTCACAGCTTGCAGTTATGTGGCACCTATCTGGACCATCTCTTTAGCCCTCTGGGTGGGAAAGGGTCATTGCCTTGACTTTGTCACTAACTTCGGTATATGCCAATCTAGGATGTAGTATGATAAATTGGAGAGAACTGAGCTTTGATATTTCTCTGTGATGTCTCAACACTGCACCTTTTCTTCTTCCTCTGAATTCAGAGACATGAAAAATGCTGTCATTGGAAACAACAAGCAGAAAGCCAACCTCATTGTTTTAGGAGCTGTTCCAAGGTATGTTTGGTATCTAATCCTCTTTTCTGCCTTTCATGCTATGTTTCAGATGTGTTTCTTATCTTCAATAGTAAGACCCTTTTTAAAACATTGTTTTTGCTATTTTTAAGATGAATCCTTTTCTTAAAAAAAGAAATGCTTTGAAGCACATGAACCATCTCTAAGGAAAAAAAAGTGTGTGTGTGTGTGTGTGTGTGTCTCCAGAAGATGGAATAAGAAGTGATTGTATTAACACATTAATAATTCAGAAGATCCGTAACTTACAGTGCAAGAGTTTGTTGGGCTCCCAGGCATTGTATACACTACCCAGCCTGACACTTTTCTTCCCCATCTCCTTACAGCTGTTGCAGTTTTTGTGTGAGCAGGTAATTTACTAGGATTCTCACTCAAGACCTTTTTGAATTTAAAGAGAAAAAAAACCCTGCTTGATTTTTCATCCTACTGTTTTTCTGATTTTAAGAATTTTCTGTTTATGAAGTTAATGTGAAGAACAAAATTTCGATTTGTTCTTCCGATGACCTAGTGAGCTTCGTTTTGGGTCTTGCACTTGGTAGGCAAGTGTTCTACCACTGAGCTAAATCCCCAACCCCACAAGTGTTACATACAGTTACTGTAAGTTTTTTAATCAGACTTTTTGAAGTTTTGCTTTTTTTCCTCTTCTATCTTTTGATACAGAATTAATGGTTTTAATGTTTTTAATATCACCAACTTGAAATATATCTTTTAGCAAAGCTCTCAGCAGCCTTTCTTGGGGGATTCATGTTTCAGGGAATGTAATGGTTCTACTTTAGAACGTAAAGGAGATAGCCATAAGTAGTAAAAGGTTAGGGTATAGACACTACTTTTTTGGCAAGCTGGGCTGCATTGAAAATGAGAGAATTTTCTCATTTTGCAAGGGAAGATTTGGGCAGAGAAGAAAGATTTTCTTGCTTGAAGAGCTGTATAAGAACTGAGTATTCTACAGCTTAGGTTAACCCTCCACCTTGTCAATACTACAGCTCTATTCGGGACTCATTTCTAGTTTGAATTTAATATCCAGCAGTACCTGATATTGAGAGTCTTCATATTCTGAAGAGACCCCCCCCACCTCAAGAAGTAACAGATAACATGGATTGTACTGTCATTTCTGTAGAGACCTCATGTATACATTCAGATCTACAGTTTGATAAACTCTGAGATTATTATGATAGTCCTTTTGTTCAAAATGAAAATCTCTTCTAGACTTTTTCCAGCTGTGTCTTTATTGAATTAGCAGATGATATAAATAAATAAACATTACCCAGAAGGATTCAAAAAACCTCACCCAACTATGTTTCTCATTTGTAGAATATACTGGTAGCCTTATTTTAACACACTGCTTGGTCTTGTTAATTTACTTTTGTTTTTAGTCTCTTTGTTTATCAAGTTGCTTCTTTTTAGACTGTTGTATCTGCTTCAGCAAGAAACGTCGAGCACTGAGCTAAAAACTGAATGTGCGGTGGTACTGGGAAGTCTTGCAATGGGTACTGAAAATAATGTCAAGTCTCTACTGGACTGCCATATTATCCCTGCCTTACTACAAGGTATGTGAGAAACCATTTTGCATCAGTAAAGATTAGAATCAGTTTGCAGTGCTTTAAACTCTGATTGAAAAAGATGAGTCTCGTGTAATTTCTCTTAATAGGACTACTGTCCTCAGACCTGAAGTTTATTGAAGCTTGCCTTCGATGCCTACGTACCATCTTTACCAGTCCTGTCACTCCAGAGGAGCTACTGTATACAGTAAGTTTGGGATGTTTTTGAGTCATTAATTATATTTCACTAAGCCTACTCCTAATTGGCTTAGCTTTTCCAAACGTCTCTTTTATATATAGAAAAGTCTCAAGAAGTGTTTGAATTCTTCCTCATTTATAAATATCAAATGTTTTAGGCTTTGTAAATGAGTGAAGAGTAGTTTCAGGCCTTGAGGAATTTATAAGTCGTTAAAAAGAAAAAAGCCCCATTTTTATCTCTTTATATAACAAATTAAGAGAGTATATTTTATGCTACTCAGTTTGGGTTCAAGTCCAAGAGAGCAGGTTTTGTAGGGAAGGTAGAATTTGACCCTGGGTCTTAAATAAATGGATGTGATTCAAAGAAATAGAGAAGAAAGAGGCCATTCTGGGAAGGACCTGTGTAAGAGAATTGCAGTATGGTGGGCAGTATGATCTGCTATCGGGAGGTCATTATTGTTCCACCTAAAGAAGTGGGCCAGAACTGGCTTTTAGGAGGCTTACTTGCCCGACCAGGATCAGAATGCCTGTGAAAGTGAGCCCAAAGATGTTTGGAGTCAGTCAGTGGTTTTCAAAAATCCCTCTCTGTGGAATGCTGTGAATGAAGGGATCTTTTAATCTGTTGAGAGGACTTTGGAGTGAAGGGATCCTTTAATCTATTGAGAGAACATTCTTGAAAATTGTCTAGGCCAATATTTTTGAAACAGTTTACCTTCAATCCATAGAAAGAAATGTATTTTCCATTGCCTCATCATACGTGTGAACTTGTTTGTTTATGTGTGTATGAATCCTGAGACAAATATCGCAGCAGAGATACACAAATGTGACGCCATCTGCTTTCCTTTTCGTTACTTCTCATTTTCCTAAAAAACATGCCAGTTGTGATTCTCTGAGTTCGCTTGAAGAATCATTTGTCATGTTGGATACACACAAATCCGAGATCTTGAGATCTTATCCAGAATGAAATATTTCAAGTAGATAAGCAAAGAGAGGCATAGGCAAAGCAAGCATGGAGAGGGGACATGTCCAGTGACTTCATAATCCATCCTTTCTCCGTTAGACTCCTCTGTCCTCAGTGATACATATGGTCTGAAAGTGAGATTTATGGGTCACTTTACACAGTAATATCTAAATTATGAAACATCTTAACTTGATACCTCAAAGTTTTATGTGACATTCTTCAAGAAGTCATGCTTCATAAATCCATAGATTGTGTGCTGTAATAATTCTCAGTTGAGCATCCCCCAAAATTACTTGGAGGGTTTATTGAATACAGATTGCCAGGTCCTACCTCTACAATTTCTGATTAATAGTCTGGGGTGGAGCCCAAGAATTTCCACTTCTGGTCTATAGACTTCATCCTACTCAAAACATTCCATAGAGAGAGATTTTGCTGGTATCAGTCTGTTTCCCTGAAGTAATATTGTTGTATTTACAAAGAAGTTAAGCCAATCATCTGTCTGCTCCATTCTAGGAATTTCTCACCCACTGCAGCCCAGGGAATATAGGTGGAGAAATTGATACGAGCCAGCTGTTAGAACTCCTCCTTCTTCACTTTAAACTGATTCATGTCCCACTAATGGGTCATGATGCACAGTTTGAAAAAATCTGGTTTAGTCCAACTTAACTTTTTTACAAGAGAAGAATTAAGACCCAGGGAGGTTAAATTTAGACAGTGAGATAATCTAAATTATGAAGTGTCTCCATTTGATGCCTCAAAAATTTGTAAACCTCAGAGACAATAAAGAATCCCAGAAAGTGTTATATGGAGGGATAACCACAGACAGCAGTGTTTCAATGTAATTAACTGACTGTGAGTTGGCTTGTAACTCACCAGTTGTGATCAGCAAGTCAAGCACAAAACAGAGACAGGGCAGTCTAGTCAGAAGCAGGCAGGATTTCTAGTTTCGAATCCTGTTCATCAGATGGTAACTGGGCAATTATGTAACAGAGTTTTTTGGGATTTTTGTTTGTTACTTGTTTTTGTTTTGTGGTACTAGGGAGTTGAACCTAGTGCCTTCTCACTGAGCTGCCTTCCCAGCCTTCTTTGGTTTTTTATTTTGTTTTGTTTGTATGTTTGAGACAGGGTCTCATTAAATTACCCAAGCTGGGCTCAAATTTACAGTCTTCCTGCCTCAGCCTCCCGGAGTGCTGGGATTACAGATATGCATCACCACGCCCAGTTGATGTAAACATCCCTTTTCTTGTTTAATCATCTGTAAATTCCAGATACATAAACACAGTTGACAGACAGGGAGCAGTTGTGAAGATATAGGATGGGTTATTTTGAAACTGTGGGAAATTGGTGACTGAGAGTACAATGAAGGAAAGGAAAGAGGTAGAAATAACTTTAGGAGCCTAATAGAGTCTTTTTTATCTATTGCCTATTCTGTCTTTGCTGCTCCCTGCTTCCAAGCCTGCCAGTGGAAACACTGTTTCCTCTCCCCCTACTTGATGTTCTCATTTTCTTTCTTGCTTTTCTTGCTATTTATTTAGTACTTAACTTTGTTTGGGGTTTTCTGAGTTTTACATTTCGTTTTTTAAACTGCTTGTGACAACATAGAAGGGTACACTAACAAATGGGGAAAAGATTCCACTTTTAGAGAATCAACAGGTTTTTTATTTTCCTACTTTTACACATCTTGGGTGTCCCATTCCGTGTACTTATGTATGAATGTATGTGCTTCCAGGTTTGAACCTTGAGCTTCATGCATGCTAAGCAAGTGCTCTACCACTGAGCTGCACCCTCAGCCTTTGGGCATTCTTTTATTTCTTGCCCTCTGTTACCCTTTGTGGAGGTCTTCAAAGTGTATCAGTGGACCAGAAAAATAAGCCTTTTTGGGTAGCTAGTTAGGATGTAACCTTAGATCCTACCCCAAACCTACAGAATCAAACTCTGTAAACAAAGAACATTCCCTGGAAGTTTACGTGTACATTTGTACTTGAGAAGCATAGTTCCAGCACTCCCAACAGCTTAGACTAGAAGGCTTAATTAAGCTAGATCTCTTTTTCCATTTGTGGTTGAAGCCCAATTCTCTTTCAATGTGTAATTTCTTTGGCATTATAAAAGGAATTCTTGGAGAGCCAGGGTAGGTTGATTCTTTTCTTTCCTACCATCTAAGTGTCAGCAATAGGCAAATAATGGGCTTTATGTGAGAAGTTGCTAATCATGTAAATTGTCTTGTGCAGGTTGGAAATAGCTAACTAAAGTCATTTTTATAAGAGATTGTAGTAGTTACTGATCTTACTATAACATCTCAAAATCAAAATTGTCAAGTTAATCACTTATTAATCACTTCACAATTTTTTTTAAGATCTAGTTATTTTTCAGATCTAGTTTTTGCCAAGTCTTATTGAGATGATGTTGTTGTATTTTGAGGATATAGGCTGTCGATGGGAGAGAGAATAAGGTTCCTGTCTTTTATTTCATTTTGAGACTTAGATATGAAAATTCCTTTCCTTGCTGTTTATCTAGACAGTTTTGATGGCCATGTTGCTTTTGTTTTGCTCTGTTCTGTGATATACTACCATTTAGATAAAAGGCTCTTCTGTGTACCTGCTCATGGAAACACTTTGTCAAATCTGTGCACAATGCCTGAGTTTCTTTTGTTGTTCTTTCCTTTCCTTTCACTGCAGGATGCCACAGTGATACCACACCTCATGGCACTACTTAGCAGGTCCCGCTATACCCAGGAATACATCTGTCAGATCTTCTCACACTGCTGTAAAGTAAGAACCAGAGTAAATGTTGTCTAGAATATAACACCTTATATGCCTTTAAGAGATGTGCCTTATTTGTGTGTCTTTCCAGAGATAATCTGTACGTACATAAGCAGACTTATTAAGGAACAAAAAAAGGCTACTAATAATATTTATTGAACTTCTCACTTCTAAATTGTTGCCTCCTCTTAAGCAATTACTCAGCTTTCTGAGACCTATTTGGGGGAGTTTAAGAGCACAAGAGCTCATATACTTTGCACCTAGTAGATGCTGCCTCACTAAGCAGTAGGTGCATGTATAGGTTGATTTGCAGAAAGACAAAAAGAGAAGCTTGATAAGAATCAAAAGATGGAAGACAGAGTTGGTGAAAAATAAAATACCTTTGTCTTATCTCTTTATCTTTCTACTCTAAGAAACAATCATTTTAAAAAGAACTCAAGACACATTCACTTCTCAGCTATGGAGTATTGTGTTTCTTAATACTGCATTACTGAAATTTCCCTGATGTGTTGTGATAGGTTAGGTTCTTTTGCAGTTAGTTTTAGAATTTTCCCTGATTGATCATCAGTGCTGAGTTGTAAGAATGATGCTGTCACTCTCTCCTGTGGGCACAGGGAAATGGTATGCACATGAAATGCAGAATTCAGAATAACTCTGTTGCTGTGGTAATACCACTTTAGTTATTGGAAGGGCCTGTTCAGGATAACTTCTCTGTTCTCGTCTTTATTTGGGGGAAGTAAAGAGATAGTAGTTGTAGAACTGGAGTAAGGCCAGATATGGCAGTCCCTTATAGGACTAAAAACAGTGTCTGCTCTGCTTTTTGGGGAAAACTTTTGCAAGCCCATGGTAAGTGAGAAAACTACACTGTAGTGCATGTAGCTTTCTACATTTAAATGAATGTGGTTTTATTAAAATGAATCATAATTTTCTTGATGTATTATTGTGTCTTTTCTTACAGGGGCCAGATCATCAAACAATTTTATTTAACCATGGTGCAGTTCAGAATATTGCTCATCTACTAACCTCACTCTCCTACAAAGTAAGATGTTAAAACTATGACAAAATTTTTATTTTGTTTTTGGTGTATGGAAAGAGGCCCAAATATTTTATTGCTTCTTTGATAAGTATTGTGATCAGGAGCAGCATTTTATCAGTAAAATGATGTAGGGGTTTATGTTACCAAATGTTCCTTTATTGAGAAAAAAAAAGGAGTTGTCCCTGTATCTCCATTTGTTTTCAGGATGTGGTTGTGCTATGAGTTGCTGATAATTTTCGCCTGTTAAACAGTATTTCAAGTCTTTCCTGGTTAGGTTTCGGTGCCGAAGCTGCTGCTTGAAGTGATGCCTTCAAATATACAAAATAGTGGTTGGCTATATCAGGAAAGACTGTAGATTTCTTATTTGAAGCCTTTATTTAGTTAGTCACAGTGACTCAAACTCATACCATATACCCACATATATTTAAAATGCATTTTACTTTATACTTTAAGTTAAAAAGTCAAGAGTTTTCAGACTTACTGATTAAATTTTCTTTACTGCCTTTTGTGTATACATTATCAGGCATTAATTTCAAACTTTGGCCATTCCTTGTTGCCCAACTACCAAGTTTTAGCAAATATCGGGATATTATCCTTGTGTCACATAAGAGCTGGGTATAGCAGAATGGGGAAGCAGTCACTTGTTCTTTTGGTCTGTAGCTTTATTTCAGGTATGACCTGCTAATGTGTCTTTTTTCCCTACCTCACACTTCTGAAGTTTGGTCTTAATGAAGAACTCACAAGGATAGGAATGAGAATATAGACAGCTTGAAACTAACCAGAGGCAGGAGAAGGAGATATATACTTAGGCTACTTCCTCAGTCCTGTCTATGCAGAGGCTGAAGTCAGTTAGCACTAGCACATCAAGAAACAGTTGTTGGGGCAGCTGTTTCTTGTCCTTTCACTTTGTCATCCTTAAGCTTCATTAATTTGTCTGTTCTTTCTCCATTTCTCATCCTTTCTGCACTAGACTTATTTACTTTAACAAATTTTAAAGCTTATAGATTGTGGAAGGGGAAAGTGGTCACTTGACTCTTTGCTGCATTGTCTGTGTTATTAACCTCACTTGTGCTCTCCGCTGTAGAGCACTGTCCAGGTGCAGGGCAGGGCTTCTTCACAGTCCCCTGGGAGTGCCTGCCAACCTCGTAAGGAAGTTATATATAGACTCAGCCTCAGAAATAAAGATGAGATCATCTGATGAAAACTAAATGGAGAGTATGAAAAATAACATCTCTCTTGAGACTCCTGCAAATAGTAAAACATATTCTATGTGGTCAGGAGATTGGGCTCTTGGTACCATTCCAGGCCAGTAACCTAGTTTTAAGGAATAGTAACATAATTCATGGGTATTTTAAAAGTTAAATTAGTCCTTCTGAAACTTTATTTTTATCATCATTTCCCCTGTTCTGTTTGCCTGCCTTCTTTATCCCACACACATTTCCAAGAGTGCTCTTCTCATCTTCCCTTCAGTTCTCTGGTTTGTAGTTAGAGAAAAAGAAATGCCCCACTTGAAAGGAGCTTGGTAATTGTTATTAAGTTCCCCTGTCTTACAAAACTTGTATCTTGCATAATGTTCTTTCAAATTTTATTAAGAATTTATTTCATTTAGTTTTAATTATTACTTCTTCCTCACTATGTTTTTTATTACTCCAATGTTAATTTTAACCTTCTGTAATTTAACTTCTACTGTACTCTTCAGGTACACAGTATTTTTGTTATTTCCTTGAGACGTTTTTCCAGTTTTTTGTTTTGTTTTGCTGCAGTGCTGGAGTTTGCACTTGCAACCTCATATATGCTGAGCAGGTGCTATCCCACTAAACTACACTCTATCCCACTCTTAGTTTTTTTAAGCAGAATTAAATAGTTATTTCTTCAGAAGAACAGTTTAGATTCTGAGACATTAAAATCGTATTTTTTTAATTTACATTAAAATCATATTGGAAAAATAAAATAAGTTCATCATTTATTTGTTCATTTGTTTTTACAGGTTCGAATGCAAGCCCTGAAATGCTTCTCAGTTTTAGCTTTTGAAAACCCCCAGGTATCGATGACCCTGGTAAATGGTAGGCTGGAACTTTCAGTGGCACTTTACATAATTTAATTTATGAACTTTGTAGATTTAAAGAATGTCTTTAATCTTTGTTGTTTGTTTTATTTCTAGTTTTAGTCGATGGAGAATTGTTACCGCAGATATTTGTGAAGATGTTACAGAGGGATAAGCCTATTGAGATGCAGCTCACATCAGCAAAATGGTAAAAGTCAAAACAATGTGGGAGGGCTGGTATTTAGCTCAGTGATTAGAGTGCTTGCCTTGCAAGCACAAGGGCCTGAGTTCGATCCCCGGCACCACAAAAAAAATAAATAAATAAAAATAAAGGTATTAAAAAAAAAAAAACCAATGTGGGAAGAAAAACAGTGTTTTATCCATATAGAGTATTTTTTGGACAGTCTAATTTGCTCACTTCTAGTCCCCATCTTGTTTTGAGATTTTGAAATTTGAAAGTCGTGAGACTTTCTCACATTATATTAAGTGGATGTGAGTTTTTTATAGTGTTGGTTTATTACTAGCAATATGCAGAACAGGAACTTTAATATAATATCTGTGTCTACAGAAAATTACTCCATCTTCGACTTACTCTCCTTTTATTTCAGTTAAAATAAAACATGATTTTAATTTGATCAGGTGTAACCAACATGTATTATGCTAAGCAGTAGGCCAAGAAAATAGGAAGATAGAGAAGTATGGAGTGAGAATTAGAGTTGCATTATCAGTACCGTAACAGATATATATTGAGCACGTGTTGTTCAGGTTTCTATGCTAATTGTGACTCTGTAATAGAGAGTTGGGATTTTTCAATGAATCATTCATTGGTTATGAATTATATTCTATTTGTTTTGTGTTTTTGTTTGCTTGCTTTTTGTCTTGACTTCAAACTGAGCCTTTGCCTTTGTTAATAAGGTGATGTAAATAGTTTCAAAAACAAAGTCATAACAAGCCTCACAGTAATGAAAACAGCCAGAAAGATTTCAACCCTAGTAGAAGAATTTTACTAATACCTGGCATACTGTTTATAGGTATGTCATTTTTCTTTGATTACACTTCAGATAAAGGAGTATCAGAATCTCCCTTAAAATAGTGGCAGTATTGTACTTGATTTTTTTTTGTTCTTTGCATAAAATCTTAAAGGCAAGTAATTTTTCTTTTAAAACCTTAAATCTTAAGCACAAACTTACTTTCTGTCATTTTCTTCCAGTTTAACTTACATGTGTAGAGCTGGAGCAATTCGGACAGATGACAACTGTATTGTATTAAAGGTAAGCTTAGTAATTCTCCAAAAAACATGAAAATTATTCAGTGATATACATGTTGGATATGAATATTGGCATTGCTGTTTCTTTTTATACATTTATCTTTATGGTTTGTTTGCATAATATAATATTAAAATACCATTCTTTCTCTTCAGTGGGATGCCATGTAATTTTTAAAAATTGGTTTTAGATATATTTGGAGCATCAAAGTGAAATACTTACATATCACAATTTTTTTCATTTTCTGGTAGTTAGGCGAATGAGGAAATTATAAAAGAATGTAAAATTTAGGTGAAATAGAAAATATCCTTTAATCCTTGATTTTCATTCAGTTTACTGCACAGTCTTGTAGGCAGTTTGCCAGTTCTGCAGATAAAGACTTTATGTCACCCTCACAGCTACGAAAAGTTTAATGAGACAGTAAGTAACACATTAAAACAACCATTGTCATTGCGGTATAACAAATGTAATCTGAATTTAGGAAAACTTGGACAAGGACTCATCCCCCAAAAGTCCTAAGTACTAAATTTTGGTTTTAATATCCCCACTACTGACTAGTTTGATGTCCTTTATTCTTTTGTTGCCTCAGACTCTTGATTATGAAAATAGTGGCAATAATTCCTGTTCCTCTACCTCAGTGATCTTGAGTAACAGTATTCTAAATACATGAAAATATATTATTTGCTATAGACAACAAAGCAAGTATAATAAAATTGGTCATGGTGTTATTTTTATGAATATGAATTCTCTCATTATTGTCCAAGGATAAAAGAGCATTAAGAAGACTATTTTGCATTAGTCTTCAGTAAAGACAGTTGATTTACTTCACGAGATCTGAGGATCTCCTGTAAGTAAATAGCTCTGCATTAGAATGCTGAGGGTTTTGTACAAGTCACTGGTTTACTTCTCTAACCTTCAAATTTTCTCATTAGTAAGACAGGTTTAGTAGTAGTATCTTTATGTAGTACTTGGGAGCATTACATTAAAAACTTCATGAATTTAAAGTATCAATAGATACTAGCAATAGTATTGTTAGGAAAAGAATTGGCCTTTCCCTCTGATACCTAGAATTGAATTGTAAAGCCTGATAGGAAATCAGTAGTGAATAATTAAGTGCCAAATAGTGTGGTGAAAACATAATAGGAACTTATAACAGCAGAGCATAGTTGATGCAGTAGTTAAAGAAGGTCTTCTATAACTCTAGCATTTCAATTTCTCCTTTAACATTATCCTTTAAATTGGATTTATCAGCCCTAGAAATAGTAAATAGACGGAATATTTTTTATTGAGAGCCTAATGTAGATAAATTACTAAGAGCAGTACCAAGATTTTTGGAGGACCTCAGAAGTAAAATTGAACTAGTGGATACCAGTCTTTCTAGAAAGTTCTTGGGAAAACCTAACAACTGTGATTGATGCATTTCACTCACATTTTAGGAGAATTGTTGGAATATGAGAAAGGTAAGATCACTGAATTTTTAAGGTTGTATTTTGCTTTTGCAACTCTAGATATTAATCCCCAAAATAGAAAATACAAGTCATCTCAACCATACATTCACTAAAGAAAGGACAGCATACTTTTTCTAAGGTAGTCATTCCTCATTAAACTACTGGATCTCTTATGTAAATAAATATGCAGATGCAGAACCATCACATATAATTTATTAGGGATTCCTAAATGTGTTTTATAAGGTTGTTCAATAAAACTTCAGTCTTATCACAAAAGTTCATTAGCGCTTCCATTAATATAATTGATGTAATTAGAGTTTAGTGTGCCAAGACAAATGATTAATCTGCATTGAATTTTGTTTATTTTTGCATTTAAAAAAATCTTCCTTTGAAAGACAGTATAGGAAATACTTAATCACAAACATGGCTTGCAGTAAAAAACATTGAGTTGAACATCACTGTATCCTCTTCATCAAGGTTTTGCCTTTAACAGAAAGCAAATAATTAATCTCCCTACCTTTCAGACATTGCCTTGTTTGGTTCGAATGTGCAGTAAGGAAAGATTACTAGAGGAGAGAGTTGAAGGAGCTGAAACACTCGCGTATCTGATTGAGCCAGATGTTGAGCTGCAGAGAATTGCTAGCATTACTGATCACCTCATTGCCATGCTTGCTGATTATTTCAAGTATCCCAGCTCAGTGAGTGCCATCACTGATATAAAAAGGGTATGTTCTCTTTTCCTTTTTAGCAGCCGAAAAGAGGGATTTTAGAAAAGTTTTTCTTATTGCTCACAATTTTGAATGAGTTGATAATACCTTTTAAATACAAGAAATCTTGAAACCATGGCAGTACATAACCCTACATGTGCTATGCTTTTTCCTGTACATACATACCTACAATAAAGTTTAATTTATAAATGAGAATGAATGAATGAATGAACAAATAAATAAATAAGGAATTTTTGCCTTTGTTAACATAGATGATACTGCTTGTGAGTTTTTAAAGTCAGTTTATTTAATGTTTATTTTCAGGAAAATTTTTATTAAGCATATAAGCAGGAAAAAAGAAAATTGCATCCCTGCCTTCCAAGCAAACCCTCAAAGTAGTGGGGTCTCTGAATAGGGTATTATCATTTTATCAACACCTAATTCTATTAAAAATCACAGAATCATCTCATTTGCTGTATTTTCATGCTTTAGGTCAAAGGTGATCTTTTGTTACAGGTAACTGAGTGATCTCATTTTGTAGTCCACTATAGTCTTTCTTTTTTTGCTACATTTTCCCATCTTCTCTTTCCATTTTTCAGTTTCATAGTGTGCTTCAGGCCTGCTGGAGAGGGCCAATGCACCATTTACTAGTTTGGGACTACCAAGGACCAAGTAGTGTAAACTTTTTCTGAAAATATAAGTTCCTTAGACTTGACAAATACTGCTTTCACCAGTTCCTTCTCAGTCTGTTTGCCATATCCATATAACCATAAGAGAGTCTACAGAGGAAGTTTATTTAAGGGGGTCATGGTAGAGAGAGCATTGCTGCTTAATTAGTAAGTACTCAGTACTATTTCATGATATGACTGTTTTTGATGCCAGTGGTCTCACTGATCATTCTCTTGACCTTCCCCATGCTTCTGAATTCCATAAACTTTATTTAGCAGGCAACAATTCATTTAGCACTTAATGTTGAAAATAAGCTATTAAGAATGTCTTTTCCCTGTCTTAGGAAAGGCTTAAAATAACCATCATTGATATTTGCACTAGTAATGTACACTGCTCTCCATTTTAAAGTTCTGTGTCTATTCTTCCTTCAGTAGTGTTGTTTATCCAACCATGGCCTCTTAATACTCGAGTTTACTGCCCTGGCAGGACACAGAGAATGTTTTGCTGGGCACAAGAGTGAGGAAACATAGTTTTAAGAACATCTAGCATAAGAATGTACAGCTCATTAAACTGAGTCTAGGGGATCATCCCTGCTGTTAGAATTTTTCCATTTCATTTCCACCACAGTAAAACTGGAATAAATGACTTCCCTTGCCAAATTTGAATAAGTTTGTTTTATCATCTTTAATTTTGGTGGTGGATCCAAAAAAAAAAGAAATTTAAAAACAGTAATTTCCAGCTGGGATTTAGCTCAGTGGTTAGAGTGCTTGCCTTGCAAGCACAAAGCCCTGAGTTCAATCCCCAGTACCAAAAAAAAAAGAAAAAGAAATTTAATTTTGGTGGTGGATTATCCAAGGGCATCTGATTACAAAAGTGCAGATAGCCCATAAAGAAAAAGTCTTACCTGTTAATAAATGTGTGATTTTTCTGCTATATTAGTTAGTCCAAGTCAGTGTTATAATGTATAAATTATGACTAGAGTAGTAGTTGTGTAGTTAGGACTTTAGGCGTACTTTAGAACTTACCAAAAATAAGTATAGTGTGTTGTAAAGCTTCTTCCATAATCCATCAGTACCTACTTTTGATCAAAAGATTTTTGGAACTACTCTTTGAGTATTGCCTTAGAGCCACCCCAAGTGAGTTTTTATTTTCTACTTTGTATTTTGTGGAGTTTTTCTTACACTAAATAATATTACCCAAGTAGATTTTCCTGTCTTCACACACCACAGTCAGTGACAGGTAACTTAAAAGTCTTAGTTACTGAAGCTATCCCACTGCCAGGTTCTTCCAGCTACTATGCCCGTTAGCTCTTTAGAAAGTTTCAAAAGAAGATTTTAGAATGTTTTGAACAGCACCTACAACATTGAATAATGTTACCTCTCCAAGAAGACTGCTTTGAAAAAAAAGTGGTACTCATTGCCTTGTGTAGTTCATAGACTGGTTCATAGTCATTGAAAGTACTTGAGGACATGCCTCTATTTTATTTTCATGGTAGTTTGTGAATAAGTCAGATTTATGGAAGAATCAATAACTTAGCCATGTATGTATGTTGAAAGGTACCATTAATTGCTTTACACTAATAATTCTCTACAAATCCAAAACAACGAGAAGAAAAAAAATGTCCTGAACATAAGCGTTAGATAATTAATAGATAGTAATGGTTACCATAGTATATTGTTTATTCAGAGTTTTCACAAAAGAGTTCTCTGTTTCCATAAGCTTCTTAAATGCTGAACTTAAACCAACACTACTTTTCATTTTAGGAAAACCTCCTGAAAACATCAGTGGAATAGCATTTAATTTATGAGCTGCAGTCTTTGGCCAGAAAGTCCTTAGTTTGCCTTCTTTTCGAAAGGAGCATTTTAAAGAGCTGCTGCAAGCAAGCATCAAAGCCATTAAACTACTGTGAAGGAACACTGAATTTTTAGGGTCAAGACATTCACAAAGATTTCCATATATCCATGTCAAATGTTGTGGAGTTTACTCTTAGAAACAGACTGCTTTTCAAGTCATGCTGACAGAAACACAGAAAGGTGCCAGTCATATGTGAACAGAACCCAAAAATAACTAGAAAATTCAATGACAACATTAATATACTAGTAGTTATTAACTAATTTTTTCTTCATGCTCAATTTTTTTACATTGAAAATTTAACTTATGGACTGAGTTGGAACACGTCTTTTTTTTTTTTTTCCCCTCCTCCTATAGCTTGATCATGACTTAAAACATGCTCACGAACTCCGCCAGGCTGCATTCAAGCTCTATGCCTCTCTTGGAGCAAATGATGAAGACATCCGGAAGAAGGTGAGTCTGGGAGAGGGGCGTCCCCCAGTCCTGACAGCCAGCAGGCAGGGAGTGACATCAACCTGAAAGTCGTGGTGAAGAGCACTAACAGTGACTGTTTGAATATAATAAAGCAGAGTGACAAAAGGCGTAATTGAAGAATGAATGGGACCTGGATTTGGGGGGTTGTTTGTTTTTAGAACATAGAATGGCATGGCCATGCTGGAATGACAAATAACTGGCCTGCTTTTTTGTGTCATTAATATGGATTATTATGTTGCACATTTTTGCATGTGTTCTGATAAAAATTAATTCTAGCACTGTGAAGCTTCAGACACTTTGAAAGACCTAACATTAGAATTGTAAATGTTATTTATGAAAATACCTTCCAATGCCATTGAGAAATTAAAATCTTTATTGTACATTGTTCTTTGATATGTGGCTTAGTTTTATGTTTTTAAAATTTTTTTAATTTTAATTTTAATTTTTTTGCTACTGTGCAAGTTTAATGTGAATAAAATCTTTGTGGAATGATGATTTTATGTTTAGTGAGTGGTCATCTGAATTTTCCAGCTCTTCAAAAATGTGTCACTGGTATAGTGTTCTTATAATATTATAGTCTAGTTTAACACTGTAGTCATGTTCTTTATAAGAATAGTTCTATGTAAGAGGGAAGGTGTAGGGTTCTGACTTGGCTCCCTTCAACAAACAAAACTGAAACTTACTACTCAAAAACACTTGTCATCTAATATTGTACACAAGGCTTTAAAACCACCAGTGAGGAAAACCACATGTTCTGTCTTTAGGAGCATTATTTACTGAACATGGCAATTTACTGGATCTCTCCATCTATATTGGTGTTTTAAGGAGCACTGAGAGAGAAATCACAGAGTATTGGCATTTACCATGATTCAGAGTACTTCAGGCCTGTAGAAAGAAATATGGAAAAACTTTTACATTTGTTGAAAGAAATTGAAAAAGAACCATCCTTGAAGATAATGAATTAGCAATAAGATTAGATTTGTGAGATTTGATTTACAATCAGTGCAAAAAGCACAGCTAACAAGCTGAATGTTTTCCATGTACCTCAATCTACTTTAGCCAACAAGAAGTTTATGATCTCTTTTGAAGTGTTTTTAATACTTATCTATAAAAATCATTTTTGAAACCTCTAAACTTTAACTTGTCAATTGCTACTTCAAGGCAAACATAACAGTACTGATGATACA
Source organism: Hystrix cristata (assembly GCA_004026905.1). NCBI lineage: Eukaryota > Metazoa > Chordata > Mammalia > Rodentia > Hystricidae > Hystrix > Hystrix cristata. The sequence goes on along the minus strand of PVJO010000396.1, from coordinate 191,866 downwards.
ATATTCCCTATGTCTAAATGATTTATGACTATTGACACTGGTCTATTTTGTTCACTTTAGACATGTAGTATCTTACAAGGGAAGGGGCTTTTATACTTAAATACAGTGATTTGTTTTTGGATATTTATTAAGTAAGGCCTGTTGGAAGTAGAAGTATTTGACCCATTCTTATAGCTTCAAAAGACCATGTCATGAACTGAAAGGGAGACAGATAGACCATAATAGGAGGAAATAGGATGTCCATTTGTACTTCTTTGTACTTTTTTTGTTAATAAACTATTGTTTTGGAATTAATGACTTAACTTGTGATATCATGTTCTAGAAATACTTGCAACCTAACAGTCTAATCAGTAGTCTATTAAAATTTGTATTCATAATGTGTATAATTTTCTGGTAAGGCTAACTCCTGATTATTTCTGTAGAAAGATGATAAATAAAGAATAAGTTATAATAATTATAGTTTTTTGTGTGGTAAAAAAATACTGTGACATTCTTATGTGATGGGCATTATATAGCTTTTTTAGGACAATCTTTAATTTCTTGGTTTAATTTACATTTGATAAGATCTACTGAAGAGAGAAATTGTAAATGGGAATATAATTTTGTGATACAATCTGCCTAAAGACTAATTTTAGGAGTGAAAAATCCTTACTATCAGTGTATAAAAATAATACTTTTCCTTTGAATGCATTTATTTCTATTCCATATTTTTAAAAAATAATTATTTGGCTAGATTTTAATTTTCTTTCTTTCTCCTTGATATATTTCTCTTTTATACTATACCTTATGAACTTTGTATGCCTTTTTGGTGTAGATTCTTAAATATCTACAAAATGTTTATTATTGTTTTATGTAAGGTAGTATTTATGCTTTCCAAGATGTAATTTCAGTTAACTAAGTTAACGCTCTGAAAGAAATTTCAAGGTCATCTCCCCCCCACCCTTGGCCTGGCCAACAGCCCCCCAAAATTTTTTTTGTTTCAGTAGAAAAAGATGAAATGTTCAGTTGGTCTGCTTTTTAAATTGAAAATAGGAACATAATTCAGTAAATAATATGCATCCTGTGCCTACTATGGCCTATTAAAAAAAAAGGAGAACAAAGAAGAGAAAACAAAAGCAAAGAGACAGTTGGAGATATACACACTGACAAAGGAGAAGGACCCCAGCCTTCTCTCTTCTTGGAGTTTTATCTTAATACTTTTAAGGACTTGTAAAGGCCTGCTGTATTTTATTTCTTGCTCCCTTTTCCTTGGGCCAGATAAAATTGAGCTGAAGACTCAATGTGATCTCTAAGTTAGACATTTACCATCTTTGCTTTGGAGCAGTGTTGGTGTAATGCCATTAAAAGAACCTAGTAAGTACTCAATAAATATTTGGTGAATAACTATAGAAATGAAAATGTAGAAATCATACAGAGTGATATTTCCTTTAATATTCCTGGATGTCTCTGTATCCTGTGCAGGGCAAAGTTGGTTTTTTGGGGAGTTTTTTTTGTTTTTGTTTTTGTGCTTGGGGATTGAACTCAGCCTTGCGCTTGCTAGGCAAAGTTGGTATTTTAATTGCTAGCTTTGCATCCTTTATCTGAGGCATACTTGCAAATTTCCTAACTTTTTGTGATGTCCTGTCAGGAGAGTGAAGGAGGGTGGTGTTGCAGTGTTCTGCAGGGCAGAGTGACAAGCATTACCATTGGCCGTGACATGAAGAGGGAGAAGAAACCCAAGGAAAGATGGAGGACCCCTGAGCTTGGCAACAGCTGTAGCCTGGCCATTTAGTAGAATTCAAATTACCGGTAATAATTAATCCTGATTCTGAGTGTATTATAAATAGGGAAAGTAAGAGCGTGGCAGGAATTGAAAGCTCAGTAGAAGGGTGCAGAACATGATAGCAGTAACTGCACTGACCACAATGCCAAATAAACATGAGTTCTGCTCCCTGTCAAGGGAAGTCTAGTTTCTAAGGGCAGCCTTTACCTCATTGTTAGTACTGATTAGGAAGCAGAAGTCCAGGTCATGGGGCAGTAGGAAGGAGAGAAGTTGCAGTGCCAAGATCAGTAGCTGTTTCAGGTACTGGCATCACCGGGAAATGGTTAACTAGCAGAGGCAGCAATGACAAATAGTCCTGTAATTTGGAAGCCAGTTCTATAACAAAGAATTTGCTCTTACTGAAGATTGGTAGAGTGATACCTAGTAAGGGTTATTTCTCTTTTACCTTCTTCAAGGAACTAGTCATTTGTCAGAAATAGTAGAAAGGGTAAATTGAAGAAAATTAGTAGTAGTATAAATTGAAGTGCTGGGAAATTTGTAAACTGACCAGGATGTTTTTATTTTAATAAAAATACATGTTACAGGTGTTAGACGAAGTACTTTTTGTAGCCTTTGCTCCCCTGGGGCATCTAAAAGAGGCCTTAAAAAGCTTTTCTCTTACATTTGAATACTGATATTTTAGCTGGAGATTTCTTTAGAAGAACTAGAATGTAAGCTCCATGAGAGCAGAAATGTTTTTTTTTGTTCATTACTGTATTCTCAGCATCTACAACACTGTCTGTGCATAGTTGACACTTAATAAATACTTGAAGAATGAATGAGTGGATGAAAAAAATGGATGAATGAGATAAATGAGCCATGTTGCATAATTGCATTATTCAGTACCCATTATTGAAATATATATAGTCCTCTTTGCATCAGAAACTTTCCTAACCTTGCTAGCAATTCTATATGTATGTAAAAAGAGGAAATTTTAAGTAGGGGAAAATACATATATCAGGTCATATATATGGAATTGTACTATACTTAGAATAGAGGAAATGCAGGGAATTCCCAGTTTTTTCAAGAGACAGGCAATCCCGAAGACATGTCTTCTCACTTGGATATAGGTCAAAGAGAAAATAACTTATTTCAAAATAATTTTGACCAGTTAATATCTTGGTTAGGAAATATAGGAACTTTTTTCCCTTTCTAACTGTTTGATGTAAATAATTTATAATATTCACATGAGTGAATCTCGACTAAATTTTCTAAGGATAAAAGTGTGCTTTTGTTTATAGAAACTCCCCTGCCCCTTAGGAATCATCCTATTCTGTGGAATATTATTAAATGTCTTTCTGCTTAATGAATATCTGGTTTTTAAAGAGGTCAGTAATTTAATTCAATTCTGCATAGATTGATTGAACTACATTGTCCAGTGGGTAGAAGGAGGGGAGCAAGCAGAGAGGGGAGATAAAAGAGCCAGGAAACAGCCTTTCAACTCAACATTATAATAAAATCTGAGTAAATCAGAGAAAAAATAGGAAATTAACATGAAGAATTCACTGAGGGCTCGAACTGTTTGAAACCATTTAAAATGTACATACTGATATCTGTGGGGCTATCTATCCTTGAATCAATTTGGAATTTAATAGCTTTAGGGGTTCATTTTTAATGCTTAGTAAATGCTTTTTAGTAAATGCTTTTTATTTACATTTTCAAGAACCGAAAACAAATCTTAAATTTTAGTCTTTTGTGGGAAGAAAAGCCATCCAGTCATAGTAGGTTTACCTAATATATGTGAAAAAAAAATCTAAAGGTGAGATCCTTTTTTCTTACTTCTTTCTTTTCTAGTTTATTCTGGTTTTTTATTTTTCTGAGACAGAGTCTCACTGTTTTGCCCTGACTGTTCTCAAATTCCTAGATACAAGCAATCCTCCTGCCTCAGCCTTCCAACTAGCTGGGGCTTTAGGTGCCACCACCATGCCTGGTTTGTTTTTTCTTCTTAAACTGAACTATTAAAAAAAAAAAAAAAAGACTTAGAGGTAGAGGAAATTAAGAAAGAGAAGAAAAACAAAGAATAGAATTTTTCTTAGCAAAGGAAGTTGTAACTGAAGGTCACTGTAAGATGAGATATATTGTATTTCTAATAGCATGAGGTCTGTCACATAATTGGTGTTCAGTAAGTGGAAGCATTTATTAGAATATCCTAAATTACCTCATTGGAAAAATAAAAGAAAAAGAAGTAGTTTGTTTATATTTAATGTATTGGGAATAAAGGTGAATAACTTTGGAGATATAAATAAGAAAGATTTACAATGAAGAAAGTGATTTTATGCTATAAATTTCCAAAACTATTATTCATTTTAGAAAAGAATACATTTCAAAAACATACATTTTCTATAGAGTATCTCTTATTAATGACTAGATGTTGTTGTCTTATTTTAAAATACTGATTTTTAAAACTTTGTCATAGCATGCCCTCCAAACTATCAAATGTGATTTTGTTTGTTTTACTTGTTATTAAATAGAATATATAATATAAATCAATAGTTGGTTAAAATTATAGGTAATAGATGTTTTGAGAAAAGTAAAGAGGCCAAATTCTTAACTTCGGTTATGTAAGTATTACTGTCCATGGTTGTCATGAACATTATTTCTCTAAAGGGCCATCATTCCTGTGAAACTGAGTCCTAAAATATGTTTAGATTTTGAACAAATTAAATTTTCTTCTGTATTTTTAATGCTGTAAATTTTTCAAAATACATTTGTAAGTTTGGATTAGTTTTTTAAAATAGCTTTCTGCTATTTAAAAATCTTACTAAGCATTCACTTTGAATAGCTTTATCATTTGTTACAGCTTATTTTAATACTAGTTGTCTCGTTAACAATATAATGTACCATAAATTTACATATTTGGGGGTGCTGGAGATCGAACTCAGGACATTGAGCTTGCTAGGCAAGCACTCTATCACTTGAGCTAAATCTCCAACCCCTGAACTTATATTTTAAAATATTTTACAAAGTTCGAAAATTCTAAATGGTCATTTAAAAAGGATAACATCAAAATTCTGTATTTGTCTGTTATGAAATCAGACAGATGTAAGGAGTTATTTCTAAGCTTTCACCTGCAATTGAAACAAATAACCTTGAACATTTTGCAGGTTTTCCACAGAATTAGCACCTTTTAGGATTTGACTTTGCTACTGAATAGCAACAAACTCATTTAGAATTAATCATTCCTTAACTTGATCTATGGCTAAATTGTTAGTTATCTTCTTAAAGCTGACCTACCAAAGAATTTTTAATGAACTCTGCAACATTCATTCATGATGGTAAGTATTTTTAAAGAGATAATCACGACAGGACCAGGTTTTGCCACTTGCCTACAGTGTTGAGATCCTTGGCATTCAGCATACTGACAGAAGCAAATCTGAGAGTGATAATATTATATATGTAATGGAGGTATTTATAAAATAAAGCAACATTTTAAATCTCAGTTTCATTAAATGGAAACATAAAACTGATAAATATTATTTGTGCTGTGTAGTTTCTTAAACCATTGACTTAGAATTTTTTTTAAAGTATGAGGTTTGTTATTTTATTCATTGTTTATAATACAGTTAAAAGATACAGATGTCTTTTTTTTTTTTTTTTACCAAGAACATGTATTGGTACATTGTATACATAATGATCATAATCAGCATGGTTATTTTGTACCTGTACATGATACATCTTGGTTTCCCCCCCTTCCCCCACTTCCCCTCCCCTCCCTTCCATTCACCCACCCCTCTCTATTTGCAACAAGTGAACAGATGTCTTATTAACCAAGAAATGGACTAATATATGATCTTTAAATCTGTAAAGAATGACATAATTGGATTTTCAAGAACATTTTCCATGGAAATGAATGAAATGTTTGAATAACTGAACATTTTAACAGTACTAGACCTTGAGAAAAATTGAGTCTGTGATGAAGAATCAGGACCATTGCTACCCTTTCCTATTATTAAAATACTTAGCACAGGGGTCTAGTAATTTTACACCCTGTGAGTACCCATTACCTGTGTAATTCTGTAGCCTGCAAGATAAGAATGATCTTTACATTTTTAAATGGAAGTGGGGAAGCCAAAGGAAGAATATTTCCTGACGTGCAAAAAGTAGAGTAAATTCAGATTTGAGATTTTTGTCTATAAAGTAGTGTTCCTGTACAGCTGTATTTTGTTTCTGTGTTGCCTGTGACTGTTTGGTACTGCTGGTACAGGTTGAGTAGTTATGACAGTCATGTGGTCCCCACAGCCTAAAATATTTGCTGTCTGGATTTTACATAAAAAATTCGCACCTTGTGCTAACACCACATATAAAAGAAAGTATCAAAAATCAATCTGGTGAAACACTATACTTCCATTTGCCTCTCTGTGCTGAACTGTAGGAAGAAATGAGGCCTCACCACAGCCAGGAGAGGGAGCAGCAGGAGGCCAGTCGTGTGACTTTCTGAAGAAAAACATTAGCAAATGTTGACAGTATGACATTGTCACAGGATTGTTTTCCTATGTTCCAATTCTCTTGTTTGAATGATTATGGAGTGTGGCAGGCGGATTCTAGACAAAGTGGTTAAAAACTGTGGCTTTCAGTTATTGTAAATGGTATAGGATTCTGTGTATTCATTAGCAAAGTTACTTGAATCGGGTGTCATCTCCAAGAGAAAAATAAAAGTCTAGTCCATTTAGTAAACAGACATTTGTTAAACTTTTGCCAATTATAGAGCATTATGTTAGGTACTATGGAACATGAAAAAACAGAATCTTCACATACTTACATTAAGGTATGCTCTATTTGAAACTGAATTCAACATAAACATAATAGCCACTATCTTTTGAGCACTCACTGTGTGCTGGGCCCTGTGCTGAGCATTAACACATTTATCTCTCTTAAACCTCAGACTACCCTGTGAGATAGCTGTTGCAGCCCAGGAAACAAGCATTTTGAGCAAGGCTACCAGCTAGTAAGTGAGAGAATTTACACCCTGTCTTAGTCTCTGGCTCCAAATCCTATGCTCCTGACCAATACATTACTTATATAAAGTTAAATACTATTACTAGATCCAAATTATGATGTAGAATGGCAAGACATTTTATAGAGGAGTGTGTGATTGGTCTGAAATGGGTGAAAAGGAAAGTGCTGTGAGTTGGGAGAACTTGGTATGTAACTGAATAGTGTGTACTAGCTGTTGCTACACATCAGATTGACAACACATGTCATTTCTCTCACAGAAGCTTTGGTACTAATTAGGTAATGAGATACTTTAATTCATCTGTCCATTTATTATGATATGTTTATGATATTCCTCCTGGGTGCCTAGGAATGAAACAAAAGATTGGTGTGCATCTTGTGAGTGCTTATGGTGTAAAGTAGTTAGGAAGAAAAGACTAAATTGGTATATGGTGATTCCAGTGTTCATATGTGTTTGAAAAGTCTTGTCCACATTGAAAATCAGTTTTTCCATGATTGATACACTCAGATATGATTAAGATATGACTGTAATTGAAATAGACTCTTATGAATGTGTCTTTAAATATCTGTCTCATATAAAGAAGTTTACTTAAAATCTTTCTTACCTTTCTCCTTCCAAAATACTAAAACCAACTGTTTCATAAATTTTGGCCCATAGAATGAGGAAGCTCTGTATCTGTGCCTTTTTTTTACATCAATTTTAATTTCCTAAGGGTACTATCTAGATGTGATTGATTACATTGTAAGTTATTGTTCTAAAGAGGAAATATCCCAAATTAATGATGTCATATAGAGATAGTATTTTAGCATTTTATTTGTGGACAACCTCCTTACGCAATACATTTAAACTTGAAGCAACATTTTGAGATCCTTGAATCTTCTTTTAATAGTTGCTCTGTCTCAAGCTATGATGTTCATCACTAGGATCTAAACTACAAAAAAGCAGTACCTAGAATATCAGGTATTTTACTTGCATTTGTTGAGTAAATTGTATACGTCTGGACCTAAAAATTTAGCCAGCCCACCTGGAAGGTAATAAACACTATGAAGTGTGTGCCTGTGTATGTAGAGAAATAGGCTGCTGGGCCATTATATCGCACAGTTCCTGAGACAGTGCACAACAGGAGATGGAGAGATGTTTATAGTTCTGCTGTTTGAATCAAAATATAATAGTTTTATTTGCATGTTAAAAGAATATAATTCTGCAGCTCATTAGCTTCTAACTGAACTTAATTAAAAATTAGCTAAAAACTCATATGGGGAAAAATATAGATGTCTTGATCTCTGTGCTACACAATGTAAGTTTTTCTGGCTTAGCAATGTTTATAATTTTAATTTTAGAGAAAGGAAAAGCTGAGTTAAAAGAGCTCCCACTTTTCCCTGAAGTACACAGAAGATCAGAAGTTTGAATGTGTCTTCTGAACATTAATTATGAGTGACTTTTCCCATTATTAAGGAAATTAAAAGTCTGGATGGGCATGGTGGTACATACAAGCAATCCCAGTTACTTGGGAGGCTTAGGCAGGAAGATCAAAAGTTTGAAACCAGCCTCAGCAATTTAGTAAGACCTTGTCTCAAAATAAAATTTGAAAAGGGACTGGTGATGTAGCAGAGTGTTAGAGCACTTCTCTGGCGCGTACAGGGCTCTGGGTTCAGTCCCCAGCCCTGCCAAAAAAGAGAAGAAAGAAAAGAGACTACTGGGGTAGAAATTATAAAATATAATTTAAAGATATTTTAAAAGCAGAAATGAAATATAGAAGCTCAAGAATGGGCCCATCACTGTGTGTGGTGGCGCATGCCTGTAATCCCAGCACTCGGGAAGCTGAGGCAGAAGGAGAGGCAGGAGGATTGCCAAGAGTTCAAGGCCAGCCTGCAATGCATGGTGGGACCCTGTCTCAAAAGAAACAAAGCGTGGGGGGGGGCACCATAAGAATCCCACTCTCTGTTCTCTACCTCTAAAGTCAAGTGATGCTGCATCAGCTCCCAGGCCAGCAGGAGAGGCCAGACATTGACTGAGTTCAGTTCTCTGGCTGAGAGGAGATCCCAAACATTGTTCTGCTGACTCAAGGACGTGGAGTTAGAGAAATTTGGTGTGAATACGGGAGTGGCTGTCAGCGGAAGAATGAGAGAAGGGAAGAGCTACTTTGTTAAATGTTCGTGGGACTACAGAACATATTTTAATCAGTGATCTAAGAGAAGCCAAAGAGCTCTTCTTCTCTTTTAGATAAAGAACCTTTAGTTAAAACAAACAAAAACAAGAAGAGCCTGCTCTTCCTTTAAAAAAAAAAAAAATGGTGCTAGAGGAAATTACAGAAAGTCTTTGGAACTCTGGCAAAGATCCTACATGAACCGTCTTTGAGAAAGCGTGCAGTTTTCCAGAACAGATGGATGGAGCCTGTAGCCTGAGAGCAGGAGAGTGTCAGTTTCCTTTAGCTAGTATCTGCTGGCTAGGGCTTGATTCTAAAATGGAGGTGAAATCATAAGGAAAATGAACTGCAGAGTCAGTGGAACTCAGTCGTATGGTTTCTTGGTTTGTTTTCTTCATTGGCTTACATCCTCTCTGACCTTTGCCATTTATACCCCAAACCAAAGCTGAATCATTAGCTTGCCATTTTTTCTCTTTGAGGCTCTGTGAAGTATCTTTTCCTACCATCTCAGTACATTGGGTCATGCTGACCTCTCCTGGCTACTACACTATACAACTCTTTACTGACCTAGAATATCACTATATAATCTGTGGTTCCTACAGCATTGATAAGTCTATAGAGTTCTCTTTTTTCCTCCGTTTTCAAGGGCAGATCTCAGTTTAATGAAGATTAGGCAAAAATCTCATCCTTACAGCACAGTAAATAGAAAAGACTTAACGCCAGAAGTAAAAACTCAAGAGAACTCCAGCTTTGCTGCAGCTTGACTAAATCCAGTATCAGTGATTAAATGAAAAAGTTGGATAAAACTATTTCTAAAATGTCTTCAGTTTTTAATACTAATCAACTCAAGAATTAACAGATCTGATACTTAAAGATAGTTATTCTTCTGCCGTTAGTGCTGTGCAGAAGAATGTAGTAAGAGAAGTGGTTTCCTCACTGAATCTGCTTAAGAGCAAACACTATATAGCTTCCCTTGCGAGATTTGTGGAGAACTGTGTACTTTTGGAGTTTTCTGTTTGTTTTGTTTTCCTAAGCAAGAGGAAATGCTGTAAGGATATAATCAGGAATTATAAATATTAGATGTTGAAGAATCTCCATGATATATGTAAAGCACCATGTCCTCTAAGTATTCTGTAATCATCTTAAAAATAAATCACATGATCACTCGATAAAAAATGGTTTTGTTTTTGGCAATGAATCTCTTCCCAAGCCCTGCTAGTTCTGTGAATCTCCCCAGCCAAGCTGGTTGTATATGTTTGTCACACTTTATACTCTGTTACCTCACAACCCCTTTTCCCTCTGCAGTCTACTCCATTTCTGAAACTAGCTTCTTGGTTGTACTGATAAGAGATTTCATGTTCATAGTGCTTATCTCCTTAAAAAAAAAAAAAAAAAGTGAGGGATTAGACCTTAAAACAAGTGGGCTCTGGTATGTATGACTCATCTGTGTTGACACATAAGAGACGAGGCATTGTCATCCACACTCAACAGGTATAATCTCTATTGTAGATCCTTCTTCCTGATCTCTTTACTGCACCCTGCTTTGCTGCTTAGTTCTTCCTGTTTTAGCTAGACTTTCTGGAATTGATCATTTATCTGCTTGGATCTTAGGAGGCTGCCTCTGCTCACTTTCAGTGTTCAATTCCAGGTCTTTACCCTTTCTGGCCAGTTCTCTTATCCTTCATACTTCGTTAGAATGTCTTCTGAGAATCTTTCACACAAACTCATTTGGAATTAAATTGTATTTGCCTGGCTATTATGCATGTTGGCATGAATAATTGATGTTAAAGAATGACTACTTTGCTGTCCCTCTCTTGACCCTAAGCCTACCCACCCTGAGTTGTCTGAGAAGTTCACTGACACCACCGAGAATTGGCCTGGGTTCACTTTCTGTTTTGCTTGACCTGGTTTGAATATAATCCTAAGTCCAAGCTGAAGTTTTTCTAGTACTTAGAGAATGTTTCATGCTGGGCCGGGTCTAGGTTTTTGAAGGCTGTAACTCTGCCCTGAGGAAAAGATGGTTTATGTCCTGGTCACAACTAAGTCATGGGCCTACGGAGTTCTTGAAAAGCAGAGAAATTCTCTTATATCTGAAGGCCATTTTCAAATTCTTGACATTTTCATGTGTGCCATGAACCACTACTTTAGTATTATCTGGGTTCTACTTTTCCCCCCTGACCCTGTGAAGCTGATTATTCCTTCCTCCTGAGGGCCATTGGCGTCTCTTATCCTGGTAACAGGGCTCTGATCCTACTGATAGATCTTTGTCATTTCCTGCAAGAGCTACAGTGCCAGAGATAACAGGGCTTAGCAAAAGCAAGTAGTCATGAAGATTGAAGACACTAACACAATACCTAGTCCGCTCACATAAACTTGATCAGTTTAGGAGGTAGTGATTAATGCTGTGCTTAGTCAAGTTTACAACCCAGGCCCCTGGAAGAGCAGAGAAGGAGAAATGGCCTCCTCCATTCTGAGGGTTCAGTCTATCAGTATCCCTTCTGGCAGGCACAGTGTCTGTCCATGTCTGTCTGTCAGTCTGTCCATTTCTCTCTCCCCCCCAATAGTAGATCCAGCCAGCTATGACTGAGAAATCTTGGAATAAGAATCGTAAGACAGAACAACTTCCAGCTCTACTTGGCATTGCTCTTTCACTATGGCAGTAACCACTACCAGATCCTTCCCTGCTGACCTGAAATTTTTTTCTGTGAATCTGCAGACTTTACAAATGTGTTGTGTAATCACATTTTTAATCCTCATTTTGGTTATATAATGACTCTTTTCTCCATGAACAAGGGACCTAAATACCCTCAAGGCTGTGAAACCTTGGTAGGATTGTACTGTTCATTCACATGACCTCTGTGGATACCCTTTTGAATTGGAATCTCAAGTTCCCATCCTAATTTTGTATTTTCACTCTCTTTCTGACTAGTAATCTTTTTTTTTTTTTTTTTGAGGCATGGTCTTGCTATGTAGTTCATACAAGCCTAGAACTCACTATGTAGCCCAAGCTGGCCTTAAATTTGTGGTGGTCCTCCTGCCTCAGCCTCCCAAGTGTTGAGATTACAGGCATGCACCACCATGCCTACCCTGACTGGTAATCTTAATGGAGAAGGTAACTAAACACTCAGGTAGCATGCTTTCTAGGACCCTAGCAGGGTTCAGTTGAATTAGTACCTCTTACTGCAGACACTTTGCTAAGATTGTTGCCTAAGAAAGGTCAGTTTGTGAGCCAAGTGTGGTGGCACATGCCTTTAGTCACAGCACTCTAGGAGACTGAGGTGGGAGGATCACAAGTTCAAGCCCAGCCTGGGCAATTTAGTGACTTAAGAAGAACCTATCTGAAAATATAATAGGACAGGGGCCAGGGATGTAGCTCAGTACAAAAGCTTTGGGCTCAATCCCCAGAACCAAAAAAAAAAAAAAAAAAAAAAAAGTGCACGGGGCCAGGGGGAAAAGGAAGGAAGGTCAACGTGTACCCAAGGGGAAGATACTTCCCCAATAGTCCTCCTATCTTATGACATGGCTCAGGGAAAATTTACCAGCCACCTAGTACCTGTACTCTATCTCCAAAAAATCAGGTACTGTTCACCTGTAGAAAATGTAAAAAGAAAATACAGAGTTCTTGTAGAGTAGTAGTGTGCTGCATCCATCTGCCCCCCTCAAGCACCTTACTTATTCTCTGATGATATAACTGTATCCAGTACATGCAACTATTTCTTCCAGGTTATTGCTCCTGATGCTAAGTAGAAATAATTTTCTAAGCTACCAGGAGATTTCGGGCATTAGCACCTAGACCTCCAGTGCCTGAGACTTTTTTTTTTTTTGAGACAGAGTCTTTAACATATAGCCCTGGCTGGCTTCAAACATACGGTAATCTTCCTGCCTCGGCCTCCTGAGTACTGGGATTATAGGCATGTGCCACCATGCACAGCTGCCTGAGACTTTTGCCTGAAAGTCCTACCTAGGCTTACCTATTTCAAGAACAGTGACTTATGCTTAATTGAAATAACCAGTCAGCCTCTCGATTTTTCATATTTGCTGTAGCACAGAATATTAATTTGGAAAACATTACTCAGGAAAGATTAATATGGTCCTAACTAATGAAGTAAGAATGGTGATGAAATGAACGTAAAGTATACTGTAAAAGAAATTAGGTATTAGGAAGAGTTGGAGGCAGAATTGATAGAAGTTCAGTGCCTGGGTAACTAGGAGAATGATAACACCATAAACAGCAAGAAAGACAAGAAATAAGCAGGTTTAACAGGAGTGATGGTGGAAGATAAACAGTTTTGAGACGTAATCAGTCATAGACGTTCCACTGAATGTCTATTCAGTATTTATTAGGCAGTTGGAAATATGGATCTAGAGGTCAGGAAAGAATTCTAGGATAGAATTTAAGGTTAGAAATTACCCATACTAAACTAGTATCGAAGTCTTAATGTTGCCATGTATGTAGAGTAGCAGATAGACAGGCTTTGGGACACATGTCCATTTAAGAATGAGAAGTGGAAAGAGGACTATCGCTTCAAGAGGTTAAAGGGGTGGAAATGGGAGATGAGCCAGGTTGAGGGGCAGGACCCAGTAGGACCCAGTAGGGTGGACCCAGTAGGGTGAGGCAGAGTAAGGAACAAGAGGAATGAGGAGGTATATTTTGAGTCATAGTAGAAGGGCTTACACACACACACAGAGCCTTCACATTAACTTACATCACTAGCCCTTTTTAATTTTTTTTTTTTTAATTTTGAAGCAGAGTCTAAGTTGCTGAGTTGCCCAGGCTCCACTTGAACTTTTCATTGTCCTGCCTCAGCCTCCCAGAATGCTGGAATTTATAGACATGCACTGCCATACCCAACTGGTACAAGGGCCTTGAGCTTGAAGTACTATATAACAAGAGTAAAGAAAGAAAGCAAGAGAATAGAGACATTTCAGTAAGGAGTAGGATTTTGAGCTAAGCATGGTGCCACGGGTTTGTAGTAGGCTTGTAGTCCTGGCTACTTGGGAGGCTGAGACAGGAGGATCACTTGAACACAAATTTGAAATCAGCCTGGACACTATACCAAGATCCTGTCTCAAAAGGGGGGGTGGTATTGAGGCAACGTGTATCCCAGAAAGAAAGTAAATCCCCTATGAATTTGAGGTGGGTATAGTAGGGCCTAGAAGAATCTGAGATAGGAGATAGGTGCTATGGGAAATATAGGGTTCTCTTTCAGCTGAGAACAAGATTAGTGGACAAGCAGTAAGGTCCAGCTGAGGTGGGATAGCACACACAGGGAGCAGTCAGGCACTCATGTTGGTGGTGGGAGGCATTCAAGGGCCAAAAAGAGTAGATAGACTGAGAAAGGGAGGGAGTGTGTAGGGACTACAGGTGACAATTAGGACAGAATGAGTGTACCTAAAAATAAGCCTGGGAGTAGATGAATGTACAGTGGTACCTTGGTACTTGTTAATTGGCTTCAGGAGTCTCAACAAGCACCCAAAACAATGACTGTCAAACAAATTGTTTTGACTGGAAACGATAGAGAGTCGTGAGGCACTTGACCCTGACAAGTTCTAGCTTGCACATCAAGTACCAAACAAACGAGTATTGGGACAAAGTTTTCACATCCAAGTGTTGAGTACCAAATTTGACACGTTTCATAGCAGTGAAGTACCAAAGTATGGCTTTACATATTCCTGGCCACTTTGGAAGCTGTAAGACATTATATGAAAATTACCATTCCCAACCTAGAGCTAAAGCATGGTTCCCTGTTCTTGGTAGTAGTAGTCTTTTTTCTGGTCACTGTCCTTTTCAACTACATTATCTGCACTCTTCCTATTTGGCTTTGAACATCCTAAGATTTCTCACTCTCTCATCTTCTGAAGTCTGGCTTCTGAATCCTTTCATTTTACTCTAGGTCAGAGATCTTCAACCTTGTCTACACACAGGACTCACTGAGGAACTTTTTTTAAAAATACAAGTGCCTGGACAATTGGTATGGCAGACATGAGGACTTTTTGTAAGCTCCGTAGTGGATTGTTCTGTGTGACCAGGGTTAAGATCCTTTGGTCTAGATATTCTTCCAGCAGAAAGTAATGGCTCCCTTTAATCAGTAGCCCCATCGGGTCACACCTAACCAGTACAGGGCTATGTCGTCTCTAACCAAGTCAGTATTACAAGTGTGGCTAAGCCTATGGACTCTGAAGTCACATGCCTGGTGTCAGCTCTGTGGTCCCACTGCAATTCTGTTATCTACAGGCCTCAATTTCCTAATATATCAACAAGAATAATTTTAATAGTTCTCGCAAAAGACTAAGGATTAAATCAAGTAATGTAACATGCTTAGCACAATACTGGCACATAGAACTCAACAAAAATTCATTGTTTTGCTAATATTTTTGTGATTACATTAGTATTTTAATAGGAAAGCCATTTTCCCATAGGCTTTCATAAGTTAAACTTGATTTCCTCTGCATACAGTTTATGTTGAATCTGTACATTGCTTAATGAAGGAAAACTGCAGGCTGTCATACTTTTAAGAAAAATAAAGCTTTATGATTGTGATTACCTGTAGCATGTACTAGTGAAAGATGCTATAGTCAAAAATGGTTACCTTTATAAATATGTAACTTAGTTTCCATGCTGTTAGTAAGAAAATAGCCACAGAGTGGCTGTCAGAAATCTGTATTTCATTTTATCAGGACTAAGTGTGGACTATGATTTTTCTAGAACCTCACTCTGGCAAGAACCTACCTAACAGGAGTTTAGTTACACCTTTCCCCACTCCAAGATTTGGGGGGTAGAGTGTTAGGGAAGCACTCTGTCCCTGAGCTGTATCCCCAGCACCCTCCAAGATGTTTATACAACAGCTGTGCACTATTTACACCATTTAATTTTTGTTCTTAATGTCTTTAAAAATAAACATAACCTGCCCCATAACCCCTGTCATTCAGCCTGGCTTGTCCTTAGTGGACTATCCCTACCTCTCCGACGAGCTGCCTGCCCTCACCACCAGATGATTGTCCCAGAGGTAAAAAGTTTTGCCAAAAGCAATACTAAATTTTGAATGGGCATTACCATACTTGCATTTACAAGTAATGAAGTTTGTCACCTTTGTGCTGTTATTTATGCAGCATTAACCTTTTTCTCCAGATCATTGAGACTGAGAATATGATGGACCGGATTGTGACTGGCTTGTCTGAGTCTAGTGTCAAGGTGCGGTTAGCTGCTGTCAGGTATGAGCTTTAAATGGTCTGAATAAGCATCCTTTCCTGTGTGTTTAACCTACTTCCTTTCCAGTCCTCCTCTGAATAAGTGCAGAATACAAATGTTAATGGAAATTATGTTCAGGTGAATTCAGACAGTATGTAACATTATCTCACAGAGAGCCTAGCCTCCAAAAGCCCATGCGGTATCATCGTGTAGTTGACTTACTGTCTACTTTCTAGACATACTTGGAGTGTACATTAATAACAGTGAAAAGCCAAGCAGTTTGTTTGAAAAATAAGTTTGGAATTCTCAGAATGCTAACTTCTATTATTCTTTGTAGATGTTTGCACAGTTTATCCAGATCTGTACAGCAACTTCGAACGAGTTTCCAGGATCATGCTGTGTGGAAACCTTTAATGAAGGTAAGAAGAAAAGGTCCTCTTGTCACAGAACCTGTGTGAGTTGAGCTAGTGCACAGCACTATGAGTCTAGGAATATGTCTGATTTTTGTATAGAGCATTTTGCCCATGTTTCTGTTTGAATCTGATGTTTTGGACATCTACAGATCTGCAGAATTTCAGAGGTCAGCATCTCATACATGAGGGGGAAGTACAAACCTAGTTGTCTTTTATTAACTAAAGCTCTAGTTACACATATGTTCTCCTTAGCTGTTCAGTATTACTCTTTAAACTTATATCCAGAGTTATCTTTATAATTATTAGGTATAAAAAGGAAAAGAATCAGCCATTTACATGTATAGCATGTTCTTAGTCTCTTGACGATTCTTGGATATTTTTTAACATACCTCTTTTGGCATTAGGCCTGCCCTTGAGACCTCCCCCCCAATAGAAAAAAAAATGGGTTCAGGTCACAGGAAGCTGAGTTGAGGCCTATGTGTGTGCATTAGGTGACTGCCGATAATGTTATCCTTTCATATGTTACAGAACCACAGGCTGACTTGGTCTGCAGTCTTTCTGTTTTTTTTTTTTTTTTTCAACGATCATACATACCTTGGATTTAGTCAACAGAATTTTTTGTTTATTTAGGTTTTTGTTGTTTTGTTTTTGATTGCTTACTACATACTAAGCAAAGCATCAGGCACAATGAATCAGCAAATTTTTTTTTACTTACATAGCTCTTGTCTTCACTTAAAATTTCAAATTAGAGTAAAGGCATCACTATGACAGAAAGATTTCAGGCAAGAAGAATGTGAAGTGGGCTTTGGGGGCTAGAGGACCAGGCAGATTTTTACCTAAGCAGCCTATGACATTGAATTTGACCAATTTCCATCCATGGGCACTCCCTGAGTTTCACCCTGTTGGACATGTGGCAGCCCTTTGGAAAATTCCTCCTTCTCTGTTATCCTTTTGTTTCCCAAAGCACATTAGAACCCTCAAACTCAGAAAGATTATTCATTCACTCACTCCCCACTCTGCAACAACATCAGTCCTTTCCTCACTTGGAGGGCATTTGTGCAAGGAATGTGCCAGCTTCCACCCCCAAAAGTCCATTTCAGACCCACAGTGGTTTGTCTTAAACCATAGGAGCCAGATTTGGCATTCCTGGTTTTTTTTTTTTTTTTTTTTTTTTTTTTTTTTTTTTTTTTTTTTTTTTTTTTTTTTTTTTTTTTTTTTTTTTTTTTTTGGTGCTGGAGATCGAACTCAGCCTTGTACTTGCTAGGCAAGCACTTTAACCACTGAACTAAATCTCCAGCATTCCTACATTTTTGAAGACTCTGCTTGATTAAGCAGTACGTTCTTGTGTTGTTCATACACTTAGAATCTTGTTCTCAGATTATACCTTTTTTAGAGCAACTTGATTTATTGATTATTCGTTCAAGATTTTTTTGAACTGTTCTTCTGCTTCCCAAAATAAATCCTTTTGCAACTGGAGCCATTTTCTGTGATTGCTCAGCACAAAACCCTGTATCATGCAAATCAGAAATGGAGCAAGATATGTTTTCTAATTTTTCGAGGGAAAGAGCTGATGAATAATCTAGAAGAATTTTGTACACGTGGGTACATGTAGGTATAATTACTCTCAAACTATGACTTCGTTGCACATTTAAAATATAATATTAAAAGTCTGGAAGCAGGCTGGGGATTTAGCTCAGCGGTTAGAGTGCTTGCCTTGCAAGCACAAGGCCCTGAGTTCGATCCCCAGCACCAAAAAAAATAAAAAAGTCTGGAAGCAAACCAATTATTTGTTTCAGATTCTTTTTGGTTCCTCATAGTTCAGAGGCTATTTACGTATCTGCTGGTTTTTCTCTTTTGCTTTTTCGTATTTTAAACTAGTATTGGTTAGCAGACCACAAGTGAACAACCATTTGATTTTAATTAAAAATCTTGTGGGGTTTTTGTTGTTGTTTGTATTTTGATGAAATTTTGTTTTGTTGGTGTTGATGTCACTTCTGAATTTCATGTTATATGTTATGTCTTTCCAGTATGAGAAATTAAGTTGAAAGGTGTGTGTGTGTGTGTGTGTGTGTGTGTGTGCGCGCGCGCGCATGTGTGTCTGGTAGAGGGATTGAACACAGGCCTTATCCTTACTCTGCTACTAAGCTACATCCCCAATCTTTTTAAAATTTTTATTTTGAGATAAGTCTTGCTGAGTTTCCTCCGCTGCCCTTGTATTTGTTTTTATTTAGTCTTCAATGATCTGTCTCACCTCCATGATTCTAAACCTTAATGGTATCTTTTTTTTATTCCATAGGTTTTACAAAATGCACCGGATGAAATCCTAGTAGTGGCGTCATCCATGTTATGTAATCTACTTCTTGAATTTTCTCCAAGCAAAGAGGTTAGTATTGATTTTTCTCTTCCTAGGTGTTGGCCAGTTCCCTTAGAGCTTAGTCAAATAACTTTTTTGCGGGGGTGGGGGGTGCTGGGTCAGATAACTTTTTACAGCAGTTGACATTGAAATTTGTGGTTTGGGTTTAAAAACTACTTCTGAGTTGTTTGATTGGGGGAGCAAATAATTCATCTTTAAATATGATTATCTTCCATTATTTTTATTTGTCACAGCCTATTCAGCTTATTTAAAAGGTATTATAAAGTATGCCATTGTGACACATGTCTGTAATCCCATCTGGAGATGCTGAGCAGGAAGATCACCTGAGCCTAGGAGTTTGAGGCCAGCCTGGGCAACATAGAGTGACCCTGTCTCAAAAATAAATAAATAAACAAGCTGAGCGTGGTGGTGCACACCAGTGATTCTAGCACTCAGGGGGTTCACAAATTGGAGCCCATCTCAGGCGACTTAGCAAGATTCTGTCTCAGAATAAATAAATGGGCTGGATATATAGTTCAGTGTGAAGGCCCAGGGTTCAATCTCCAGTACTGGAGCATACATAAATAAACAAATAACAATTTATAGTCAATCTAAATTACTTGAAATTATAAGTAAAAGAAATAATGACACAAGTAATAGGCTATTGTCAAATGACAGTATATTTGCTAAAATATAATGTTGTAAATCAGGGTTATGAGTCATTTCAAGGAGATAACTATGGGCATCAGAAAATAATCTTTTAATGTTTAATGTTAATGGTAGTTGTTTGGGGAAGGATTGAGTATGGTGATTTTTTTCTCTGCTTTTTATAAATTTTTTGACCTTGTATTTTTTCCAGTAGAGAAAACTCTAATAAAAGAAGAAGGAAACCTTATAAAGTTAGTTTTACTGTGTATTTATATCTCTAGTTTGGGGCTGGTGGAGCATATACTTACCAACATGCACGAGGTCCTTGATTCAGTCCCTGGGGCTAGGGGTAGTGCGGGAAATCTGATCTGCCCAGTTAGGAACTCAAGTTATTGGGCACTCCATAGTTCCATTTTTGTTGAATTTATTTTCTGCATAACACCTACAGGCTTTGATTGAAACCAGGAAGGCAGTGCTGACAACATAATTGTTCAAAGGTAGTCACTGAAAATTCTTAGAACAAAAAGGAAAAGACTGGAAAATTATTCTAAAGAAAGAGTCAAGAAAATGTGGCAGATCTTCCAATCCATTCGCCTCTGACTAGTAGTGGCATCTTAACCAGATCAGAATCTGTTAGTGCCAGTATAGCACCATTTATCATCTAGAAACAGTTCTTAGATTGCCTAGATCTACCTTCAGAACATTTAAGGTCCAGTTATGTAGTAAAGTGGATGAGCTGAGGCAAAGGGTCATTAAAATGATTGAGGGGTTGGGGATTTAGCTCAGTGGTAGAGTGCTTGCATAGCAAGCGCAAAGCCCGAAGTTCAATCCCTAGCACTGCCCAAAGAGTAAAATAAAATGATTGACTTCTTAGTATTAAAAATAAACCAAACCCAGACATGGTGGTGCATAATCCCAGCTACTCCAGAGGCTGAGGCAGAAGGATAGCAAGTTTAAGGCCCACCTGTGCAAACTTAGTGAAACTTAGTGGTAGAGAGCTTGTCTAGTACAAAAAAAAAAAAAGTAAACCCAAATTCTGATCTGGAAGGAAGGAAAATGCTTTAAGAGCATTGTCAAGCCTATTGACAGAATCGGAATAGGAACAATAGATTGATAAAAATACTGTTCTACTTTAATGTTAACTTTTCTGAAGTTGATAGTTAAAATGTAATTAAGAGACTATCCTTGCTCTTAGGAAGTGCACATTGAAGTATTAAGGGTAAAAGGTATGATGTACATACTCTATTTTCAGATGGTGGGATAAAATAGTGTGGATATAGGTGTATAGAATGAGACCAATAATTCGCAACTATGACAAAATATTTAAAAATATCACAATATGTGTAAGTAGAGGAATTTGTTACCTCCTTCAGAAGTGTCCACATGTGCTGCAGAATTCATCTCTGAGGACTGCTGCTCAGAGATGAATTCTGCAGCATGCAGTCCTCAGAATTAAGGATGTGGCAGATCTTCCCACTCTCATTTTTACTTATCCTGAGACTGACTCCTTACTTTATTTATGCACACGTCTTGTATTTTATTCACAAGCTGTGACTAGGAAGCAATGTGATTGGTTTAGTGGAGAAATGTAATAGACTTAGATAACCAAATAATCCTCCTTCCAAATTGTCAATTTTATTCCAAACATGCTGTAGAATTCATCTCTGAGGACTACTTTCAGGACTACCTATTAATTATGTAAGCAAGACAGACTTGTACTTTCGTAGTCATGCCACATTTTACACTCAAAACACCATGCTCTACCTTGACCACTTGTTATCATACTTGGGATACTATGAGAATGGGTTTCTGGCAATTTCTAAGAAATTCTAACCTTGGAGGATTAAGATCAGTAAATGTTTGAAGGCCATCTGTCAAGTGAATTTTCAAAACATCTTAAGAAATACAGGTCTGTATAACTAGAAAAAGAGGAGTTTGATTGAAACCAGGAGAGTGGGAAACTAGATTATAAAGATATAGGTGAAATGTTTAGATAATTAGGATGTTCCCAGATTCTTTCAGGACTATAAGAATAAAGAAAAGAGCTTTTTGAGTTTTGTTGTGAGAGAAAGAGGTTGTTCCTGCCCTACTCAGTGTGGCTTTTATGGCTGTATCACTCTTGCTTTGTGAAAGTTGCTTGGAATTGGGTAAAAGCAGAGAAGAAAAAAAAATGGGCAGAGTGCTAGTGCATATACACAGTTTGCAGATATGACTCTTTTAAATTGTATTTCCTTTTCTAACCACAGCCAATTTTAGAATCAGGAGCTGTAGAGCTACTTTGTGGATTAACCCAAAGTGAAAATCCTGCCTTAAGAGTGAATGGAATTTGGGCTTTAATGGTATGTTTTACCCTTTTTTGTGTCATAATTTGCAAAGAGAATAGAAGTGTTATCACAGATAGAACTAGAGAATGTATTATTTGAAATATCCGGAATTTTCTCTTTTAAAAACCTGGCTATTAAGGCCTAGTTTTCTAATGATCGAAGGCCTAGAAGACTTAGTATTCAGCTTTCAGATTTATCTTTTTTTTCAGATTTTTCTGTAAGCAAGTTGTACTATGTGCAAGAGGCACTATGCTTCAGTTCTCCCATTATTGTTATTATTATTTAAAGTGAACAGATTTGAAATTTCACTTTGCTAATATTGGGGAAACAAATTTTTCTTATGAATATACCATATTTATAAAGAGCTGCCTATTTTACAAAGCACTGTAGAATAACTTTGAAATAAACTAAGGAGTATTCTTATACTTTACAGATGAGTGAACTAAGGCACAGAACAATTATTATTTTAAATTGACAAGTAAAAATTGTATGTTTATGGTGTATAGCATGTTTTAAGATATATACACATTGTAGAATACCTGAATTGAGCCAATTAATATATGCGTTGTTTTACATACTTACCATTTTTACAGATTGATTAAATAACTTGCCAGCGTAAGGGAATTAGTGCATAAATGTTTAATTAACTCTCTAATAAATAATTTATAATAGTAGACTAAAATTATGAGATCAGAGAAAAATTTTTCTTTAAGATTATTGAAGTAAGTTGTATTGAAACTAGAAAAGGAGTATTTCCTCATGGATTTTTAGAAACATAATTATAGCAGTTATAGTTCAATTGTGTACCAGACACTAAGCTGGGTGTTTTATGTTTTTTACCTCTAATTCTTATTTTAAACTGTTGGGATATATCCACCTTATGAATGGGAAATTAGGACTTGGGGAGGGTAATGATTTGTGAGGGTGAAGGTCCCACAGCTAGTAAATGAAAGAAATAGGTTCTGAAGCTGGACCAAGTCTGTACTCTTCTCCCTGTTCCATGATGTATCTGTTTTTCATGTGAACTTTGGTATAGAAATAATCATCTTTTAAGAAAGCACCAAATCTAGTAGTTTCATAGTTGTTTTTCTCCTTAACTTTGTGCAGCTTTTAGTTCTCCTCTTGAAACTCCTTCCCGCGATGTAGGTGTTTTTTTGGTTTTTTTTAACTTACTTTCTACCTAGCCTCCCTCTCAACCTCCCTTTCAGGGGACGTTCCCGAGTTGCAATTCCCAGTTTCCAGTTCCATTTATACTTCAGTGTCGGGAACTCCTCCTACTCGAAGAGATTACTTTGAAACCTGCACATCCAGATACAACTGTTACTTGTTCTTCAGATCTGTCCTTTAAAGAGCCTAAGAGACTTCTTTTGAGAGCTCCCTAACATGCACAACTTTAGTGATGGAAATTGAACTTAATCATCCCATTCTTTAAATCCAGACAAACTATCTTATTCACTTCAGTCCCCATATTACTAACACCTGTGTTCTCCATGCACAGAGTATAAAGCCTTGTGATCACTTCTCACCTGGGTCTCTTGATGCTCAGGGTGTACTCTTTGGTCTGCCATGCTGCCTTGCTTCATTGATAACTTGATCTCTCATTTGTTTTAGTTTCTTAACTAAAATAAGTTCCTAGAGAGCTATAACCACATATAAGTCTCCATTTTACAAGAGATTTGTATGTCAAAGCTTGATTTATTAGTTGTTATTTGGAATTTGCTTTTTTTTCTCCTTCAAATATGTTATATATAGCTTGGAGTGAAGGAGGTCTAATACATAATGTGAATTCAAGAAAAAAAAAGTAGCTGCTGGCCATCTGGGCTTGCTGGTGGCTAGGACATACCTCCTGCCCCCAGAGCACTGCCTGTGTGATACAGCCAGCCATCTCAACACCTAGCATAGTATTCTGAACACAGTGGGTATTTTCGTGTCAGTAGAGTTAACAAGCACTGTTTATTCTCATCTGTAGTGAGTACTTTGAAATCATTCTCAAAATGCACAGCACATAATAATCATTAATAATCATATTATTAAAGCACACAGAAGGCAACTTGATAACCATAAATATAGTAATAAAAGGCTGGATATGGTCGCACATATCTATAAATCCAGCTACTTGAAGGTCGAGGCAAGAGGACTGCAAGTTCAAGACCAGGCTGGGCAACATGTCAAGCATATCAAGATCCTGTTTCAAAATAAAGAAATGAAACAGTCCGGCTATGTAACTCAGCACTTGCTGTCTTCCATCTCCAGTACAAAAAAAAAAAAAATTTATATTTACATTTGTCCAAGAAATATGAAGACCTTCAAATACCCATGTTAAAAAGCACTGGTTTTTCTCATATAGACATATACTGAGGAGTCTCATTTACCTTGTTCTTGACACACAGAAACATAGGTGATGAGCAGGAACCAGAAAAATAGTATGATTCATAGTTAAGGATTTTCTACATATTGTTTGTACTTTGAAATTTTTCAGAACTACTATTAAAATATAATTTGATAAAGTAATGTAGACATGATTCTTGCAACTTCTTTAATCCTTTCAGAATATGGCATTTCAGGCTGAACAAAAAATAAAAGCAGATATTTTACGAAGCTTGAGTACTGAACAGCTATTCCGGTTATTATCAGATTCAGATTTGAATGTGCTGATGAAGACATTGGGACTTCTTAGAAATCTCCTCTCTACTCGGCCTGTAAGTAAAATCACCCAGGCTTCCAAATTAGCTAACCCTGCAGATGAATTGCCCAACATTGCTGTCTCTCTCTGTTCCCATCGGCATCTGCCTATGAATATGATTCAAATGCTGATCCTTCCCCAAGAAGCGAGGAGTTGATGTCTAGACTTGTCACCTTCATAGGCATGCCAGGAACCGCTTTGCTACATTCACTGCTACGCACCCCCATGCACTGCCTGTCCTGTCTTCCTTTCCTCCCTTGGCGCTACATACTTGCCTACCTTTGTTACTTTATTCTTACTTGGCTTTCTGGCCAGGATGGATTTTCTCTGCCTAAATCACTTACCTCTGAGGCCTTTAGAGAACGGTTCCAGTGCCATTCCATAGACACCCCTGCCCCATTCACATGTGCAGAGCTGACCTCTGAAGATGTCACTGCGCAAAGAAGTTGGTACATGTCAGAGTAGGAGAGCCCAAGCCTTGCTGGTGCAGTCACTCCTAAAGTTCTCTCTCTCAGTAGCCTTCAGGGAAATAAAGAAACATGGGTGGTCTCCTTTTCTGAGTCTTGCTTATCTTTGGAGTCATCTTTATACACTTATGCCTCAGAATAGTATTAGTAAACCTGCACCGTATTTTCTGTCTATAGGGTTTTTCCCTGCTTTCCCTTTTTTTGCGCTTCCTTTTTCTGAAATATGTGTGGGTTTGAAGACCCTCAGTGATTTTAGTTCTGTATTTTATTAGACCAACTCTATGCTCTCTTCATGGTCAAGTGATTGAAAAATATGTACATTCAAAGGCAAAATGCAGCTTCAAAATATAATAAGCACTGTTCTTCGGCATCTAGTTCCATGTGCTGTGGGGTTTTGTAGTCGTGTATCATATTATTTAACTTTTAGAAGCATTCTTTCTGTGATGTTTTCCTTTCTCAGATAATAATTGTGAATTTCCCATTGTTTTCCAGCATATAGATAAAATAATGAGCACTCATGGAAAGCAAATTATGCAGGCTGTCACGCTTATTCTGGAAGGAGAGCATAACATTGAGGTTAAAGAGCAGGTATGTGTTCCTTTTTTTTTTTTTAAAGAGTATGTTCCGAACATGAATACAAAGACTGACCTCAGGAGTAAGAAAGATCCTTCTCCACTCCTTGAACTCTTTCCAGTAATTCTTTTCCTTGGATAGAGGAAAACATATAGTTTCATTCTTTCTGCTAGGCAGTGTGTACCCCATCCCTGTCTCTACAGGAGCAGCCTCCTTTAATTAAAACATCCTGGAGTTGATCCTTTATTCCAGCTTCGATGCTTCTACCCTTCTCTGAACTTCAACTCCTGCCAATTCCTAATAAGATAATTGCTCATCCTGGAGTCAGACTTAGTTTCTTTATTTTTAAGCATCTTCTTTTCTTAGTTGCTATCCCAAACCCTACTTTCTGTGGAATTTTAGAATGGTGAGTTTATGGTTGGCATCAAAGTGCAGGAACTGTGCCTTTACCTGGAAACCAGTTAGGAGTCACTTTTCTATATTTTCTGAGATTTATTATGGGAATTCGAAAGAAAGAGAAAGAGAGAGGGAGAGGAAGGGAGGGAGGAAAGAAAGATTTTTTTCCCCCCTTAAAAGTCAATGCAAGCTTAAGATTTGAACACAGAATTTGAATTACTGGTATGTTCAATTTCCTGACACAGGTATCGTCTACATGAGTGTGTTCGTTTTCAAAATTCATTGAGCTGTACATATATATGTATCTGTATTTAAGAGAGACACTTGCCCAAGTTTTATTAGTGGAAAGTTGGACCCAGAGAGTCTAACTGCAAGACCCATGCTTTTCATCCTGTGTTCCTGAGTTAGAGTAGTTCAGCAGGCTTCAGAAGGGCATCTAGGAAGTAAGAGTAGTAGGACTTAGGAGCTAGGATTGAATTTATGAGCAGAAAAGGTGGCAGATTTGACAAAATGGTTTTAAGGGGTATTTTTGGTGATTTCTCTTTAAAATTAAATAACAGGGGTTGGGGATTTAGCTCAGTGGTTTGAGTTTAACCCCCAGCACTGATAGATAAATAAATAAATAAATATGTGCATTACATACATAGAAACTATGTTATGTTGAACAAAAATTTAAAACAGAAAAAGTATAATCTCTTAAGCATCACTGAAAGGAGATGAAATGAACTTCTTAGTGAAATTCAACAAGACATACATACATTGCTCAAAAGAAACAATTCTACTTGGAGAGCATAGCAGTGATTTTGTCCATGAAGACTACTCACCTGGATAGAGTTCTGCTAACTTGAAAATTAAAGTGAGGCAGAAAGGCCAGGCAAAATTTGGATGAGGGCAGAAGAAAAGATCAGTAGCAATAGTGTATTTTTGTAGAACATAGATGGTACCTTCTCATACAGATTTTGGAGATGATCCAGAAGGAAGTGTGTAAAAAAGTTGTAATACTTTAAATACCTGATTTTGAGATATTATAAAATATGTTAATCAAGGCGGTAGGCCATTAGCAAAAAGACAGCACATGCAGTCAACAGAGTGGATCGAAGAGTTCAGAAACTGACCACACATGTACTGCCAGTTGATTATTGGCAAAGGTCCAGAGGCTGTTCAGTGGAAAAAGAATGGTTAACAAATGGTGCTATATCAATTGCCAAGAAAAGAAAATAACTTTAACTCACATCTCATACCTTAGAAAAAAATTTACTCATAGGCCTAACATAAAAGGTAGAATTATACAACTTTGGGAAAAAGTACAAGAGAAAATCTTTGAGAATAGACAAAGAGTTCTTAGATATGACAGTAAAAACACCATCCAGAAAAGGTAAATTGGTCTTCATTAAAATATAAAACCTATACTGTGTGGAATGTAAATGAAACAAGTCACCCACTTGAACGAAATACTTGTGAATCATACATCTTGTGGACATAGTGGACACTGTGATGTGTCAAAAATATATAAAGCACTCTCAAAACAAGAAAATAAGCAACCAAATAAAAAACTGAGCAAAAAATATGAACAGACGAATAATAAAATTAAATAATAAAATATCACTATACATCTTTTAGAATGGCTACATTCTTTTAAAAAAAAAACTAACAGTACGTTGCTAACAAGGATACAGAGTAACAAGTGAAAATACAGGATAATACACTTTGGAAAATAGTTTGGCAATTTCTTGTAAGGTTAAAGATGAGATTGGGTGCGTTCAGGGTGGTATGGCCATAGACTCTTGTAAGGTTAAAGATAAACAGTCATCCTTCAATATCTATGGGAAATGACTTCCAGAACCTCCTATAGATACCAAAACCCACGGGTGCTCCAGTGCCATGTAAAAAATGGCGTACTACTTGCAGGTAATCTATGCACATCTCTGGCATACTTTAAATCGTCTCTAGATATTTGTAATTCCTAATACGATGTAAATTGCTATGTAAATAATAATTACACTGTATTGTTTAGGGAATAATGGCAAGAAAAAATTCTACATGTGTTCAGTACAGACACAGTTCTTTTCTGAATATTTTCCATCTGTGGTTGGTTGAATCCGTGGATGAGGAGCCCATAGATATGGAGGCCAACTGTACTTAATAACACAACCCAGGGGTCTCATTCCAAGGCACTTATTCACGTAAAGTGAAAACCTGTGTTCACATAAAAACTTGTTTATGAACATTTTTAACAACTTTATTTGTAATCACCAGAAACTTACCAAACGAATGAATAAACTATGGAGTACCAGTCAGTAATAAAAAGGGACAAGCTATTAGCAGATTCAACAACACAGATGACTCTTAAATTAATTATACAGCGTGAAAGAAGCCAAATTCGAAAAGCAGCATGCTACACAATTCCATTTATATGACAGTCCATAAGAGACAGAATCACAGAAACAGAACAAATCACAGGTGTTGAAGGATGAAGGTGCGGTGAGGGTTTGGACCTTAGAGGGATAGCACAAGAAAGCAAGGGAGGGAGGATGTGGTAGAACTGCTCTGTATGCTGAATGCCAGTTGTGGTTTTTGCAAGTTTCTATGCATTTGTAAAACAGAAGTCATAAGCAAGTTAATGAACAAGTTAATTTTTATTTAATAATTGTATGTAATCACTTTCTGCCAAATTTCTTCCCAAAAAGCCAACTTGGATTTTGACTAGGATAGCATCAAAAAGATCGATTTGGTGGATGCAATTTGAGAACATAATGTTAAGTGAAGTAAGACATACAAGCTCAAATATCGCGTAATTTCTCTTATGTGAGAAACACAAAATATATATAAACATAAAGAGCAAAATAGAGATAAATAGGCAGTAGAAAGAAGTTTAAATACTTACCCACGTTACATATTTCATCATTTCAAGAATATTTTAATATATATGCTAATTTGTTTCATTTATATTACTAGTTTATCTTCAGTCATTGAAAAGAAACTTTCATGTTATCTGGGTTTTTTTTGTAAGAATGCTTTTGATTTATGTCTTGTGTGCTGAGTAACTACTTTGAAGGTAATGAACAGTGTATCTATTGTTATTCTCTTATTTGTTAAGAAATTTTATTTAAAAAATAGATCAATTTGGGAAGAAGTGCTGTCTTAACATTCAGTTTGCCAATCCATGAATACTCTCTGTCTTCTCAGGTATTTATTTCCATGCAGCACTGTTTTGTAGTTTTTGGTGTATAGATCTTGCACTTCTTTTGTCCAAATTTACACCGATATATGCCATGTGTTTGGTGCTATTTTAAACAGTATTTTATAGTTTTGATTTTCAGCAAAATGTTCCCCTTTCTAGTATACAGATGATCTTCGAATATTGATTTTGTATCCAGCTATCTTAGCAAACTCACTTTTAAATGTGTTAATCTAAGAGAAATGAAACAACATACCTTCTAGGATATTTGAGGATTTGGGCCATAGTAAGAAAAAAACAGTATCAGCAATTAGTTCAATTAGCTGAAGTTTTATACAGAAAAAGGTTAAAATTGGAGAAAATTAATCTGAACACAGTGGCACACAGCTAATCCCAGCTACTCTCGGGAGGCCAAAGCAGAAAGATTGCAAGTTCAAGGCCAGCCTGGGCAACATAGCGAGATCCTATTTAAAAAAAAACAACTGGGAAATATTTGAGTCTATACCTCATCCCCACCTCTCATCCCTATCTTTGAGTGATTGTTAACTGTGCCTCAGGACCCAGCATCACCTTCCCAAGAAGCCTACCCTGACCCCTGCAATAACTAGCAGTTGCTTTTACTTCACACTTTCTTGGTTCTCTGTTTTTACTTTAGTCACACCACAGTGAAACGCAATTGGCTGTGTCAGAGTCAGGGAGAGTCAGCTTCAGAGTCGGGGAGTGTGTCTTCCTTCCTCACCCTGATGTCCAGCAGAGGGCAGGCCCATGACAGACGCTTAACAGATTTTTGTTGAATTGCTAAGTCTGGCATTGGCTTAGTCTAGCATTGCGAAGTCTGGCATTACCCTACCACAATCTTTTCACCTTTACCTTAGTCCTTCCACCTGCTAGCCTAGCGTGAAAATGAAGCAGTGTACAAGAACAGTCTCTTCCTTTGAGAAGAAACTCCTATCCCCATTGTAGTAATTATTATCAATATACAGCATCCTGCCAACTGGCACGGGCTCCATATCAGGCTAGCCTGTTTACATTTTGCATCCTTTTCTGTTCCTGTAAAAGGGTTCCAAAAAGTCAAGTGGTCCTCATTGCACATGGCCAGTGATTGGTGGACAGGGTAGGCCTTCACCCAGAAGGTCATGAGCTTGGAAGCAAGTAGCAGTGGGGGCCTAGGGAAGGGAAAGAAAGGGAGTTCTAGTACCTATGAATCTTCTACCAAAGATCTTCTTTGAAGATGTAGGTGGGTTACAAGAGCTTCCTTTAGAAATGGAATTTTCAAGGTTAAAAAAAAAAAAACAGTAGGGGCTGGGGATTTAGTTCAGTGGTTAGAGTGCTTGCCTTGCAACTGCAAGGCCCTGAGTTCGATCCCCAGCACCAAAAAAAAAAAAAAACAGTAAAATTATGTTTTCTGTTTTATCTCTGTGCTAGTAAGATAACATCACTGCTTTACCCAGCTATGGCTTAATGCCCAGCAAGAAACTATGCAAGTGTTTGGGTTCTCTTTTGTCTAAGGTAGACTTTGATTGGGTGTGGTTATTGTTGGCAGTGTCAGGAGGTGAGAAATCAGGGCATCGGTAGTGGAACCTGTGAGACTCATGCACCTTCAGGTGAGAAGTTACCCAAACTGTGGGGACCTCAGATCTT
The DNA here is from genome assembly GCA_004026905.1 of Hystrix cristata. Lineage (NCBI taxonomy): Eukaryota > Metazoa > Chordata > Mammalia > Rodentia > Hystricidae > Hystrix > Hystrix cristata. The sequence goes on along the minus strand of PVJO010000396.1, from coordinate 161,100 downwards.
TCTTGATTGCTGGCTCTTTGTTCTTTTCCAGACACTGTGTATCCTAGCCAACATAGCAGATGGAACAACAGCAAAAGAACTTATTATGACCAATGATGACATCCTGCAGAAAATCAAATATTACATGGTAAGCCTTTCTCCTCTTTCACTGCAGCTTAAAAGGCAGGGCACTGTTGGTTCAAAACAGATTGTGTAGAAGTTTTAAAAGGAAGAATAAACTACTCCATAATAGATTTAAGGAACTCTTTTCCATTCTGAAGAAACAGGGAAAAGAAATACGTGAAGCTTAGGCTATCAGTAACATTTCCACCTACCTCCCTGCTCCCCACCCTAGTTTTCTGCTGACTGCCTCCCTCTTATTCAGGCACCTTAGTTCCTTGACCTATTTGCTTCTGAACACAACCTGTCACCTACTGCTGTGGCCAAACTCTGCATCGTGTTATTGCCAAAAACTGCCCCTTGGCAAAAATCTGGGTATCAAACACTCTTCCTCTTTTTATTTTGTCATAATCTCTGAACAGAATTCTAACCATAAAGTAACCCTTCCTCCTCCCTTCCACCACCAACCTGCCTTCTCTGCCTGCCCCTCAAATTCAGCAATCATGGAGAAAGATACAGAATCAAGCTGAGTGGTTGGCTTTACGAAACCCAGATGGGCACTTAGCCCCGCGTGCTAGTAAGTTGCAGCCCTCATTCTCCACACTCCCTTATCACTTTTAGTGATGACTTCAGCTTTTTGCTTTATTAAGAGAACAGAAGCTAAAATCCTTCAGTGACTCTCTCTCTTGAATCAAGTCCATGTTCTTACAATGGCCTGCCCAATACCATGTGACATAAGCCACTTGTATCTCCAAGTCATCTTGTTCCTCTCTTCCTCTTTGTTTACTACACTAGACTATTTCTGCTAGTTCTTCAGTGAGACTGTGCTCTTTCCTGCCTCAGGACTTTTGTACATGCTAGCACTTCTGGCTGGACCACTTCTTTTCCCTCTCCTCACCCTTCAGATCTCAGCTGAACTGACCCTTCTTCTCTGGTCTCTTACCGTTTTAGGTTATTCTTTATTTCTATATATGTATCGTTTCCTTCTTTTGGAGCACTTAGCTCAATTATCATGACACATCTTTATGGGCCTACAGAACATCTCTACCAAAGTGTGAACTGTGAGAGTATGGACTATGGCAGCTTGTATAGTGCCTGGCACTTAGTATATGCTCAATAAATATTTGTTCAGTGAAAAGCTACTGCTTCAGTCAGGCATTCCCTATCTTTCCAATACCAGGTCCACATAGTATCTTTTGTCTTTTTAAAGTTTTCCTACAAGTAGTAGAGCAATCGCCTAACATGTGGGAGACCTTAGGTTTGATCCCACCAGTACCACCAAAAACAAAACACAAAAGTTCTCATTAACCTCCCATTCACACTGAGGCACACCTATTTCACTGTAGGAGTTCAAAGTCAGATTTTTTAAAAGCATCTTCTGCACATGCTCTCTCCTTCTTACCTCTAAGATCATTCTTTAGCCTACTTCATCTGGTCTTTATCCCCATTCCTCAGTTGAAACTGTTCTAGTTAGGGTCACCAGTGACATCCACGATTCCAAGTCCAAAGGACACATTCTCTCCGCATGTTACGCTACCATGTTGGCTTCAATACAGTTGACTATTCCCTCCTCCTGGAAACATTCCTTTTTCTTGGCTTCCACGGCACCATACCTCCTTACTTACCCTGGGCCCTCTTACTTCATACATGTTGTCATCATAACCTTGCTTTTACAGTGAAACCTCTTAGAGAACTTCAGAGACTTTCAGAGAACTTGTGCTCTCCCTCCCAAGACTCTAATATAATAGGTCTGTGTTGTAGCCTGGCCATCGGGATTTTTTAAAATTCCCCTTTAAAAGGATTCTTAAAAGTTGCTATTCTTATGTACAGAGTTGAGGATCTTGTCCACCCCATGGTTTGTGCTACAAGTGACTTTTATATCTATGTTGATGATTTCCAGATGTTTGCCCCCAGCCTATGTCTCTCTTTAGAGAGACCCATATATCCACCTTCCTATTCAGCATCTTCATGTGGCTGTCTGATAGCCTCCTGAGGTTGATGTTTAAAAATAAATCCTTAAATAATCCCCTAAATTTAAATGTCTCATTTCCTGGTCTTTCCTATTCAGTATAGTTCCATCTACCCCAGTGCTGAAACTTGATTGAGTCTGTCTTGATTTTTGTGCCTCTCTTCCCTCATTCATCAGTTTGTCAGCAAGTCCTTGAGCCCTTCCTCCAAAACTGCTCTTTGGTCTGTTCACTTCTTTCCATCACCGCTGTCGCCCTCCCTGGTTCAAGCCATAGTATCTTCAGCCTCATTGACTATACAGTAATATTACTGCATTGTTACTCCAGTCCCTTCAGTCAAAGTGATCATCTAAAAATGTAAATCAGATCTTGTATCTCCACTGTATAAATTCTTCAGGGGAGTCCTTTGAACTCAGAATGAAATCCACAGTCTCTACTATGGCCTACAAGGACCCACAGTTTGGCCAAACTACCTTCGCTGAACATATAACTCCTTTTTACATCTGATATTTTCAAGAACTTTTCCTTCTTGGAATCCCTAACCCCTTGATTTTTGTATATCTGACAACTTTCTGTTCTTTAAGTCTCCATTTAAATATTGCCCCTTTCAGAGAGGTAATTATCTCAGTGCACGTCACCTAAATTAAGTCCCTCCCCTCCACCATCCATTTTTTTGAATAAATGATAAATGAACTTACACATAATAACTGTTTGTTATAGTATATACAAGCTTGGGGTGTGGTGGTGCCTGCCTGTAATCTCAGCACTTGGGAGGCTGAGGCAGGAGGATTACTGTGATTTTGAGGCCAACCTGGGCTACACAGCGAGACCCTGTCTCAAAAAAAGGTGGAGGTGGGGGGATACAAGTTCATGTATTCACTTTTATTCACTTTACTCACTGATGGCCTGAGGCTGGGAACAGATGATAAGTTTTATTCTGTTTTGTCTTAATAGAGCCCAAACTTGACATCTCTGTAAAACTATTGGCAGGTAGAAGAAAAAAGAAACACTAACTATAGAATTCTAATGGAGGAGGTCACATCCATTCCTTTGTGTCTTCTTGGTAGAGATGTATAGTCCATTACAAGCAGATAAGTCTGTCTTAGCCTTCAAGAAACTGTTGATATTGGGCATTGTAGCATATTCCTGTAATCCCAGCACTTGGGAGGCCGAGGCAGGAGGATCACAAATTTGAGGCCAGCGTGGGCTACATAGCAAGGTTTGAGACCAGCCTGAACTACAGAGTGAGACCCTGTCTCAAAAAGAAATAAAACCACTGAGCATGCCATATAATTGGTATCACCTCAGGTGCTTGTATATTATTTAAATATATTAGGAAGTTTTTTTGTTTTTTTTTAATTGACCACCAGGAACTGCTATACTATCGGGTCCTCTTTCATTTAGGAGAAAGTACTTTATACGGATAAATGATCCACCCTAACCAGAAATGTTTATAATTTCAGTAAAGAAAAATAAACCAGAATTGTTTTAGAAGAATAGGAGGCAAGGGCTGCTAATCATACTTGAGACATTTGAAAATTCAAGTAGAGATTTGGTCTAGTTTTTTTGGATACTCCTGTAAATTATTATCCAAGAAGCTAAATGTTTTCTGTAATTCTTAATTTCAGCAGGTAAAGTCAGAATAGTAAACCATATGTAAAGAGTTTGTGTGTGGAAGACTAGTTATTAGAGAACTCCCTGACCGTATCTTCACTTTCTTTCTCAAAGGAATTATTGGGCCACATTAAATAAGATAATCAGTAGCTTACCAAACGCACATCCAATCTGGCTACAAGTGACCTGAAAGCATATTCTAAGTCAAAAGCATAGAATTGTCACATGCCATTGTTTCCATGTGCATTAAGTCACTGCATCTGTGACCCTAAAGGTATTTTGTTTGGCTAACCAGATATTTTTTTCAAACTGATATTTGATTGTCTTTTGGCAAGGCTTGCAATCCTTAATATACCACTTCTGTCGCCCTGCTCGTTCTTGTTGTTTTTAGTCCAGCCTTCACACTCATTGACGTTAACTTCATGGCTTCTCAAGACATGAGTTTATGGCCTCTGCTTCCTATTTGTAGGCTATTAGAATTACCCATGATACATTACCAAGAAAAAAGGGGGTCTGAAAGAGATTACCTCTATTTTGATTTTTATTCCTTTTCTGCATCGATAGGGTCATTCACATGTCAAACTGCAGCTTGCCGCTATGTTTTGTATATCAAACCTCATATGGAATGAAGAGGAAGGTAAGAGATTGGTGAGATTTGTCATGAGGAAAATTTTGGGAAGAGAGTCTTACACAGGGAAGGCAGCACGTGCTCCTGAGTTCCTGGGCAAAGGCCCTATCACTGGACTAGCCAGCCCCACCACCCTGTAGATGTACCCTGGTTTGAGAATCAGTGTGACTAGCTCAAGTCACCTGGACTGAGCCCCCACCGTGGAACCAACAGTGTACCACATTAGCGGGAGTGAAGGTGAGAAGTAAGTGACAGTCCCTGTGTTGCGAAAGCTGATGCAGAGGATGCCTAGGTACACATGAAGATGATGAGAGAGGGAGGATGGGCCTTTCATTATGAACAAAAAAAACACATTTAAGGACTACGCACAAACAAGAATAATGAAGAAGAGGGTACATGGATGTGAGACAGTCTTCCCCATGAAGGAGCCAGTCTGTAATGAAAGTTCTCCATCTGGGCTGCATACTAGAATCAACTATGAGTTACACTCTCTCAAGGTGGCCCAGGCACAGGTGATTGCCAAGTGATTCCAGTGTACAGTCAGGCAGGTAGAGGCCGATACTGGATTTCTGGTGGGCTAGTGGCATTAGAGTCACCTTGGAGCCTGAACTCTGTCCCCCAGGATTTCAGTTTACTGAGTCTAGAGAGGGTAGTCATGAGTGGTCACTCTAGGGCCCTCAGTGGGGAAGACAGACTCCAGAATGACTGTACTTAGTGCTTGTGACCCGAACAAAGTGAAAGGAGATAAAACTGGGTTCAACTCACTGGTCTAGGTACCAAGCAGAATCTGTGTGCCAGAGAGACAAAGCCAGGTCTAAGGTCTTAGTAAAGTTAGTGGAACAGAGCATGAAATGGGAACTTCCACCTGTCCCGACCAAGAGGCAGCAAGAAGTGCTTGGGGGAAAGAGAATGAGAGACAATAGAGAAGGAAATAGGACATCTTTGGAAGAGAAAAAGTCTAGCCTGGCCCAGGCTGTGTATTCTGAAAGAACTGTCAAATGTGGGGCCCCGTGAAGAGGGCCTTATGTTAAATTAAAGACTTTAACCCTCTAGTCCATAGAAAAATCAGTCCAGCAACAGAATTCAGGATGAACTATAGGAAGGAGGGCCAAGAGAGTAGATGTCTGCATCATGTTCCCAGTAACCTGGTAGCTTTAATCTTTTAGGTTCACAAGAACGCCAGGATAAATTACGAGACATGGGCATCGTAGATATTCTACACAAACTGAGTCAGTCACCCGATACAAACCTTTGTGACAAGTGAGTATCAACATGAAAGACCCTTGCTTTGGGCTATGTTGGATTATTTTATGAAATGGTTTAAATTCCTTAGTAATTCACATAGCCAACCTTCTAAAATCTTTTAGATTCTTGGATTTCTTTTTTTAATATTCTGTGAGCCAACTATGTCATTTGAGTGAGATATAAACTAATAATTACCAAACTAATTATTAAAGACTCTTCTCTTACTCTGAATTAACATGTGTCTGGGCCATCTTAGTGGATATCTGGACAGATCCAGGTGCTACTCCCTTGCCTTCCCTTGATCATTAGACTAGAAACAGATGTGTCTTTTTGAAAAGCAGGAAGACCAATATCAAAAACATTGATTAGCTCAAAACTTCACAGAGCACAGCCTTGTACCAGCCTAGCCCTGCTGCTGGGGATGTAGTCGTGGCCACTAAGCAGTCCCCATCCTCAAAGAGCTTAACATGTCATGGCAGGAGTTATAATCAGAGACCCGGCTAAACTCAACATAGTAGAAAATGCCTTCAAACAGCCTTCATATTCCTGTTCCAAGGAATTGCTTCCATGTTTACTAACACATCTAGTCTCTGATTCCAGATTCAGCCTTTCAAGGTCTGGCTCTGGTGTTCTCATTCCCTAGCCCTCTTTCTGCGCCCCCCCACCCCAGTACCAGCTCTGTACTCCATCCATACCTGCCTGCTTCAGTGTCACACCTTGAGGGACTTACACATTCTGTTCCACCTGATTTGCCATTCCAGTCCCCTCCCCTCCAAGTCCCCATTCATTCAAGATTTTTTTCTTTAATACCTGCCCTCACTATTTTAGGTACGGAAGATACAATGGTGAACAAACTTAGTGAAGTCCTTGCCCTCATGGAATTTTGATTCTAGTACAAAAGACAAACAGTAAGCAAATGAATATGTAACACAATATCGAGTATCATGAAGAAAAATAGAGCAAAGTAAGGGAATAGAAAATAAAGAAATTTTTTTCCATATGGGTTAATCATTAAAGACCTCTCTGAGGATGTGACTTTGACCAGAGACCTGGATGGAAATGAGGGCATCTGCTAGACAGGTGTTGTCTTAGTCACTTTCCCTTCACCAAGACACAGTTACCCAGTTACAACTTAAATGAGGTTCATTTTGCTCATGGTTTCAGCAGGCTCTATGGCAGAAATGCATGGCAGAAAGGGCCAGGGCACAAGACAGCTGCTCATCCTACGGCAGCCAGGATGAGAGTAAGAGGGCGGAGCCAAGGAGGGAATAAACCCTCCGGTTCATGTTCCCAGTAACCTACTGCAGCTAGGTCCCACTTCCCTAACAGCACATTTAGCTACTTAACTCATCAGTGGGTCTGTCCACTAGTGAGTATAGCACCTCCATGATCCAGTTACCCTCCAAACACATGAGGCTTTTGAGGGGCATTTTTTTATCTAAACCATAATATTCCATCCCTGGCCCCCAAAAAACTAATGTTCATCTCATTATGTAAAATGCATTTAGTCCATCTCTAAGAGTCACCAAAGTCTTTAACAAAGTCTCCTCTGAGACTCAAGACAAACTGTTAGCTATGAGCTCCTGTAAAAATAAAAAAGAATGTTACATATTTCCAACATACAATAGCATAAACACTCCTGTTACAAAAGGGGAAAATAGGGAGATAAAAAGAAATCAGGCCAGACCAAGACCAAAATCCAGCAGAACAAACATTAATCTTGTAGTTCCATGTCCACCACCCAGAGCAGGTTGTGGTGAGAGGTGAACTCCAAAGTTCTGGGACACCCCTAAGACAATGCCAGTTGCAGCTCTTGTGGCTTTTTTTGGCTGGTTGTACTCACTGTCTGTCTGTGGCTTTCCTTAGCAGATGATCCAAGTTCCTGGCATCTTCACCTTTCTGGGGTCACCACTGTACTTTTGGCTTTAATCTGACAGCTTCATGCACTACCCTGCCAGAGGCACACTGGCCTCCTGGGTATTCTGAAGTCTGGGTGGAAGCCTCTCTGACCCCATAACTCTTACATTTTGCGTGTCTGAAAAACCAGCACTACATGGATGATGCCAAGGATTGCTGTCAGCTTGAACAGTAGCCATCTCTCTAGGGCCAGAGCTGTAAAGGCCTCTGAATGCCTGGATGGCTGAGCACTGTGGAACAAATCCCTGGGAACCCATTCTTAGGTGGCCAGCGGGAAGGGGAACTTCTCCCCAAGTGAATGCTTTACAGTTTTGTACCTTTGACCCTGGGAATGGTGGGGTTTTGCTGATTCTGAGATGCTTGCAAGCCATCTTTCCTGTTGTCCTGATGCAGTTACTTGGCTTTTAAAAATGCTAATATTTTCATCAGCCATGGTCTCTGTAGCCCCAACTTTGCAGGTGTTTCCTTTCCAGTGAAACTATAGACTTTTCAAATTATGTAGCTCTGCCATTTGTTCTGGCTGAAAGCAGGCAGCAATACCCATACACAGCCTGAATATTGGGTTGCTTTTTGAAGTTTCCTTTGCCAAATTAGGTAGTCCACTGCCCTTAATCTCAGTCTCTTGCAAAGTCTCATGGAATGGGCAAAACCAAGACTAATTTTCTGCTAGGCATAACACATGTGGTCTTTAATCCAGTTGCCAGTGGAGTCCTACTTTCCAACCAAAACCTCTAGAACCTGGTCTTTACTGACTGCATTTTGATCAGTGTTCTGTTCTTCTGAGCACTGACTAGTATTACTTGTCAAGGTCAGCCTACAGCTTCTTCAGCCGGCATCCTCAAACCTTTCCAAACTCTTCCCATAAACCACAGTGTGTCAGGTATAGTCGCAGCAATGACCCTGCTTTTCTTGTACCAGTTTCTGTCTTAATCACTTTCCATTTGATGAGACACAATATCTGACACCCACAACACTACTAAACTCCCATAATCCAGTCACCTTCCAAACACATGATACTTTGGTGGGTCATATATTTTTATCTAAGCAATAACAGGTGTTTAGATGAAGAATATTCCAGGCAGAGGACATAGTGAGTTCAAAGACCTTGAGGTGGAAATGAACTTAGCATCCTCAGAGAAAAGACCTATACAAGAAAACCAGTGAAGCTGGGGAAAAATAATGGAGAGCATAATCATAGGTGGAAGGAGCTAGAACATGAAGAGCCTGGTAGGCTGTAGTAACAACTTTGGCTCTTAGAGTTTAATAGGAGTCATTGGAGAATTTTGAGCAGAGGAGACATTATCTGCTATGAATTTTTAAAAGATTACTTTGGTAGCTCTGTACAGGATCACCTGTAGTAGAGCAGTAATGGAGGCAGGGAAACCAGTTAAAAGGCATGCAATAAGGCGGGTAAAAGATGAGGGTGGGCTGAGACACAATACCTGACACCCACAACTCTGTTGGAAGTATTGAGAAGTAGTCAGGTTCAGAATTTAATCTGCAGATAGAACCAATACAGCTTGCTCATGGACTCAGGGTAGGATGTTAAAGAAAGAGGAAAGAAAGTATTTCCTAAATTTTAGCCTGAGCAACTGTGTTACGGGTGTTGCAGTTCACCAAGATAATGAGGAACATAGGAGAAGGACCAGAGACACTTAAGGGTTCTTGTTTGGATGTCCCAATTTTATTATATCCATTGGCTACCCAAAGAATTCAAGGGACAGTGGGATAGGAGATACAAAATTGGATTACGTTTAAAGCTGAAGTCACTGAGTAACAGTAAGAGTGAAAGGAAAGAGGAGTGCTAGGGACCAAGATCTGAGGCCTTCTCACGTTTAGGGAAAGATGAGAAAGATCAGCAAAAGAGCAGAAGGAAGCAACAATGGGGTAAGAAGAGACCCAGGCACATAGGTGTCCTGAAAGCAAGGGAAGAGAATAAGTAGACAATGACCATTCATCCTTCAGATCTCAGATCAGGATGTCACTTCTTCCAAAAGCCTTGCTTGACTTACTGTCTTCTCTCCCATAGGCTGTGCCAGGAACCCTCTGTGTTCCCATAGCACCCATAGAACACATCACACTGTATCTCAGCTTGTCTGTCTCCTCTGCTGAAGGGAGGAAGTACTTATAACTGCTCCTCAAAACAACGGCTGTCCCAGACTCTGGAGCACACAGAGCAGGCTGGTCTTCACTTCCCCAAAATTTCCTGTCCTATAGGTCAGAGAAGACAAGTCCTTGAATAACTGGAGCACCAGGCTTCTTTCTGGTCAGATGAGTGTAATATTAGAGGCAAATCAAGGCTAGCTACATTCTGCAGGCTGGATTTAAACTTGTACTTGAGGGCTGGACCCTCTGCCTCCCCTCTGCAGCTGCTGGCTTAGATGATGGGCTCTGTCAGCCCACCTCTTCTGGTTGAGAACCACGTCAACGCATTGGAGGTTTTCTCTCATACTGGTTCAGAAGTGAAAACAGCTCTACTTAAAATAGTCCCTGGGATGATCTAGAATACTAAAAGAAAGGCCCAATCCCTGGCACCAAATAAAAATAAATAAATAATAAAAGAAAGGCCTCACCAGCATGCAGTAGGGTGTAGGGTAAATGTGTGGGCCCTAGCTGCAATGCTTTAAAATTACCAAGTGCTGTTTCCCCAGATTTGTATGGCATATAAGTTTTCAGTACTATACCTTAGTGCAGAGGCCCTGGGTTCAATTCTCACTACCAAAAAGGGGGTAGGGGATCAAGGTGTGAACTACCCAGTGTTAAGACCATCTAAGAAAAGGTGATCTTGCTTCCAAAATCATCCATCTGAAAGACTCCTTAAATAATAACGGATCATAGAAAGATAAAGGGGTATAGTTTCTGAGCCCCAAAATAACCAAACATAATCAACCTCTGAGTAGGATACAGAAGAAATTTGAATTGGCAGTTTCAGAGAGTACTACAGGATTTCAGTCAAGACCCATAGGTGAACATTCCCGTCACGGGATCTAAGAAGACATTGCTCGGGTTCAGGTTCCTTTTGTCTTTATGTCTTTGTGATCCTTTAATTTTCAAGCACTTCCAGTTGAGGAGCTATCACTAATCATTTGCTCCACCTTAGGCTCAAATGGCGTCTCGTTTGCAGGGCTGTGGGCGTCCCATCTCCATCACAGCTGCTCTTCTTAGCTTAGGGGTTACACATAGAGATGGTCATGAAGAGGTACCTATGGCATCATTTATAACCTTGTTTCTGAAAATGTCCTTAGAGAACCCAACTTCCCCTTATCTAGAACTTCGTGTTCTGATGGTTTGAACTAATAACACCTGTCATCTTTATAGAATCTTATATAATTGCAAGAATATTCTTCAGTGTACCACTTTAAAAACTGGAGATTCATTATAGAAACCACACTTGAATCCAGCTTATCATATGACCAGTCTATTTGGTACTATTTTCATCAGCTAATAGTAACTGAAAACTTTAGTCTTTTCTTTCCGAATTTAAAAGGGGAGACTATTACGAAAACCTGAATTGATAACTCCACAGTTGCACTCTCAGGACCAACTCAAAGGAGGTCGCTCTTGTAAGGACTGGGATAGGTTAAGGCACTATTCACATACCTCTTTTCCTCTTCTTTTCCTCTTCACCCAGCCACCTTTTTTTCCACTTACCGTGAAAAACCATGTCCCACATTGATATTTGGTAGAGTCATCAGGAGTGATGAAAAGAACAAAATGTAATCTTGCACAGTTCTGAGGCATTTGAACCATGACACACAGCTTCATCCCATGGGCTTTTGGCCCCTTCCATGTACCTGCTGGCCAGCACATCAACACTTTTTTCTGGTTCAGGTTTCCTTCCTTTTAGTGTCCAGAACCCTAAGTGTCCTCCCCTACTGTTGTGCATTACTAATAAAACCTACATGGTAGTAAGAGAAAGCAAAGAATTCTAGATCCATCACAAGTTTACGCCAATGATAAAGGAAGAGTAAGTGTAGAATGCAGCAAATACAAGAGAGTGCAGATTGTCATGAAGCTACAGCAGGTTTAAGGACAAGAAGAGCTGTCTAAGAGAACCACATAAAGAAGAATATAGCCAGAGTGAGTGTGAAGTGTCTACTGACCGTAGCTCTCTATCCTTAAGGTGCCCAGCTGGGCTCATCCCCGTCTGCTCTGAGGAATCTGCCTTCTTAGAACCTCTCAGCTGCCATCATTGAGCTACAGGTTTTTTGCCTCACTTACATTTCTGAGCTAATGGCTAACAGGAGCTTTGTGATTTCATGATTTCAGGGCAAAGACGGCACTGCAGCAGTACCTGGCATGATGGGAGAAGCCTGGGCACATGGGAGCACCCCACGTCCACGTCCTTGTTTAAGGAAGTACAGAAACTAGCCTCATTTGATTCCTTCTATTTGCACAAGTCACCTTGGACTGCAGGGAGCTGTTTTGCAAAAGCAATTTAGTAGGCTTAGATCTCATTCATCTTGAGAACATTTTTTGAGGTAGTAATTTCCTCAGAGGACTATCGTGTTTTGTTTTGTTTTGTTTTCTGAGCTACCTGGACTCTTTATTAGAACAATCAATCATTTTCCTTTGGACCTACAATTTTTTGCCTATGCTGCAGCCACTTTGTGAATGAGAATGAATGAGTGTGTGTGGGTGTGTGTGGGGGGGGGTGTACATGTGAGTCAAAATGAGTGGGTGTGTGGGTGAGGGATACCTCAGATTTTTCTTTTCTTATTTTGTGTGAAAATCTCTTTTCTACAGATTTTCCAGGGTTTAAGCATTGCTTGCTGTATAAAAAAACTTTACTGAATTATATACAGTTTGAATGAGATGTTATTTTAAAAACAAAACAATTGTTTAGTGTTCCATAAAGGTTATGTTGAATTTTGGTCAGATGAATATTTGTAAGTAAAAAATATATATGCATTTCTGAACCTCAACTTACATAGATTTTCTTTATAAAAACAAAAACAAAAAAGTCGGCTATAGTCGGCCTGAATAACAGGCACTATACATGGTGCTGTGCAAAATAGTAAGCTAGCATCTTACTGCCATCAATATTAGCAGGTACAGAGCCTTTTCTCAGCCTATTTCATTAATTTTTCAGGCTTCCAAGTCAGAAGAATAGGGCGAAGTGGAGTGAAATGAGGTGACAGACTCACCATAGGTTTTGTAAAACATCAAAGGGAGTTCTAACTACTGATAGTGAAAGCCCAGCCATAACTCCAGCGGGCCACCTGTGACAGGAACTGGGGACTGAGAGCTGCCTGAAGTCCTGTCCTTGGTGTGGCAGTATCTGGCAGGATTTAGACATGGAACTTTGTGCTCAGACTAAATGTGGGATGTCACTTCCTGGAAACAAAGTCAGATCACTTAGTGCTTCCTCAAACAGGATATATCACTGTGAAACTAGAGTGTTCTACAGACATATCTGTAGAAAGAAGCAAGAACAAGGTAGTTTAGAAAGCTGTCTTTCTCTTAGCTATCTCAGCAAATTGTATAACTAGTAGCTCAGGAATGCTGTTTGGTATGCTTTTGTCAAGTGAGATCCAAGATCTTTTCCTGCACGAAGCTAAAATGACTCAAATTGACAGAAAGGAAGGACTCTCCCCAGGATGACTGAAGATGACTTCTTTTTACAGCGAGTACTGCTTAGGCCTTCTGCAGCCCTCAGCTTGGCGCCTGCTCTGGCTTCTGGGTCAGCTTCCAGGTGAACTCAACAGAGTTTGCTCTTGACTGTTTGAAGGTAGAACCAGCCTTCCTTTTCCCTTTGCTAGAAGGAGATCAGAGGCATCTCGGCCAGGACGTGAGGTCTGCGGTCCAGAAGCTTGCGGTGAGTGTGTGCCACTGAGGGGACCCCACACCCACCCACAGCCACTCCAGATGGGTTGCTCACATTGCAGCCACCCCATCACCAACCTGCACCTTCCTCAGAAGATTTAAATCTGATTGATTGCAAATGATGTTTTTAAAATGTATTTAATGCAGTGTTTGTTGTTTTCAACATGACCACCCAAGATTCAAACAGAGATTTCCAAGTTGTTATTTTTTCAGAACTTCATAGATTTTAAAATCTGTTGTAATAGGAACGTGGGTTTTATGCAGATATCAGAGTGCTAATGTGAGCAAAACAGTTTAAAGAAAACCTAATATATTGGGAATAAAGCCTTATTTAGGCCCACTCATTGTTATTTCTAATAATGAGAAAATATTCTTGGTTGGCATTTGTAACACAAAACACTCTAGTGTTGGTATTAAAAAGTACCAGGTAAATATAAGGAAACCAATACTGAATGCTGAGACAATCTTGAACACAAATAGTATTAGAAAGCTGAAGACCCAATGAAGTAACATGTTCACACTTCAACTCTGGATAAATCTTGCCTGTGACTAAAAACAGTGGGCAAATAAAAAGTGCTTTATGATAATTAACTTTTTTATTTCAATGAAGGGAAATGTATTTATTAAAACAAAGCTGTTTGCTGCTTTACACAGGTGCAGTGTTCAGTCAGCAAGGAAGTGGGAAGAAGGGGACATGGTCTTGTGTCTACTACCCAGGTTCTTAACTAAGCTTCTTGCTCTCTAATACTGCATTCTGTTTCTCCTTTTGTGCCCTGATTGTAACTCAAAATTTATGAACTAGAAAAGAATGTCCAATTTAATAAGTTGCATTTTTTCCTTAAGCACTTTATTCAGAACAGTACATGTTCTTCTTTTAGTGTTTGGATAATATGATTTTAACACATTCTAATAAAAGCCAAGAAAAATCATGGCAACTTCTAAAAAGGAGTCTGTTTTCCAAGTATCTGGAACATTAGGAAACATTAGAAGATAGTGTGGTTCTTGGTGAATGATGGGTTGAGAAGTGGCTTTGCACTTCTGACTGGAAGCCAGTGCCTTGGGGCAGTTAGGGCTCCCAGAGGCACCTGCAGCAGTCTGAAGACCCCACTCTTCCTGGGCCCCTGAAGACAGCAGACCTTTGCTAAGTGGCTGCTCCCAACCACCAAGACACAACCCCTTTGTCCTGCAACCTTGTGTCTACCCCTTCCTTCCCTCCTTAGGTATGTCACATCTCCACTGGCACCACCTGCTGGACTCAGCCATCGTGCTGCAAAGACACAGGTGCTGTTGATCACTAGGCTGCCTGTTTGGTATCTCAGAAATGTGCACAGCACCTCCCAACTCAAGACCTCACTGGAAACAGAAAGCCAAGGATACCTGCCTCGGAGCATGGGGTGGGGGACGACAATGAGGTGGCTGGTGAGGAAGGGAATTCTCGTGGAAGGAACTTCTGAGGGGACAAGGAAGCCCAGGCAGGCCCCCATTTTCATAATTTACATGAGGAACACCTTGGAAGTGAGGACTGAGAAAGGAGAGGAAAGGGGCACACTCCCCCAGGTCCTAATGGAGGGTTAGCAGGAAGGGATCCTGGCACTTTGCCACCTGGGATGGGGGCTGGTGCTGCCCCCTCCTGCCCCTTGCACTAACCTCCCCTGATTATTGAGTAGAGAGCACATGTTTGTTTCACATGATAGAAGTTCTGGTCCAGGACTTGGCCAGGGAAAACTGAGGGGACCCCCAGGGGCCATGGAGTTGACTGCCAGGCTACCTTTCCTCCCTCCGGCTCTGCAGCCGAAGCCTGGCTTTGGCTTTGCCAGGCCATCAATCCTCCCATCAGGCACACTGAGGAGCTGCGAGGCCTTACAGCTCAAACAGGCCCACCCAAAGCAGCTCTGTTATGAGAAGCGAGGCCCGAGGTCTCCACCGGAAGTGCTGCCCTCTGAGAGTGAGCTGGCCTTAAGCCCCTCTCTGGAGTCCCCACCCAGCCCCCTGGCATGTTTCTCATGCCATTAACCTTCAGAAAACACCCTGCAGTGCTGAACCCACAGCACCTCTGAGCCACCTGAGCAGTGGAAGGGGTGTCGCCATTCCTCCCTCTCTGCCCCCGTCACCGAGTGCCTCTTCAGCTTTACCCCCTGCCCAGCCCCGAGCCTCCTAGCTACTTCCAGGGGAGGTTCAGAGATCCATCAATGACACAAACACAGCTTGCCCTTGGCTCAGTTCTCCTCTCCTGCATCTGGAGGTTCAGTCACTCCATCTCTCATCTCACCATGATGGGAGATCCTTAGCTTCCTGGCTTCTGGGGAGACTCTAGTAGCTGTCGGCTGAGTGCACCCCTTCCAGGTAGCTCACTCAAGAGCTACCTGCGGTGTGGAAGCCTGGAGCTCCTCTAAGTCAGTTGTCAGCTCACACGGGCACAGACCAAGCAAGCCCCACTCCGGAGCCCACACACAGGGTAGAGTACAGCCGCACAGTGGGCTGTGGGCCTGGGGCTCTGGGACAGCGGGTCCTGCTTCCCGACGGCTCTGCCCAACACTGTTTCACACAGGGCCCTGTGCAGATCCCAGTGAGCACTACGGGCATGGCATCTCTATCCAGAGGCGACAAAAGGTCACAAAAAATAACATTGGCCTTAAACAGTACGATCCACCCCGTCTTGGGCCAGAAAACATAATGCCTCCATGGCAGGCCATCTTCTGGGAGCCCACTGCCTATTTAAGGAACTTCAAGCCTTAGGAGTGCACTCTGGAGAAAACCAACAAATGAGAGGAGATTGCTGGTATTTCCCTCATGGTGTGGAAGAACACAGCCTTCTCCTCAGAAAGGACAGAGTATGCCTGGGCTTGGTGACCCTACAATAAGTCAGAGCAAATTGCCAAGAGGCAGTGACAGGGAATGGAATATTACCGGGACTTCCTGGTTACTTTTCTCTGTTCCCCTCAAAGGAAGTCCTGTAGAAAGCTGGTAAGGTGAAAGTTGGAGTAAGCATGGCTCCACTTAGAGCTCTCAGGTCTGAAATTAGGCCTGCGCCAAAGAAATGGTGAGCAAGTGTCAAGAAAATTAGATGAATCCTGGTTCCACAAAAACCTCCTGTTTCTTTCTGGACAGGTCCTGATTCATGGAGAGCCACAGACGGGCAGGTCAGATCTGGCAGTGTTAAGTGGACGTCCTGAAAGCTGGTTTATACCTGCCCCTACATCGGTGTGCTGGCAATGTCACAGCCCATCTTGTTGAACTGTTTTCAAGTTCAGAGTTAGCAAGTTCACATCTAAAATTGTTTATCAATACAGAAGATTTATTGTTGGGGAGACACTGCCCCGTGTGACTCAGTGTCCTCTGAGGTATTGCCGTGTCTCAGCAGAGTACAGTAACTCGTGTATTTTGTAAAATCCAGAAACAGGAAAAAAGTGTATATTCTGTTCAATAAGGCAGAAAGTATATACTCTTATCTCCATTGTCCACAAAAGACAGCTCAACCAAAAAGGCACTGGTGCACGAGAACTTCTATTGTGGGTTCCTTCTGTGCAGACACGAGCACTCAGGCATTTCGTGTCATGGCCTCGTGGCCTTGCTGTGGGTCATGTGCTCAGAAGAACAGCACAGCATCTCAGTTCATGTCCTCAGGGATGCAGTATGCCTCTGTGGGGCCTGCTGCTCCTTCAGCCTCAGCACCTGTGGGACGACAGATGTTCTACAGGACTTCTGAAACACAGCAGTGGCCAGTCCTGCCCACCCACCATCCACAAAGAAGCAGGAAAAGGAAGAGCTAACCACATCACTGAGGGCCAAGCTGTGGGGCAGGGTGGGAGGGACAGCAGATGTGTGTGTTAGGGACTAGAATTTAGAGAATCAGGAGAATGAAAAACATTTGTTGAGCACATGTGCCACTAGGTTAAAGGCTTTACATCCTGTCTCCTTTTATCTTCACAACAGCTCTGTTGAGGAAGATGATTGTTATGGACTTACTAGTTTAGGGTTATAGTGAGCCTATCATCTCCATTTCACAGATGAAGAAACTGAGGCCCAGAAAAGGTAAGTAACTTTTCAGAAGCTATTTAACTGAGTAGCGGAGCCAGGATACCAACCCAGAATTGTCTACAGAGCTCAAATCCCCTGCCCCCTAGGGCCATTTCCTTAGCAGGAAAAGTACATTCTGCTCCCCAAAACAAAGTATAACACATCAGAACCCCAATGAAGCCACATCGAAGCAGTGCAACCAGCTTTCAAAGCTGCAAGGCCTTACAGCTCAAACAGGCCCATCCAAAAGCAGCTCTGTTGCGAGAAGCGAGGCCGGAGGTCTCCACCGGAAGTGCTGCACTTATTCCTGAGGTGCCATTTGGGCTTAGACTCTTTCCCTTTTGTTCACTATCACCTGACGCCGAAGAGGCTCCGGATCTCCCAACGCTCTCCCTAGTACTTCCCAGCTCCACCCGCCTCCTGCCCCTGACTTGGGCCCACAGTTACACCTGTGTGCCTGCTGTGACCCTGGGCACGTAGGAAATGCATCCTGAGTGCAGGTCTAGGATCACTGGCCCTGGCAGGGATGACTGAAGAACTACATGCACTGAGAGGAATATAGGTCTCGGCTTCTTCCTCAGCTGTCAGTGGGAGAAGTTACCTCACAGAGCCGCAGCAAGGATTCAAGAAGGGCCAGTACAAGCCAGCTCCTGCCCTGCCTTATCTTGTCCTCTGTCCACATAATTCTGACAAGGTTGGACTTTAGATTTTAAGACCATGAGCATACCACACATTTAAACAAATACACTGGTTAAGACCCAAGCAGACACACATAGCTTATTACCATTTCAGATATGCATGTGGCCCTGCCTCCAAGGAGCCAAGCCCTCACATCCTTTGGGGTTTTCCCCGGATGTTTATCTCACCTCCCAGCCCTTCCATCTCACCTCCAGGCTCACGGTGCAGACACTTAACTCAGCAGCAGGAGTGACACAGGCCAAGCCAGTTCTTGCACTTCTTGTGAAATGGGCTGTCACCTGTGCTCTGGACCCTTTGGATTCTCACCCAGATTCGGAGGTACTGATGGGTCCAGTGCACCTTTCTAGAGGCCATGAATGCTCCCCATGAAGGGGAAGGTCCTAGGCGCTCATCACCCATTGCAATGAGGGCTGAGGGGTAGAGGGCCACGGTGAGCTGCGGGAAGGGGTCTTGTGTGCAGCCCTGCTCTGCGGACCACTAGGGCTCAAAAACAGCTGTGCAAAACGCAGAGGACATCAAAGGGCCACGTGGCTTTGAAGAGGCTTTCAGAAAGTTGTATACATTTCCCCCGTGGCTTCCACATGGAAATGCAAACAAAGTGACCTTTTAGTGAAAATGGGACTCCAAAATAAGCAGCAAAAAATGTAATGAGGTATTAAGAAACAACATCGTAATTCTATGAAAACAACATTTTTAAAAAGTTTAATATTGACACTAAAGTTACTTGGTGAGCCATATTTTTAGAACAGGACTTTATTAGATTGAATAATTAGTTACTGAATAATTACCGGTCACACTTACACACACACACACACACACTCAAGTACATAGTCACAAATTCCTTCTCACCTCAAATTTAATAAAGAGCAAAGGCGCCTTGAGAACTTACCTTGCAGGGCTTCAGTATCTTCACCTGAAAACTGAAAACCGGGAAAGAGCAAGGCCAGCTCTCTGTCGGCGTCTTCTCTGTCTCGGCTCCCGTGAACAGCATTAAAGGGCATTTCTGTGCCGTACTGAGCCCGAAGACTGGGAACATTGGCGAAATGTAAAAGAAACAATTGTTTCATTTGAAAAGAAATGTTTTGCTTTGTGGCAACCTGATAACCAGCTAGCAATCAGCACTGTGCATTTCTGTGAAAATTCTTTTTGTAGCACTATCAACAACAGCAGGGATGATAGCAGTAGCTGACAGGATTGGCCCACAGCAGGCCAGGCCGGGTGTTTTACATACAGGATCTCATTGTGTTTTGCAGAGCTAGGAGGGAGACAGCTATTTGTGTTTAAACATGCTGAGTAAAGTTCTAAGCACAGGGATGCCATTTGTCAATACCACTGGAGAGGCCCAGCACCAAGCAGTGTTTGATGTGGCTTTGCACAGTTTAATCCTCACAATAACCCCGTAACATGATACCAATATGCCAGGACTTCTGTGTGTCAAGCACTGTGCTAACTGCCTCCATCCTATCATGATGCTTGCTCATATTCCCTTTTTACAGATGAGTGAACAGAGACTAAGGGACTTGCTGAGTATGTGGGACCGAGGATCTGAGCCCCGACTCCTTTTCTAGCCCAACTGCCTTGCACACGAATGCTCTTTGCATCTTACAAGGTGTAACTGCAGTGCTTGGGTCTCACAGCTTCAAAGGCCAACACACAAGGGTTTGCCATTGGTGACATCTGGCTGTCTCATCACAGGGCCAAGAAGCAGGCCCAGCCACACTGGTGTAGTGCGCTGAACAGGGTGCTTAGACTCCAGAAGGCCTCAGGACACCGTGGGTGGGGAGCTGAGTCCGCAGTGCAGATTCCAGGCCACCCCAGGCTCTGATTTGGCAGGCCCGAGGGGGCCCTGGAAGCTGTATTCTACAGGCACATTGTGGGCCTCTGGCTAAGAGATGAGTGATGAGAACTAAGCAGCCTCCATAAGAGGGCAGAGGAGGGAGGAGGCCATTCACTGGAGGCTTTTGGCACAGGCTGGGCACTAGATCAGAGAGAGAGGACGTCAGCATCTCCTGGCCATCAGAGAGCCTCTGTGTTACCATAACTCGGCTGAACACCTGTGGGGTATAGGTCTTTGGATGATTGGAAGGACCACAGCTGGTGACACTACCTTCCAGGCTGCTCCCTCCTAGCCACACTGGGGTCACAGGGTCCCATGAGGTCTCGCCAGGCAGTAACCACATCCTGGGTGTCCTCCGCTCTCGTGAGGATCAGGAGGTGGCTCGGCCCACTGCACATGTGATGTACCAGCTTTTCAAATATCTCCTAGTCACAGGAGGGAAAATGGTGACACTAGGTTGGAGCCAGCAGGGCCTGAAGAGGGCCGGGGAACCCACCCTACCCGCAGGAGGGGAGGAAGTCTGAGCAGCTGCCCACCAGCATGCCTTCAGGACTCAGCTCCTGCCTGGCCATCTCTGCCTGCTGTGCGGGGTCCCAGGCAGGGCTGGTGGTGACCAAGCACATGCCAAGAACCCAGGAAGGTGGGACTTTAAGTGGATTCAGTTGGGGTGGAACACAATTACAATAAGTCAGGCAGAAGCATTTAAAAGGCCACATATGTGGAAGCATGTATGGATATTAGCCAAAAGTGGGATGCAGTTGAGACCTTTTCTGTATGTGTGTGACACTGGGGATTGAACCAAAGGCCTCACATAGGCCAGGCAAATGCTTTACCACTGATCTACTTCTTCAGCCCCTCCCCTTTTCTTCCATTTTTCATTTGAGTTGCCCGGGCTAGTCTCAATGTTGTGATCCTCCTGCTTTGCCCTCCCGAGTGGCTGGTATTACAGCCACCATGCCCAGGATAACAAACTGTTATTTGATTACTTAGAGTCAAAATCTTTTCCTTGCAACTGTTGAACTTTACCTGATATAGACTACAATCAGTATTCTGAGAGCACATTCATGACCCACTTGCTGTGCATATTCTTGTTCTTCATAATATTCTATCTTTTCCCAAACTACTGTCAGTCTATAAATCTAATGATGGAGGAGAGAAAGAAATGAGTATTGAATGTCTGGAAACAGATGAGCAGACCTCTCCGGCTCTGTCTTGGTAAAAAAGTCGCATATCTGCCTCTGTCATAGTTCTTTCTTCATGCGTTAGAATGTCAAACCCAGCTTCCTGGATCTGTAGAATATACATAAGTATTTTGAAAGTGTAAATCAAGCCCAAATTCACATTTAATTTAATTGAAAGGTAAAAAATAAAGGCAACATTAAAAGCAATGGAGACCCTCACCCACACAGTATCTGTCCCAGTCAGATTTACCATTTTCATTTACTTGAGTGGAATTTGAGCTGCAACTCCTCAGATGCCCTCTTTCCCCCCAGGACACTGCTGCCTGCTGCCCCGCCTCTTTATCCACCAGAGAGGACATAAAGGCAGCCATGCAGGTAGATGTCACCCCTCTTACCTTCACAATAATCTCATCCGTCTGTCCATGGACCACTGCATCTGGTTTAATGATGGCCAGGGTCCAGGTCTTGTCTGATGACACTGAAATAAGAGGGGAAGGCGCAGTCAGGCCGTGGTGTCGGCGGCTGTGGGGAGGCCACCTGCAGAGACAGTGCAGCCCCTACACAAGGCTCCGCTGTACCAAGCAGCAGGGACGGGCTTGGCTTGCGGGTCCCTCCCTGGGCCTGGACTCCAGGAAAGTATAAGGTTGGCTCCAGAGCTCAACCTCAGCCTGGCTGTGAGGGAAGGAAGCGGGCTTAGTGAGCCCAGCGTCAGGGGACACATGGCACAGGGGTGCTGGTGAAAGACTTGGAGAACAGACACCAGAAACAACTGAATGCGCTGACCTGGAGGTGGATGGGTGGGTGGGGGCTGGAGCAGAGGCGACACAGGCCTGGCCCGGCCCTTCCTGCCCATCTCCCCTGGTCCTCAGCCTCTACTGCTGTCAACCCCAGTGGCTACTTTGGTTGACTTTTCGGCTCCAGCACATGCTACCATATTTCAGCTTCAATCCTGTCTCAGTTCAGGTTCCCCTGAGAGAAGGCCAGACTGACCCAGTCATTATGTTGTTTTGTTTTAGGATTTTTTTGTTTATTCTGTGTTGTTTTCTTTTGTTTGTTCGTTTGTTTTTGCAGGGCTGGGGTCGAACCCAGGGTGCATGCTAAGCAAGCACTCTACCTCTAAGCTACATCCCCAGTCCCAGCTTCTTGTGTTGAGCAGCAGCACCAGTCATAGCTCATTGGCCGGGCCATGGATTAGCCGCCCTTGGGTCAACATGTACCATCCAGTCAGCTGGGCGATGAGGGAGAGGCCACGGCAGCAAAGGCCACTGCTTAGGGCCAAGCTGTGGGCAGGTGCACAGGGAGCTGTAGGAAGGCTGGTCACATCAGGAGCCCCTCTCCTTTGCATTCCTGCATTTATGGATGTGGGCCTGGGTTCCAGAATCAGCATTCCCCACTGTCCATTTTCTGCTTCTCAGATTGATATTGGTTATGTTGCAATGAAACAAAGTAAGTTTTCTACTCAGAAAATCTGAAAAACATGTGAACTGAAAAGGTATATGCTGTGGTTTTCTATGGTAAGAGAGCCTTGATTTGGGAAGAAAATGGAGGTGGGAAGAAAGAGGATATAACTAACACAAGAAGGAGGCACCAAACGTTTGCTGCAGGAGCCAAACTGCTAGTTTTCTTTTCACACCTACAGTTTTCTTCCTTTCCTAAACCTTCTCCTTCCTTGTTAGGATCCAGCTCAAACAGTTCTTGTCCACACAGGAAAAAACAGCCTTTCTACTGTATGCGGTAACAATTTTAACACTTCTATCAGCTTTCCTCCTGACATAATCTGGTTTCCCTGGTGTCCCAGTTGCCGCTAAGACACCTTCCCAGCAGCAGCCTGCCTGACTCTGGCTGTCTCACACTGCAGATCACACTGCTATGCTCAGAGGAAAGTCCGAGAAGGTCTGCGTTGCCCACAGTGTTAAAGCTGGGAGCTGCTACTTCCAGAGTAAGGGCCAGAGTAGGGTGTGGGGGGTGTGGTGTAGGGTATGCAGAGAGGAAGGCTGCCTGGTGTTCCCACTTCCCAGTTCAGATAAGGCCTGACAAAATACCAGTGTCATGGCTTTGCATTACTAATGTTACTACTTCCGTTTTACTAAGTGGAGCTCTCCTGATGCTGGGTGACTACCACAAAAGTCACTCTTGTTATATTTGAACATGATCAGAAAGATGTGAAATATGTCCAAGATGCTGTTAAAGAGCAGAAAGGAGATTCAACACAGAACGTTTGAACTCAGGTAATTGGAGGCAAAATATTTGATGGTCAGTCTACCTGGACAGAATTCAGATTGCTCAGTAACCAGATTACTCAAATTTAAAATACACATCAAATCTGACTCTGTCTTGCCTTCTGGCCTTGCTTGTTGGTTCTGTACTCACCCACATCCTCATCTTCACCAGCGTCCTTTTCATGAGACAAGCACTCCTTTTCATCAGAAAGGGCCTCATCTTTAATCTAGCACAAATTGGTCAGGAGCAGAGTGTAGTTAGCCAGTTTCAATTATTACTAAGACCTTCAAAACACTGACAAACAACAAAAGAGAAGTTTGAAATAGAGAACAATAGAAGGATGTCAAGATTATTAAAAGTCTTAGACACTTTACAAGAGCTTTTCTAGTAGTTGGTAGTTGGGGTGGGGGGTGAGAGTACTGGGGTTTGAACCCAGGGCCTTCACACCAAACTACACCCCTAGCCCTTTTTTTACTTTTTTAAATTTTGAAGCAGGGTTTCACCAAGTCGCTAAATTGCCTGCGCTGGGTTTGAACTTGTGATCCTCTTGCTTAGCCTGCCAGAGTGCTGGGACTACAGGTGCATACCACCATGCGTGACAAAGACTCTAGCTCTTTTGACAAGTGTTTATGTAGAGACTAAGGAAAACTAAAGAATAGATAGTTGGCGAGAAGACAAAGAAAGAATTAAAATGCAAGGAGAAAGAAAGGGAGAGAGTATAGTGCCTGGAGGAGGCACAAGAAAATGTGACCATTTACAGTTCTCTTTCTTGAGGAAAAATTGCTAGTATTTTTTGGGGAAAAAAATTATTTGATTACAATCCATCCTGTAAGAAAAGGGCTTTGCTATTTGGAATTGAATATGAAAATGTGAACACTGAACAATGTAAAGGTGTGTTTGGCAGATGTGCAAAACATCTGGAATTACCTCTTTGTATCTACAGTGCATCAGTTTTCAGAGACAGCCAGTTATTTGTGAAGAACTTGCAGTCTATGTTACTGTGCAAACAACTGCTCGAAATCACAAGCCACGCTGACACTATTTCTTGTGGTAATGACAGCTTGCTTTCTAAATTACAGAAATGGACTGTCTGGGGTCACAAGTGAAACTTTCAGGAATGAGAATGCATGGGTCACCAAGAAAGACTTCCCCTTGCGGTGGAGGGTACACTTCTCCTAACCACTGGCTACAGTCTGCATAAGTGTCCCCCAGTGGCCCACATGTTAAAGCTTGGTCCTCAGCTTGACATTATCAGAAGGTGGTAGAAACTTTAAGAGGAAAGGCTTAGTGGGACATCTTAAGCAACTGAAGTGTGCCCTTGGTGGGGCTTTAAAATAGTGGGTTTTGCTCTCTCTTTGCTTCCCTGTGTCTATGAGGTGAGCATCTTGCTCCACCACACATTCCCACTATGATACACTTCCTTTCACAGGCCCAGAAGCAAGGGCTCCAATTGACCTTGCAAAACTGAAACAAAATAAATTTTTAAGTTAGCGGTCTTGGCAATTTTGTTACAGTAACAGAAAGCTGACTAACACACCTCTACTCAGTTCTGTAAATGTATTTTCCTTTCTGAGTTTATTGTTTGTTACAACTTCCAGTAGTGGGCAAAAGAAAAATGGATAAAAGATGTTAATGGCTCTAGATGAAAGGGACAACTGTTTGTGTTGAGAAGATTGGGTTTTGTGTTTTTTTTGTTTTCATTTTTGTTTGGTGCTGAGGATCAAACTGTTTAAAAGCTTCAAATTGCAGACATATCACAGTGGGCATTTTATACTCTCTTGAACCCTCTGTGAGGAACACCCCCAGCATGGGGTATTTATGAAGATTTCCACTGACAGCTGCAGGATAACCTGGGGCAGGATGGCAGGGACTTCAGGCTTCCTGCTACAAGCATCCTTGTGAGTGTGGCATGTAGGAAGGCTCTCTCCACTCACCACTTTTCGCTCCCTGCCTTCAGCCAGCACCTTCTTTTCAGCCTGCAGTTGGTCGAGGATGGTCTTCTGCAGCAGAGGGGCATTTGCTCCCCTAACCACAGCCACCAACTCTCCGCCCTGGAATGAATTACAAATCACATGACCTCCTCTTCACATAGTCAACCTCTCTTAAAAGACAGCAAGAATGTTTAAAAATGTGTTGCATGTCAAGGCCGGTAGACACCAAGCCCAAGCCTCCACCATCCATTTCCCATGTTGGGTGTTAGGCTCCGCTGCCACTTTCTGGGGCCTTCCCACCAGGATGCCCTCAGGTTTGGTCTTAATTCTAAAATGATTTTCTCTTGATCTAAGCATGGTGTGCACACCAGTCATCCTAGCACTTGGGAGGCTAAGGCAGGAGAATCACAAGTTCAAGGCCAGCCTGAACTATATAGCAAGACCCTATCTTAAACCCCTTCCCACCAAAGAAATGATTCTCTGTCCCTCTGATATGTACCTTCTACTTTGTGCCCCTCCTTTCAAAGTTTCCTTTAAGGCAACTGACAGTTAAAAAAAAGAACAGTACACAAAAGTTGTGAGTAACTAAGTGACTTACACATGGCTTATTCAGTTAACAAATATGTACTTAGCACTTTCTATGCCAAGCATTTACTATGCCAAACACTAGGCAAAGGTAAAGAATATAAATGCTAAGCTTGAAAAGACAATGAAGTAGAGTGAAGTGGTCATGACAAATAAATAATTATGATACACTAACTCTGTCCAGGTAGACAGACCATCAAATGTTTTGTCTCCGGTTCCCTGAGTTCAAACATTCTGTGTACTGCTACTGCGATGTACTTACTGCATAAAACAGAAAGGTGGGCTCACACTTCCCTCGGTATTTTTCAAGGACATCAAGACAGTCTGCCTCTGCCTAAAGAAAACAAGTTGTCAGCAGACACCTGGATGCAGTGGGCGCAAGGCCACAGGAAGTCCGACCTCCACTCCATCTAATCGAGACTGCCCCATCAACACATTGGTAAAACCTCTAGGCAGCCTACCACCCTGAAAAACCAAGGGAGGAGGAAACAGGTTTCCCCACTCCCACAGGGCTACTGCGCCCATCTGAGGGAAGTCTGCCATCTAACGTCCTTCTGCAGTCATGACTGGCAGTAGCAGATGTTGCCTTCACTGCCTGATAAAGCCGCCGTTAAGAGACATCGCAGACCCCCGGCAAGCAGCCTGCAGCACACTCTAGAGAAGTGGCAAAACTGACTCGTGGGAGGAAGTCACAGTCCTTGAAGGCCACCTTCTTGGAAGATTAACATTAAGTTATATCCTGCCTTTACCACCTTTGAACCTCAAACCCATGCAGTATATCAGCAGTATCTCTGCCACACTGTGGAACTGACTCCCATTTCCCCACATTAATCCAAGTAATGTGTGCTGGAAATCCTCCTTTATGAAGCAAAGCATGGAAAGCTTGAAGCTTTGTGCTCTGAAAGTGACACTTCAGTCAACAGTGTTCATGAGCCAAGACAAAGCATATGCATTTGAATGACATATTCCTTCCCTTCACACAGCATCAAGAAACCGCCCAAGCCAAGGGGACTTTGGGGAGGTCATTTCTCTTTACATCTAGAGAAATTATAAGACATCATGACAATCAACAACTGATGCCTTTCAGTGATCCGAAAAAGGTAGTTCATACTTCCCATTCCTTACTCTTTTTCCACTTCATTTTGAAGTGTTGTATGCCTATTGCCAAGAAAGAATCTTACTAATGCAAAATGCAGAAGGTCCAGGCCCAGCTCGATCCTCATCTTCTGGAAGAGGCTCACCACAGGTTTGCAGGGGCCGCACCAGCTTTGGTAGACATCGACAACTGCATGGAGCCAAGAGGCGGGGTTTACTCCTGCACGTCCGAGCCCCTCAAATGGACATCTGTTTATAGGGGTACTCAACAGTGAAAGGGATTTATTATCCCATTGGATTATGAGGCAGCATGGAAAAGCAGCATTCTCTCGTTCTTATAGACTCAGTATTCTGAATTCTAAATATAATGAAGTAAGTACAACAGAAAATCACTTTCTTAAGGTGGCTCCTTTTCTTTATAGGTTTTTCCGGATGACTTTCAGGCCAGGCCTGACAGAGTGGTCCTCAATGCATATCTGAATTGGACTGAAACAGTTTTTTTAAGTTTCTGAGACAGACTCTTGCTGTTTCTCAGGCTGGCCTTGAACTTGCAGTTCCCCTATGAACAGCTGGGATTACAGCCGTTGTGCCCAGGTTAGAAACAATCTATTCTAAAAGGACAGCTAAGGTCACAGTAGGTAACCAGTCAGCATACAACTGAGTCCTCTACTTTGATAGTAAACACAGCTTTAACCTTTCCCTTGGTGAATTAAAAGCGACTTACTTTGAGTAATACAGTTTCATTTACTTTGTCAAATCAACACTTTCCCCCTGGAAAGTGAACCTCATGGAGAGTAGATGGAAATTTGGATTCTTTTGTCATATTAGGTCTGATCTCTAACAGATTTGGGTATGACAGACACTCTCATCTGAGTGGGCAACCCTGAGGCCTGTAGGAAGCTGTGCACCAGATACACTCAGGACCTGCCTGGCCTGATCATGAAGCAGCGGCCAGTGCTAGATTGTGACTCACCGGTGGCCACAGTTCAGAGAAGGGATGCTTGCCACAGATCTCCCCACTCACAGAATTTGTGCCTGATCCACACAGGCGGCATTTCTGTTCAACAGCTAAAGTAGCACAGTCGCGGGGAGATAGTGTGAAAGGCGCCACCTCTCAATACCATCACAGTGGCCACCAAGTTTCACCACCTGAAACATTTGGGGGGGGATGCGTTCAAACCACAGCGCACAAAACCAAGTTCTGAACCAAGTCTGTCTGATCCCATAGCCCGCGCTCTTTCAGCTGCTCTTTCAGCGGGAAAAGCAAGTGTCACCAACTCAGGAGTACTGTTGACTGGTCCAGCCAGATAGCGTAAGTCTGCGAGAAAGTGAGACCCAGGCTGGCTATGGGGGGAGTGGCGAAGGCAGACACAGGGGTGGCAGTGAGGACAGAAGGAAAAGGAGGACGGAATCCACACCTTCAACAGGAAGCAGAAACACTGGGGATGAAAATCAAGTATGGATGAGAAGAACTCCACCCTGAGCTTGGCACAGAAAAACAACTGGGTGGGCTGGGTGGAGATGGCTGGAGGAAACTCAATTCTAGATGAGCTGGGTTTCTGGTGCCAGTCAAAAAAACAATGACAAAAGATCATAAAGGCACCAAGACACCCAGAAGGAAAGCAGGCCAAGAGAAGAACTCGGGCTTCCGTGGTGTCCAGGTAGAGGTTAAGGTTTCTCTGAGAACAGGATTTTCGCAACTGACAGATACTTGGATCTCAGAACACTACAGTCATGTGGGTGGAGACCAAAAAGGGCATTAGGGTCAAGCCAAGAAAAAGTCTCTGAAGATCAAGACCCTTAAACAGGCCACCTGAGGAAGGCAGGTCCATGCCCCAAAGGTAAAAAATGGGCTACAACTACATGAAAATCTCTATGCAGTATCTACTGATTGTTCACCTATCATTTCTACAGCTTCTTGGTCCCTCTTGTTCTCCTTGGCTCTGGGAGGAGCTGTGGGGACAAAGGCACATCTCGTGATGTTATGGAGGAAATGGGGAGCGGGGTGTGCAGAGGTTGGCTCCCGAAGACAGGAGGCAAAACAGAGAAGACACCTGGAAGCAGTGACAGAGACTATGAAAATGTGTGTGTGTGTGTATGTACACACGTGTGCACATGTATTTGCATGTACAAACCTGATTAGACTTTTGCATGTTAGAAGGCAGATGACAATGAGCTAGAAGGCAAGACTTCTGAGATGATGGTACTTTGGAAGCAAGTTTCTGCTGGCTCTATGGAGAGAGAGGAACATACATCCTGTGTGTGTATGAGTGTGTGTGAGTGTGTATCCCTCTAGCCTGCCTGCCCTTCTGCCTTCAGTCAGCAAAGGCCCGAGAAGCACTTAGAGCAGGCTCAGGAGAGTCCATGCTCGCTAAGCGTTAGCCACCATCACACAGGTGCTCCAAAAAATCCCTGTTGCTAAAGAAATATTAGTAATGATTCGCTTTACCCCGGCATGGTGTTCCAGTTGCCCAGACAAGACGCAGGGACACAATAGTTAAGCCTTGGCACAATTAAAAAGGGTTAATAACCCCTCAAGTAGGAGAGTGTGGCAGTACTCACACCCGCACAACTGGATCAATCCCACCAGCACTGAGTGAGCACCTACTTGGCCCCAGGGGCGGGCAAGTCTGCTACCAACACAAGACGAGAAAGCAAGTACTGCTGTGTCAGAGTCTACAGCAGAGCTGTGGCAGCACCCACGCAGACAGGGGCCACAACAAACAGTGTGCACAGAGAGGTGTCTTGACAAAGCCCTTGGGGCTCCTGGGAGAAGATCACCACACAGAAGTCCAGGAAAGATGTCGAGCAGGGAGGCGACCACAGAACTGGGCCTGGGGATGAAACAGGTATCTACAGATTGTAATGGACCATGATATTCCAGGGAACAGGCACAACACTGATAATGCGAAGAAACGTGGAAACTCGTGGAACGTTCAGAGAAAAAATGTTAGAGCTCAGGACACACCTCAAGAAACTAGGGAGGGGCTGGAAAGATAGATGGAGTCAGAAGAGAGGGAAACTTCTTAAATGCTGAGGAGTCATGTGGTGGGGTGCGGAGACCCTGAAGGACAGGAGCAGATACGAACACAGAAGAAACGAGCAGATGCACAAAGAGTAATAGAGGTATCTAGAAAAAGAGCTGGTCATGGCAGCGCACACCTGTAATCCCAGTTATTCTGAAACCTGAAGGAGGATGGCAGATTCAAGGCCGGCCTGGTAACTTAGGAAGACCCTGTCTCAAAAGAAAAACAAATTTTCAAAGGCTGGGGTGTAGCACTTGTCTAGCATGCATAAGCCTCTGAGTTCAATCCCTAGTTAAAAAGGGAAAAAAGAAGCAGGCATAGAGGCACACACTGGCAATCCCAGCACGCAGGAGGCCGAGGTGGGAGGAGGACAGTTTGAGGCCAGCCTGCGCCGCGTAGTGAGTTTAAGGCTGGCCCGGACTACATAGTGTGACCCTGTCTCAAAACGAGGAGAGGGTGGGAGGGAGAGAGTGCCTCTGAGATTAGGTTAACAAGGCTCATTTCCATCTTGTGCTGTCTCAGAGTCCTGCTCTGAAGGAAGCCAGTCACCATGTAGCTGCAGGGAGAAATAATGCCAAGAACTCGATGGCCAGCAAGCAGTGAGGACTTGAGTCCCCTAACAGTCACGTGAGTGAACTTCAAAATGGATCTTCTAAGGTCAGCCAAGAGCCACATAGAGGAGCTAAGGAGGCAAACCTGCCCCAAACTGAGCCTTGAAATCCTCCACCTGACACCTTACCTGCACCCTGGTGAGACCCTGAGCCCAAGACACCCAGCTAAGCCACAGAAACTGTGGGATACTAAGTGTTTGCTGTTTTAAGCCACTAGTTTTAGAGTACATTGTTCTGCAGCAATAGATAACTGACACAAAGAAGACAGGGCTGAGGAAGCCCGTGGACAGTGGCTGTGCTGTTTCCTGATTACTGCAGTCCTAGTTGTGGTGCTTGGCTCTCTCCATCCTGTGAGTTCCAAGAGAACACCTCCATTTTCTTCCTAGAACATTCTCCTTTTGTGTAGCAGGTAATTAGATGTTTCTGTGACTGAACACCAAACTATCCTGAGTGTGGCAGTCAGCTCTAAAACAAGGGAACTCTGTTACCTGACATTACTGTCTCATTTCCTGAACTGAATTTATGATGTTCAAGCCAGATATAAATACAGTATTCCCCCCTTTTCTTCAGGGGATGTGTTCTAAGACTCCCAGTGGATGCCTGAAACAGTACCAAACCTTACACAAGCACTTCAATACCGAGACAGTTAATCTGATAACTGAGCTGGCTACTAAGAGACTAATGGGAAGGCAGCATATATAGCATGGATACACTGGATCGAAGGACGACTGAGGTCCCAAATGAATAGCATGAAGTTTCATTATGCTACTCAGAATGGTATGTAATTTAAAACTTATGAATTATGTAGCTCTAGAATTTTCTCATTTAATATTTTTGGACTGTGGTTGACAGCAGATAATTGAAACTGTGCAAAGTGAAATCTCAGATAAGGGGGAACTACTGTAACCAGACACAAAGAAATCACCTGGTTCTCTATTAGGCTCAAGGTTACGGGAGAAGAGTGCTCACTGTAGCCCTTCTCTTCATGGTTCAACACATCATTTAATAATTTTTAAAATATGTATCTAAAAATTATTTTATTTTAAATTACCAGTTAGTCCTTTGGAACTGAGCATTTCTTCCCAAAGCTCCCGGGTGCTGATGTTGACCTAGAGCCAAAGAGGATCAAATGGCTGTATCACTGAGGGCACAGACAGGGAAGTGAGTCAATGTATTTTCTTTAGATTGCTCTCTCTTTCTCTGAAATACTTACAAATAGAGTTTAAATTGACCTCTTTCTCTCCCCCAATCTTCTTTTCTCCTTCCCTCTCTTCCTATTTCCCTCCCAAGGAAAAACCATTAGCCTCAAAATGATGCATACTTGGCATTTAATAATTCTCCATCATTAAAAAAAAGTTAGATTTTATTTGTCCAGAAAAAATATACGAAATTGCTTTCCGCCTTTAAAATGTATACAATCAGTATCATACTATAGGTTTCTTTTTGCAATTTGTATTTTCATTATCAGAAATAATGAAGAATTGAGTTTATTACCATTCATTCACATTTTTCTCTTATCTCCAAAGAGTTTGGGTTTGTATTAGATATGAAATGCAAGGGGAAATGCCTATTATCCATCCTCATTAACAGTATACATGTCTGTATACTATTTACAAAATACATTTTTACTTTGAAAATTTGTATTTTTCAAGTACAATTTAAAGAACAGTATTTGCATTTTAAATTCCAAGTTCAGTATAAGGAACATTTGGCAATATTGTTAAGTTATTCAAAAGTAAATTATCAACACGATATCCCATCATCCCAGAATGTACTATCTATCCTACATACAATCATCAAAATGGGGAAACCACTAACATATTATTACCATTTAATCATTAGGTACTATTTACACATGATCTCAATAATGTCTTCAATGGCAAAGGAGTGAATCAGAATTATGTGGTAGGTTTACTGGTCAAACCTCTGTAATATTAGTCTGGAATCATTCTTCAGTCTTTCTTTTATTTTCTTGACCTGAACACTTGTGAAAACTATGTGCCAATTATTTTGTAGACTTCCCCTCAGCTGACCGTGTCTGTTTCATGCTAATTGACCTCAGATGACACATCTTGGTTGACGTGTTAGAGAAGCTGACCTCATCCAATCAGGTGATATCAAAATTTCACCTGCCTGTTTCTGATGATACTTTGACCACTGCATCAAAGTGGTCTGTCAGTCTCCTCTACTACAAAATTATCTCATTTCCCTTTATAATTAATAAATTTTCATGAGGAGCTACTTTGCAACTATATACATTAGAAGACCAGGAAAATTATAACTTGTTTTGAATAAAACTATACTGGGAACATAGCTCAGTGGTAGAGTGCTCTGGGTTCAATCCTCAGGACTACACACACACACACACATGCACACACATACACAAAAAGAAGTCCTCTTAATGCCATAAATGATGTGAGTTGGACCGATGTCATTCTGGACCCAGAGCAACAGTCCTGAGGCAAGTGATAGGGGATCAGAAGAGCCTATGCCCAACCCAGAGTCTTAGCTGTAAGTCGCAAGCAACTCTCTGTGGCTCAGCCCTGGCAGGGAGTGATCCACACCAGCTCTGGACCCTCTGGACAGCTGAAGAATCTCACCCCTAGAAGCAGGGGAGGAGCAGAAAGTATGGGGAAATTCTTGAACTTCACTTTTTTTTTTCACATTTGGTAGGGAATGAATGTGAATGTGTGACACCTTTTGACTAGGTTATGCCTTGATGCCCTGTGGTTTCTTCCTTAGTCACAGAAGGAACCCAAATAACCTTGCCCAAAGAGAAAACAAAGTTTCTGGGTTGGCAGGGGCCAGGCACTGCTTTCAAGCGATTTACTTTATAGGGAGTTGACGATTACACAGACGTCTCTATGTAAGCAGGGAGGGGATGCCAGTCCCTCTCCTTCCCCAGCAAATGATCTCCTCGTAACAAAACACTTTGCCAATTCCAAGGCCCATGCTTACATTTTTTTTTTAACCATGGCTTTATCATCACATATTGTCCTGGTTCAAGAAAAAAAACAGAAAAGAACACAAAGGCTTACAGATTCACTTGCTGTAGGTGCAAACAATGTAAGGTAGTCTATACAACACACACTCAACACATTATAGATCTCAAAACACTGTTAATAGGTGAATGTTTAGACAGAAGGGTGATGGGAAAACAGGGTCTACACAGAGCGGAGTGTTGCAGATGATGTCCAAGAGCAAAAGAATGTTTCATAATCTCTAAGCAAGCTGCAACTGTGTTTCAAACAAAGTGTAACAGTCACATGAAATTAATGCTGGTTCATCTTTTCTTGGTTTTGTAGTTTTAATCAATATTTGCATCTTATGGTTGTATAAGTGCTATAAGCAAACAAAAAACAAAACCAAAAAACCCTTCTGCCCAGGAGCATAAAATTTGTCATCACTAGTAGTCCAAGCTAATTTTTTTCTTTTACTTTAACACAGAAGGGTATGACATACATACTGCTAGCAAGAGAGCGTCACTTTTTAGAGTGCAAAACACACACACACACACACACGCACGCACGCACGCACGCACGCACACAGCTCGTCCTCCCGGCCCCGACCCCATCGGGTGCTCACCTGCAGGGCGATCTCCTTCTTCTTGCTGCCCATGGCTCTGCAAAGAAGGCCAGCCCAGTCACCGCTTAGCGGCCTCCCTCCGCCCCCTTTTAAGGTCTCCTACGCGGCTGCAAATCTCCCCACCGCTGTAAAATGAACGCCCCGGTCCCCGAGCCCCTCCCCACCGCGGTGCCGCCCGCCACGCCTCACAGCGCTCCGGAGACGTTCAGACACACGGAGGACAGAGGACCGGGCCGTCCCTACTCTCTTCAGGTCCCACCTGAAAACGGCCACCATGAACGACCGCCGACAGGGCCACAGTCCTTGGCGCGCTCCGCGTCCCCGACCGATTCTACAGCTCGGTCGCCCCGGCAACCCAGGGCCCCGCCCAGCGGCCGGCAAAGTCCGCAGACACGGAGGCCACGCCCACTCAGGCCTCGCGCACCCTCTAGCGGAGATTACGGGCCAGCTACGGGCAGGAACGAGTCCCGCCGCCTGCCGGCAGGATTCGGCTGCGAGCAAGCTGATTGGCTGGAGCGTGTGTCAGTGTCTGGGCGCTGAAGCAAAGACCTTGTCCTTGGGTGTGCTGTACAGTTACGTTCCTGAGTCCTGCATCCTTCCGATCCGGCTGGTCAGGGACGGTGTGCAGATTTTCTTCCAGCACTACAGACTTCACAGTGCGTGCAGGCAGGAGGTGGGTTTTGAGGAGTTTGAAAGGGCTCTCTTAAAACAAAAAGTGCAAACTGGATGTGCTGGCGCACGCCTGGTAATCCCAGCTCTCCGGAGGCTGAGGCCGAAAGATCCCAAATTGGAGCCCAGCCTGGGTGTTGGTGATTTGGTGAGACTGTCTCAAAATTTAAACTTTTAAAAAAGGACTGAGGATGTAGTTTAATGCGAAGACCCTGGGTCTGATTCTCAGTACGTCCAAGGGCGGGGGGGAACTACTACAAAATTATGAATTCAAAATTAAGCATGAAAGTCAAGTGGAACAAATATAAACACAAAACAGTTTAAAAACATGGCAGATATTAATCCAAATATATCTATTATAGCTTTAAATAGGAACAGTCTAAATTATCCCAATTAAAGGACAGAGACTGTCAGAGTGGATTTAAAAAACAAGACCCAGTTGTGTGTTATCTATAAGAAACCACTTTTGCTGGGCATAGTGGCACACGCCTGTAATTCTAGCACTCAGGAGGTTGAGTCAGGAGGATCGCCACGAGCTCAAGGCCAGCCTGAACTACATACCAAGATCTTGTCTCTTATAAAACACTTCACTTTAAAATAGAAAGATATGAGTTAAAAGTAAAGGAATGGAGAAACCTATGCCATGCTAGCACCAATCAGAAGGAAAGGGAAGCAGCTGTATTAAGTCCAAGCAAAGCAAAGAGCAGAGCAAGGGAATTTATCAGAAATAAATAGTGGCACTATGTAAAGAGATCAGTTCCCTAGAAAGTCACCCTTATTTAATGTGTTTGCCCCTAATAACACAGCATCAAAATATGCCAGACAAAAACTGATAGAACTTCCAGGAAAAAAAATAGATAAATCCACTATTATAATTGAAGATTTTTAACAACCAATTTTAGAGTAACTGACAGATCCAGCTGGCAAAAAATGAGCAAGGATACAGTTGAACTGAACAGCGTCAGTCAAATTATCTGACATTTTTACAATACTTCATCCCCCAACAGCACATGATTGTGTTAAGCTAGTTCAGTTCAGAGAAGCAATGGGGGAAAGAAGGCAGAAAATTCTATTTGAGGAGTTAATGTGAAGGGAGGAAATGGAAGGCATGGACAGACTGTGTTGTTGAAGCATACCCCAGTAATCTCCGTGTACCAGCACTGGTGCGCAGCGTGCTTTTGTTCTTACATTCAGTCCCATAGTAATATTCAGCTCTAGAACAATATTCCCCAGCGCCACAGAGCCACTCCTTAAAGCACAGCATTGTGAACTGGGTTGACCAGATGAATGTCATGTCCATTTCGCCACTGGGTGGTGTGTACTCAAGCTCTGGACTTGTTTGGAATCTCCTTTTGAACCTAGTTCACAAACTAAAACTTAAATCAGATGCCAAACTTTCCCGCCAGCACAAAGAAAGGCAAGAGACATTTTATTTCTTCTGAAAGGGTCAGATTTCTTATATGATGTCTACTACAAAATACATTCACATCTTTGCCAGGCTAAACCTAGGAACACCCCCTGACACACCCCCACTTTGCATCTGTGGTCCCGTGCAATTATTAATAGCAATCTCTTCACCTTCAAAAGTTCACAGTTCAATATAACAATATGAACTCTCATCAGTTTTCTTCCAAATGGATCACCTTGGGCTACCTTTGCTTTTTACAATCTTGATTTAATGAAACTTCTTTCTTCTACATATGCAATGATATGGGTCAGTGATTTGATCGCTTTGTTCAAAAGCCAAGTATCTTTTTTCAGATTAAACCTGCCCTGAGGGATGTGGATTTTTGTTTATTCAGTTTGCTTTGTTTTGATGCAAAAATTTCTAACTTTAGGGGCTATGGACATGTGTAGTCTGAAAGATTAAAAACAAATTCTTTCGCTTGCAAGTCATACTTTTTGCCACAAGGTGGTAGTTTAATCTAAAGAATCCCTTCTGAGACCTGAATTAGACGACAAGAGCATTTTCTGTGCCAAGCATTTTAGAACCGATGTGATTGTGTAAAACAAGAGTAAGTCTACTCTCCTAGACGGCAGAATGTAAACCAAATCAGGCTGTGTCTTTCCCCAGGTAACTTCCAGTTTTTCATCCCAGATGATAAAAATGTATATAAATACACCTTTGTCTAACCTGACTCCTCTCTGCTTCCAGAAACAATGTTTTCTTCTTTCCCCAGTAACAACACACCCCTCCTTGCTTGCCCTGAGAAGGCCTCTGGACCAGCAGACCTGGGAGCTTCGAGGCCAGACAGCCCCAGGCTGGATCCTGGACTTACCAAACTTGTGGAAGTGATGTTGGTCTCCTCAGTTTCCTCATCTCTAAACTGGGGCCTATAATGCCCACCCTTCAGGAATGTTCTGGAGAGAGAAAACATCTTTCCAAGTCTTTGAAAGTCTCTTGACAGTAAAGCT
Source organism: Hystrix cristata (assembly GCA_004026905.1). Lineage (NCBI taxonomy): Eukaryota > Metazoa > Chordata > Mammalia > Rodentia > Hystricidae > Hystrix > Hystrix cristata. The sequence goes on along the minus strand of PVJO010000396.1, from coordinate 123,933 downwards.
AGGGCTGTTGTTGTTTTCCCAGCATGGAATTTACTGGGTGAAGCAGCTCCTCAGCCAAGGGTCACAGTGGCCACCCGCCCCTCCCCTTGCATCCATTGGATTCATTTTCAGGGTGGAGTGACTTCTGGGCATCTGTGGATGAGTGTCAGATACACATGCCACCACATCTGCCTGTGTCTGACAGCTCAACATCACTAAAGTGACTTTAATGGCCAGAAGTTTTAAATTTTTGATGAAGTATAATTTATCAATTTTTATTTTGCATTTATTATGTTGTTCATCCTAAGAAATCTTTACCTACCTCTGGGTCAGGAAGCTGTTCCACTTATTTTAGGGATTATAGGAATTGTGAGAAAAATTATGATGAAAGGAGTTATTATAAAGTCAACTTTACATTTAGGCCTATGATCGCTCTCTCTCTCTCTCACTCTCTGTCTCTCTCTGTCTTTCTTTCTAGAGATAGAGCGGTCTCCAACTTGAAGGTTCAAGTGATCCTCCTGCCTCATCCACCCAAATAGCTGAGACTACAGGTGCACACCACCATGCCTGCTCATATTCATTTTTAACTGAAATTTTTATTGAGATAATTATAGATTCACATAGTTGTAAGAAATGGCGCAGAGAAATCCTTTGTACACTCTGCTCCAATTCTCTCAAAGGTAATATTTAGTAAAAGCACATTATCAGAACCAGGATATTGATGTTGATACAATCCACTCATCTTAGTAAGATTTCCCCCGTTTTAATTGCACTCATATGTGTATTGTGTGACTAAGTTCTACAAAGTTTTAACTGCTGCGCCGGTCGGTGTGCCCACTGTCAGTCGCCATTCTGAATACATGGATCCCTTGTGCTGCCCTTAATAACCCCCCATCCTCCCACCGTGTATCACCCGATTTCTAAAAATTCACCATTAAATAATGTTGAATTAAAAAGTTACATAATGATGTCATACAATGTAACCTTTTGAGATTGGTCTTTTTGCTCAGCCTATTCTGTTGGAATTTGTAACTCCCCTGGAGAGTCATCCAACAAGTTATCCAACTTGTTGCACGTATCAGTTTGATTCCTCTCTGTTGCTGAGCATCCCGTGGTTTCAGTGTGTCCAGTTTGTTTCCAGTTTGCTTTAGTATGAGTGAGGGATCAAGGTCTTTTCCCCCATATGTATTTCTAGCTGTGTGAACAGCAGTTGTTGAAAACACTTACTCACCTTTACTTCACGAAATTGTTTTGGCCTTGTAAGTGTGAGTTTCTTTCAGGACTCGATTCCACTTGATTACTAGTTGTATAGTAATCACCTTAAAACCAGGTACTCTAAGTCCGCCAAATCATTTTTATTTTTCTCAAAATTTCTTTGGCTCTGATAATTTCTTTGATTTTCATACAAATTTCAGATTCAAGCTGTTAATAATTTGTAAAATATCCTGTTGGAAATTTGGTTATGACTGCACTGATTCTAAAGACTGACTCCAGAATTGACATTTTAGTAATATCAGGTCTTCCCATCTGCAATTGAAATCATGTTTTAGAGTTGTTGAGGACTCTTAAAAGTCATTTGTATTTTGTGTTTATCGATGCTATTATTAATAAAAAGGATTTTGTTTTAAACTTCATTTCCAATTGTTTGCTACCAGAACATAGAAGTACAACTGATTTTTCGTGTATATTGACTATGTATTCTGAGATCTTGCTAAACTCGCATACTAGTGCTAGTAGAATTTTTGCTGATTGTGAAGGTGGCTTTGAATAAACAAGACGGTGAGCGGTGAAATGCAAGCAGCCTGTTTCTGAGTCCATCAACCTGCATCCTCCTGCAGGTGTCGCCTTTCCTTCAACATGGAGAAATTGCTGGGGTCACCATCAAACCACAGATCTGAGTTCTTGTCCCAGAGACATCTGTGAATCTTTTACTACAGAGCCTCAGGTTATGGTCGCACCCAGAACCAATGAGCCGTTTGCCGTCCACCATCCAAGCTTCCTGAGAAGTTAGGGGAGGCGGCAAAGAGCCGTTCGCTCTGCACGTCGTCGGCAGCCGGAACACGGGGCCCTGCTGCCAGCAGGCATTTCCGCATCTGTGTCACGCTCCTGCACATTTTGCAAGCAGAGGTACGGGTCGCCTTTATTCCTATCTTTTCATGAATGTTTAGATAATGAACAGCCTTGAGAGATAGAGACAGTCCCCTTGTAAAGCAAAGGAAAAGTTTGCTTACAGCCCTGGAAGACAGAAATAATGTCTCCCTCTACAGAAAGCATATTTACTCAGCTATATTTAATCTGCTATTAAATTTATGCAATGAATTCCTGATTTCAGTTACTGTAATTTTAAATTTTATCCTGTTCATGTTATTTTTACTTTTATTTTGGTATATTTCAGTCCTCTGATGACATTCTCTCTTTCATCTATTTTATTTACCTTTTTCTCCATTTTATGCACTATGTTAATCTTAAGTAAAGTGTTTTTATTTTTGTTGTTTGTTGTTTTATTTTGTTTTTTGACAGTCTCACTGAGTTGCTGATTGCCCAGTCTGGGCTGGAATTTGCAATCCTCCTGAGTCGGCCAGCCAGAGTGCTGAGATTACAGGTGTGTGCCACCCTGTCAGGTTTGAGGATTTTTTGGTTTTTGTTTTTTGGTTTTTTGCTTTTGTCTTGATTTTTGGGTTTTTGAGACACGATCTCACTATGTAGCGAGGGCTGTCCTCAAACTCACAGTGATCTTCCTGCTTCAGCCTCCCAAGGGCTGGGATTACAAGTATGCACCACCATGCCTGACAAGTTTTAAAAGTATCACACACATGCACGCACTCACGCACACACACACAGATGCACACACACAAATACATAAAGTATGCTATTAATGCAAAGCTTGATATATTTTTACCTTTGTATACATCCATGTTAACCACTACCCTAGATACATAATATATCTGGATACATAATGTATCTGGCACTTCTTCCTGAAGATAGAGCCACTCTTCTGACTGGTTTTACTTTTTTCCCTGTTGACTTCCCAGGTGCTGTCCTTTGTACCTGGCTTCTTTCATTTAATATCATGTCTGTGAGTTTTGTTCGTGTTATGTTCCAGTATTTCCTTCTTATTTATCATGGTATAGATTTCCACTGCATGAATCAACTATGCCTGTTTCTGCATTATTCAGTTGAGAAACATCTGGGCAGTCTCTAGTGTTTTGGCTGTTGTGAACAAAGCTGCTGTAAGCCTTCTTATTCATGTCTCCTGATGGCCATATTAACTCATTTCTCGTTGGTAGAGACCTAGAAGTAGAAATGTTGAGTCACAAGGCAGGTGTATGTTTGGCTTTAGTAGATCCTACTAAATGATTTTTCGAAGTCAATTGTACCAGTTATCAATTTATTGCCAATGAGCTTCAAATCCAACTTCATCACCTGCTTGGTAATAATGGAGATGAACCCTGTGAACATTTCTCCTTTTCCTGCTGACACAATATTAAGCTTTGTCACTAAAGAGCAGTGTTGGCCACTGCAGAAGGGGCTTCTCTTCTTGGTTCTGATGTGCTCCCCTGGCAGGTTCCCACAGCATGGGACGGCTGGAAACATGAAGCACATGTCTACGGGCAGCTTCCTCCAGTGCTTCATAAGTCAATTTATAAAGCATCATCCTTTTGGGAAGTTTTCTGGTAACTTCTGTGGTGCAGCATCTTTCTGTGGGTGGCTCCCCTCAGCACCCCAGAGGAATGCTTTCTAGTAGGTTCCATCTGCTCAGAACTCCGGTGAATGCCATCATGCAGGAGGGCATGGCTGGACCACCTCCAACAAGATGCACATCTCCGTCTGATGCTGGGAGGCAAAGGGCAGGACTTTATTCAGATTTGTTCTTTCTTTGGGGATACTACCTATGGCTGCTCCTTACATCTGCTGTAATCATGTTGTTTCGAGTTCTCTTTCCCCTTAATCTGTAATCCCCTCTTAAATGTAATAATTCTTTATGTTAAAATTTCCTTTCCTAAATTATTGTGTAGTTTCTATGTCCTGAGTGAACCCTGACTGATACATGAAAATGCCAATTTATACCTTCACTGACACTCCCTCCACCATCAGTTAAAGTCCGTGTCCACCAACTGCAAAATCGAAATGATCCGTGCGTCTGCTTCTATCTACATTTTTCTCTTGCTTATCAGTGATATTTCCATGCCTTCCTTACAGGTCTGATTTTGTGTTGTTTGTTTTTTGGCGCTAAGGACTGAACCCAGGACCTGATGAATGCTAATATGCACTCCACCACCAAGCTATACCCCCAGCCCTAATTATCTTTCACTATATGCAAACACTGTACGTAATTCTCTACACAGAATGTTTCATTTTTCTCTGGTAAGAAGATGAAGGTGGGGAATGTTCTCATAAATCCAGAATTGGACTGGATCGGGGCTGAATTTTGATTTTTGGAAGATTTAGTCCAGTGGTGGCAAACCTATGGCACATGTGTTATTGTGCTTTTCTTTTAAGACAAAAGAAAAACAGTTGTGTTTTCTAAACTAAAACCTCAGTATTCAGGTTTAACTGCAGTGGTGACACTTTGAGATAAATAAGTGGGTTTGAGTTGCAGTTTGGCTCTCAGTCTCTAAAAGTTTCATCATCAGTGACTTAGTGTGTAGTTTGCTTCTATTCCAAATATGTAGTTTTGATTGAGAGCCTGGAAGGAACGACAGAGAAGATCCAGCTCTTTGCTTCGCCTCCCCATCCCACCCCAAACCCTGCCCTCGCACTCTCCCTCCCCAGCCCTCCCTCTCCCTCCTCCTTCTTCTGCAGTATTGGGGATGGAACCCAGGGCCTTCACTTTAGACCACATCCCCAACATTCATTTAGTTATTGAATTTTATTTTGAGACAAGGGCTTGCTAAACTGCCCAGACTAGGCTCAGATTTGTGTTCCTCCCACCTCCCAGCCTCCCAGTGTGCTGGGATTGTGGACCTGCACTACCACACCCTGCAAGCTCTGCTCTTCAGAGTTTTTGGGTTCAGCTGTCCAGCCTCTGTCCCCCTGAAGCTTTGAATCCTGGAGGGGGGGGCTGGCCTTGGATGTGAGGCAGGCCCTTTCTTCTTAGAAAACATGTTCTCCAAGTACTGTGCAACTATGGAAAGTTTCACTTTGCTTTTTATTTTTCTTTTTAATTTTATTTTAGTGGTGCATTTTATTTTATTTTTTTTTGATTTTTTTTTATTTATTTTAAACCAAGAGCATGTATTGGTACATTCTACATACATTGGTCACATTCATTACATTTATTCTGTACCTATACATGGTGCATCTTGGTTCTAGTGGTGCATTTTAAATATACATAATGATAACATTCATCATAGGGAATTTGTACCTGTACATGATATATTTTGCTGCTTCTTTTTTTCCCATCCTCCTCCCCTCCCTTCAACCCTTCTTCCCTTCCTTATTTACAAAAAGTTTGTTTCCATTTTTCCCCTTCTATTCTTTTTTTTTTCTTGTCCCTCTATTCCTTACCCCCTCTCACCTCCCTTTTTCCCCTTTCCCCTTTGAACAATTTCTTCCCTTTTTCAATATAATGCATTTTAGTCCTTATTTACACTTTTGGTTTCTTACACTTAGAGAAACAATGCGGCATTTAAACGTGTGTGTCTGATTTATTTCACTTAAAAGTATGGTTTCAAGGTGCATCCATTTACCTAGAAATGTCTCAAGCTTATCATTATTTATGGCAGAGAAACACTCCATTGTATAAAATAAAAACACATCTTCTTTATCCATTCAGCAGTTGGTGGGCATTTGGGCTGTTTCCAAGATTTAGCTATTACAAACTGTGCCGCTGTGCTATGATGCTTTTAATTCTTTTGGGAAGAGATCAAGAAGGGGAATAGTTGGGTCAAATGGAACCTCTAGTCCTAATTTTTTGAGGACTCTCCACACTGATTTCCACAGTGACTGAGCCAGTCCACACTTCCACCAACAGTGGAGAAGGGTTCCTGTTTCCCCACAGCCCCTCCAGCATTTATTATTGGCTCATTTCTTGATGGTAGACACTCTTTCTGGAGTGAGATGGAATCTCAGTGTTGTTTTAATTTGCATCTTTTGACTGACCAGTGATGTTGAATTTTTTTTTGTATGTTTATTTGCCATTTTAACCTTCTTCATCTGAGACACGTCTATTCATTTCAGCTGCCCATTTTTGGATTGGGTCTCTAAATTTGGAGGGCTGATTTTTTTTCAGTTGTTTGTGTATTCTACATATTAGTCCTTTGTAGGCGAAACAGCTGGCAAAAATTGTTTCTTCCCACTCTGTGAGTTGTCTCAAGTGTTGGTGGTTTCTTTTGCTGTGCGAAAGCTTTTTAGTAAGATGAGATCTCAGTTGTTGGTTTTTTGTGATGTTTCCTGGGCAATTGGGGTTTTGTTCATAAAGTCTTTTCCTATACCTATGTCTTCAAGAGTTCTACCTATTCTATATTCCAGCAGATTTAGTGTTTCTGTTTTAATATTTACATCTTTGATCCACTTTGATTTTAGCTTGGTTTATGGTGAAAGATATGAGTCTAGTTTTAATCTTCAGTATGTGGAAAGCCAGTTTTTCCAGCACCATTTATTAAAGAGGCTATCTTTCTTCCAGCAAGGGTGTTGGGCCCCTTTGTCAAAGACAAGGTGGCTAAGAGTGTTTGGACTTGTTTCTTCATCTTCTAATCTGTTCCACTGATCCTTGGGTCGATTTTCTTTTTGTTTGTTTGTTTTGTTTTCTTGCCAGTACCATGCTGTTTCTTATCACAATCACTTTGTAATACAATTTCAGGTCAAGAGATTGTGATGGCCCCTGCTTTGCTTTTGTTGCCCAGATTTGCTTTCACTGTTCTAGGTTTCTTCTTGTCCCAAATTAATTTTAGGATTGTTTTTTCTAATTTTGTGTGGTATGCTACTGGTGTTTTGGTTGAGATTGCATTAAATCTGTACAACAATTTAGGGAGTATGGCCATTTTCACCATATTGGTTCTTCCTACCCAAGAACAAGGGATATCTTTCCATTTTCTGATATCCTCTTTGATCTCCTTTTTCAGAGTACTGTGGTTTTCAATGTATAGATCTTTTGCTTTCTTCGTTAGATTGATTCCTAAGTACTTCATTTTTTTGGATGCTATTGTGAAAGTTGTTGTTTCCCTAATTTCTCTCTCAGTGAGTCTATTATTTGTGTACAGGAATGCTATTGATTTCTGAGTGTTAACTTTGTATCTAGCTACACTGCTGAATTTTGTTATTAAATCTAGAAGTCTTTTGTTGGAGTTTTGGGAGTTCGGATGACATGTAGAGTATCATGTCATCTAAAAATAATAATAATTTAGCTTCTTCCTTTCCTATCTTTACTCCTTTTATTTCTTTCTCTTGTCTAATTGCTCCAGCTAATGTTTCCAGAACTGTGTTGAGTAAGAGTGGTGAGAGCAGACATCCTTGTCTTATTCCTGATTTTAGATGGAAGGCTTTCAGTTTTTGTTCATTTACTAGGATGTTGGCTGTTGGTTTGTCATAGATGGCTTTTATCAGATTGAGATAAAGACCATCTATTCCAATTTTCTGCAAGGTTTTTTTTTAAACATGAATAGGTGTCAGACTTCATCAAATGCTTTTTCTGCATCTACTGAGGTAATCATATAGTTTTTGTCCCTGATTCTGTTAATATGGTGTATCACATTTATTGATTTGTTTATATTGAACCATCCCTGCATCCCTGGATGAATCCTACTTGGTAATAGTGTATAATCTTGATGATTTGCTGCATTCTGTTTGACAGTATCTTACTGAGAATTTTTGCATTGATGTTCATTAAAAAGACTGACCTGTAGTTCTCTTTTTTGGTTGAATTCTTCTCTGCATTAGGTATTAGGGTAATGATCACTTCTAGGAATGAGTTTGGGAGTATTGCTTCCCTTTCAATTTCATTGAAAAGTTTGGGAAATAGTGGCATTAGATCTCTAAGGTTCTTGTAGGATTCAGCAGTGACTCTATCAAGACCTGGGCTTTTCTTTGTTGGTAGTTTTTAAATTACTTCTTCAATTTCATTGCCTGATATTGGGTTATTTCGAATTTCTATATCTTCTTGATACAGCTTTGGTAATTCATATGTATCTAGGAATCTGTCCATTTCTTCCAAGTTTTCCATCTCCCTAGAACAGAGATTCTTGAAGTAGGTATAGATAATCTTCAGGATTTCTGCAAGATCTGTTGTGATTTCACCCTTTTCCTTTCTAATTGCACAGATTTGAGTCTTTTCTTTCCTTTTTTTTTTGTTTTTTTTTGGTTTTTTGTAAGGTTGGTTAAGGGTTTGTCTACTTTATTTAATCCTTCATAGAACCAACTCCTTGATTCATCGATTCATTGTATCTCTTATTAGTCTCAACTGCATTATTCTGTTCTGATCTTTATAATTTCCTCTCTTGTATGTGCTTTAGGTTTAGCTTGCTCTTCTTTTTCTAGAAGTTTCAGGTTCAACATAAGGTTATTTATTTGCTCTCACTCTGTTTTTCTGAGGAATTCACTGCTATAAATTTCCCCTGTAGGACTGCTTTCTTTGCATCCCCATAAGTCCCAGTATGTTGTATTGGCATTATTGCATAATTGTAAAATTGGTCTAATTTCTTCTTCAATTTCATCTGTGACCCATTGGTTGTTCAGGAGGGTGTTATTTAATTTCCATGTATTTATGTAGTTTTTGTGGTTTCTTTTGCCTTTGATTTCCAATGTCATTGCAGTGTGATCTGATAATGTAAATGGAATAATTTCAGATCTTGTGCATTTACTTAAGCATGTTCTATGAGCTAGTACGTGGTCTGTTTTGGAGAAAGTCTCATGTGCAGCTGAGAGGAATGTGAATTCTGTTATTATGGGGTGGAACACTCTGCAGACATCTCCTAGGTCCATTTGTTCACAGGATAGTGGGTGCTGATTTCCCTCCTCAAAATTATATTGGTGCTTATCTGATTTTTCATGTCAGTTAGTGTTCGTTTTATTAGTTGGATGTGCTGGTATTTGGTGCATATATATTTATGATTATAATCTCTTTCACTTGGATTTTTCCCTTAACAAGTATGTAGTGGCCTTCTTTGTCTCCTCTGATCAGTCTTGGCTTTGAATTCACTTTATCCGTGAATAGAGTAGCTACCCCTGCTTTTATCTGGGTTCCTGTCACATGGAGTATTATTTTCCATCCTTTAACTTGTGGTATATGAATGTCTTTTCAAGTTAAATGTGTTCACTGTATGCAGCATATTCTTGGATCTTGTTCCTTGATCTAGTTTGCTAATTTGTTCCTTTCGACTGGTGAATTGAGACCATTTACATTGATGGTTACAACTGATATGTACTGATTTATCCTTGTCATATCTTTTCCTGCTGTTGGGTACCTTTCTTTCCTGTTTAATTGCTTGCCTTGCCTGGTGGACTCGTTCTATTGGTATTCATGAAATTGTTGTCTTCATTGTCTTTTTCTAGAATATCCTTCAAAATTTTTTGGAGTGCTGGTTTGGTGACCATGAATTTCTTCAGTTGTTCTTTATCATGGAAGTATTTTATTTCTCCATCAATTTTGAAAGATAATTTTGTGGGGTACATCAGTCTGGATTGGAGGTTGTTTTCTTTTAGCACTTGAAATACTTCACTCCAACCTCTTCTTGACTTAAGTGTTTGTGTTGAGAAGTTTGCTGTGATTCCGATGGGTTTTCCTATTGTTAGTATATGAGCTGCAAAAGTGACACAAATTTTCCTTTATAGATGATTTGTTTCTGTTCTGTAACAGCTTTTGATATTCTGTTCTTGTGTTGAATTTCTGGAATTTTGATTATTATATACCTTGTTGTCATTTTTTTGGTTTTTTTCTCCCTGATCATGGCTAATTGGAATTCCATATACCTCACTTATCTGTATGTCAAATTCTTTTTCCCTGCTTTTTCTACCATTACTTCTGTGAACAAGTTGTTTATGTACTTTATGCTATCTTCTGATTTTTCAGTGATTCTGATTAATCTTACATTATTCTTCTTTGCATCACCTAGCAGCTGTTGGATTGATTTTTCATGGTCCCTTGCTAAAGGCCTCCACACCAGTCAGGGCACAGGAGGGGCATCTCTTGACAGAAGAAGTCAGTGAGGGGTTGGCAAACAGCCAAACAGAATGCCCTCTGCATACCTTCCCCAGGGCCTGCTGTGAATGAAAAGGGAAGCAAAAGGCAGGTTCCAGGGCAAGACTCAGCCAGTGGACTTACTCCTCCAAGCTCCCTTCCCAGCCACTTCTTTTACTCCCCACAGCCAAAGTGAACACTTTCAATAATATCCCATCTGGTCTTCTGGGGTCTGCCTGGCCTTGAGAGGAGCAGACGGGAGTAGAAACATGTGAGGGGCGCAAGAGCTCTCACTGAATGACTGCATGGGTGGCTGGGATGCCAGAGGCAGCCTCACCATGGCCTGTAGGACTCAAAGTAATGAGGTTCCCTCAGGTCTGGAGTGGAGGGAGAAGCTCTCAAAATGGGAAGAGAATCGGTTCCCTAGGTGTATAGCTAGTTCCAAGCCATCAAGTCACACACACACACACACACACACACACACACACACACGTCCTCAGAAATGACACCGATAATCACATCCTCAACATGCCACTTCATCCTCACTCTGATGGCTCTAATAAAAAAGACACACGGATGTTGGGGAGTTAGCTCAGTGGTTAGAGTGCTTGCTTAGAAAGCGCAAGGCCCTGAGTTTGACCCCCAGTACCCCAAAAAATAAAAAAGACACCCAATAACAAGTGTTGAGTAGGATGTGGAGACTGTGGCACCCTCAAACATTGTTGGTGGGAAGTAGATGGGTGCAGCTGCTTTGGAAAACAAATCGTTTTTTCCAAAAAGAATTACCCATATGATCCACCCTGAGATATACATCTCAGAGAAATGAAAACTTGCATTCATACAAACACTTTTACAGGAACGTTCACAGCAGTTTTATTCATAATAGCCCGAGATGGAAACCTAAATATTCATCAGCTGATCAGTGTATAGACAAAATGTTGTATGTACGTAGAATAGAATATTATTCAGTCATGAAAAGGATGAAGTACTGCTACACATATGCACCATGAAAAAGCTGTGCTAACAGAAAGAAGCTAGTTATAAAAGACCACATGTTGTATGGTTCCATTTATAGAAATGTCCTGGATTGGGAAATCCATGGAGACTGCAAAGTAGATTAGTGGTTTCCAAGGCTGGGGGAAGGAGAGAATGAGGAGCGACTACTACATTGGAGGGGTGATTAAAATGTTCTAGAATAAGAGCACAGTGATGGTTACACAACTTCATGAATATTCTTTAAATCACTGCATTGCGCACTTTAAAAGGTGGAATTTTATGGTGTGTGAATTATATCTCAGTTCCTAAATGGGAGGAAAGTGACTCGGAGGGAGAGGAGTTAGCAGAACTGAAACACTGAAATGGTGCACGGCTGTCGCACCCAACCAGATGAACTTTGGACCCTGGAACGATGCACCCGAGGGCCTGAGAGGGAAGGGACGCTGGCGGCAGGACCTAGGAAGAAGACGAGTCCGTTTCCCAAGGGGACGCGGTCACGGCGGCAGCCGAGATCGCCTAGGACCGGGAGGCGTCCACAGGCTCAGAAGTGGCCCAGCCACAGCCAGATTTAAAGGCTGCAGCGCGGAAGCTTTTTAAAGAGGCCCGAGCGAATTCCCACTCGGCATCCACCTTAAAGCCGGGTCGCCGTAAGTGCGCGGGCGCAGGGGGACACCGCGGCGTGGGCCTCGGCCCGTGGCCCGGCCTGCGCGCCCGGGCGGCCCGGGGGACGCGGCACGCGTGGGCCCGAGGTCTCGCGGCGCCGGGGTCCGGGGCCAGGGCCGGTCTCCCCCCGCGCGCCGTGGCGCTCTATTTTTAGCAAGCGTGTTGCAATATAAGGAATGCGCGGCGCGCCGGGCGCCGGGGTGCAAGGGCTGCGCGGTCGCTTTAAGGCGCGCGGGGCGGGGAGCGGCCGGCGGGCGGGCCGGGAGCGGGCGGGCGGCAGCCGCGGGGCCGGCGGGCGCGGCGTGGAGCGGGCGGCCCGGGGGCCGGAGCCGGGCCGGAGCCGGACCGGAGCGCGCGGTGAGTGCTCGGGCCGCCGCGGAGGGGAGGGGAGGGGAGGGGCCGTCTGCGCCCCGCGCCGCTTTGTTCCGGGCGGGAGGTGTGCCCGCCCCCGGGTTCCTCCACGCGCGGGCTGCGCGCCGGCACTGGCTCTGCGTGGCCTTTTGCCCCCATCACGCGCTCGCGGCGTGGCGGTGTGCGATCGAGAAATCGGCCGGCGACCGAGACCCCTCTGGGGAGGGCCTGCTCGCCGCCCCAGACCCTTCCGTGGTAATCACCCTGGGGTTCCGGGGCTGCCCCAGAGGAGCCGGCGGGGAGGTGGGCGACGGGACCAGGGGCGGGAGGAGAGGCTTTCTCCCCTTTTAAAATGGCGTTAAAGAGGGCAGGGACCAGCCAGGGAACGGGGGAGTTGTCGTTCATCTGAAAAATAAAACTTAGCCTGCTTAGCTACAAACCACTCTTCACTGTGCCCCCGGGGTTTGGGGAGCTGGGCTCTGGCCTCACCTGGGCCTGGACTCATACATTGAACTGATGCGGCCAGGTGCCCCCATATGTGACACAGTGTCAGCTCCCCCCGCCACGGGAAAGGTGACAAGGCAGCGTGGTCTGTGGTGGGATGCGGGAAGACCAGGGATTTTGAGCGCTCTAGGGAGCCCCTACTCCAGTGAGGAAGGTCAGGGAAGGCCTTCTAGGGGAGGTGATGCCTGCCAGTACCGTGGCCCTTGGACACCCAGTTAGACCTTAGATAGATCTGAGGTGGGTGCTGGCCTGGGGCAAGGTACCGACTGGAGAGGGGAACAAAGACCACTTTGCTGGGGCTTTGATCCTAGCTCTGAGATTGCCCCACCTCCCACACGGGCCCCTGATGGTGTAGAACCTGCTTAGACTACACTGATTCTTGCTTCTCCAGGACTCTTGCTTTGTCCTGGACCAGGTAATGTGACGGATGAGGCTCCACATTGTGGCCTCCAGAGAGGTTTGCCTGGCAGCAGAAGTAAGCAGATCTGATTTAAAAGCCTGGAGGCCCCACTACAATAACCCAAGGCTCACAAGGACAAGGCACTTATGTGGCTTGCTCATCATTTGGTGGGACACTACCCGAAAGGCTTTATTATCCTTGTATTCAGATAGGGGGAACTGGGTCTAGAAAAGGTCAGCAACTTGCCCAAGATCATATCCAAAGTCCATACTTTTTGCCATATGCCTGTTCTGGCCTGTGATGTGAGTGAGGGTCTGATGGTGCTGGGCCCCAGAGCAGCGTGTGTTACCCATTGATAATAAAGCATTCTCTGCAGAACGTGCTTGGTGGGTTGAAGTACAAGGTTGTAGCTATGTGTATTTTTTGGGGGGCTGCTGGGGATCAAACTTGGGCTAAATCCCCAACCCCAGTAGCTATGTGTATTGTTTTTGTTGTTGTTGTTGTTGTTGTTGTTGTTTTGGTGCTGGGGATCGAACTCTGGGCCTTGTGCTTGCTAGGCAAGCACTCTACCACTAAGCTAAATCCCCAACCCAGCTATGTGTATTGTTAATAACTGACATGTGTCAAGGCTTAGCAATGAACAAAGCAATTTCACAGAGACAGTGTTTAGAGTTTCTCCTGCTTCTTTTTCCAGAAAAGAAAATTGAGTAGCTAACATTTTTGTAAACCTCCTAATTTCCTGTAAATTGCCTGTCCCTGCTGACTGGGGCTGAAATAGTTTTCACCCTTGGGTCTGTTCACACTGCCCATCAGTCAGTTAGCATCTCTGCAGTTTATGGTGTAGTTGGCCTTTCTCTGCCAGGATGGGAGGCTTTGATGCCCTGGAGTTTCAGGGTTTCCAGCCTCTTTGAGGCAGGAGTGGTGAGCAAGCCCTGTGCTCTGGTGGAAACTGCAGCCCCTGGGGGTGACCTTGACTTTTCCTTATGAGGGAAAGCCCTCTGGGGAGGCAAGTGATTATCTTCAGGAGTGTCAGCTTTGCTTCTGCAGAAAGCAGTTTCTATTTTCCATTTCTTATGCTTCCAGCTGCATAAGACACTTTTGTGACAGGTGAGACTTTTATTATTAGCTCTACCGGTAGATGTTTCACACTTTTTTTTGGTGCTGGGGATCAAACTCAGGGCCTCGTGCTTACAAGGCAAGCGCTCTAACCACTGCGCTAAATCCCTGACCTCTTTCACACTTTTTTATAATGTAACAAGTCCATTACCCCTGGAATTGGTTCCTGAGCTTCAGTGACCATCTGGAACCAGGAAGGACTGCCAGGCTCTGATGCATCGAGGTGTTGGGGTGGCCTGTCAGAATCACATATTGACCAGCCTTCTGGATCCAGTGAGTTCTCAGAGAAATGTGGCCTTCACTGTGTGTTTTACATCTGGTGGAATCATTATAATCTGTTCTACCAGCAAACTGCCCTGGGGTGTGCCTCCCTGACAGTGACTAAAAACATACCTGTGCATGAGCTTTGTGTAGTTTGACTAAGTGGGAGCAGGTTCTGGTGCAAAGCTGGAATGTTCTCATGTGTCCAGAGGGTGTGCATTGAGTTCCTGAGGCTCTGTCCTTGCCGGGCCCAAGCAGGCAGGAGCTGGCTGAGGTACTTGCACCTTTGTCTGGAGATCGGAAAAAGGAAGGAGCTGGGTGAGCTTCCTGTGACCTGGAGCATCTGGCAGGAACTCCTGGGCTAGCGACTAAGCTGAGAATTCAGCTTTGGGGGGAATTTTGTTGGTGAACTCTGAGATCCTGCCCTCCTCCTAGTCTTAGATCGTACCTCTGGGCACTATGGTGCTGAGTCAGTGGGGATGCTTTGGGCTGCAAGTAACAAGACTCGAGGATAGTAGGTTAAGCAGCACTCAGCTCTCCTGAAACTTCTCTCAGCTCTTCTGAGGTCATTGTACACTTCCATCAAGTTCTTGCAAGGGAAGAGTCACCAAGAAGGCTGAGGGCCTAGAGCTCAGAGTCAAGGTTTTCATGCTCTGGACTCGGCCTTTTTAATATGGCAGTAAAAAATCCAGAAAACTTCGGATGTGCAAAGTTGGGCATGTAATTCAAAGGAATTTAGGAATCTCTGAAAATGAGCCCTAGATTTCAGGTTGAACATGCCTGGTCTAGAGCCACATCACTCTGCTGCTGCTTACAGGGATCTCCTCGGGGCCCTGTTGTCCCAGCCAGGCCAGCGCACTGCTCCAGGGCAGCCTGAAACAGCGGAGGTAGGTGTCAGGAGTGCACAGAGTCACCTTTGCAGTCAACTGGTGGCCTGTCCTGTGGGGCTATGACAAAGAAGGCAGTGTTGCCCTCAACTCGCACTGCACATAGTTGAGCTGATGTGTTGAGGAGGAGGTGAAGGCCGTATTGTGCTGCCGCCATGTAATCCGTGGTCACCGTCTCCTGTCCAGGCGCCATTTCTGCTGTGCATGGTGTCTTCCCTAGTCCCAGAGACCCCTCCCCCAGCCCTCCTTGGCCTGGCCCCCACTTCTGAGCCTTTTCTCTGGCCAGTGTGATCCAAGGCAGTTTTCCGTAGGCATCTGTCTCATGGGAGCCAGGAGACCACCGAGTCCCTATCATTGTCCTTTAGTATTCTCAACAGCTTCAGTCGATGGTGCCTGCTGACGGCCAGATGGCCAGATGATAGCATGGGTCATCACTAGTTGCTGAGGTGACATTCTGGTCCCAGAGGGCATATTGCCTGTCTGGAGAGCCTGGCACCATGTTCCCTCTGGTTTCCGTGCAGGTCGTCCTGCTAGTGAGATTTGAGAGGACACCGAGAGTAGAGTCGGCTGTGCAGCATGTGGAGCAGAGGAGGTCAGGACAGAGAGTTGAGGCGCCGAGCTGCTGTCCTGGCCCTCTGTGGCTATCTACAGGGCTTGGGTGGGCGTGTGCTGCTTGGGCCGGGCTCAGTCTGTGACATTTCTGTTCTTCCGTCAGGGTTGTCATGGAGATTAGATGAAGTACACACATGAACTATGCTGGGAGACCAGAAAGGACCATGAGAATGAAGAGCATTATCATTACTCAGGCAACCTCAGATAACAGATTCCAGCCCCCTGCAGGGCCCCTCGGGCACACTAAGGCTCAGTTCACACAGAGACGGCATCTTCCGTTTTAATAATTATGTACTTGTTTATATGTGTTACTGAAAAAATACAGCCATCCCATCAAACCTGCTTTTTAAATGGATATTTTGCCCAGATTAAGGCTAAAGAAAATTTTAAGTTCAAACTATGCTGCTTCTTAAATATGGTAAATTTAATGTAAAGATTAAACCATCAACAGTATGGCAGTAGACAAATATGGCCAGTTCTTTCCTGTCTCCCTTTAACCTGTCCCATACCAACCTTTGATGATCTTAATTTTCTCCAACTGTTCCTCAAATGGCATCGTTTAAAGATAGCCTCTCAGTATGGTCATCTTTCCATTTATCCGTCCATCTATCCTTCCATCCACTCATATATCCTTCCTTCAACAAGGACTTGTGGGCTTCCCCATACTATATATACTTTATATTCATCATCTCTAAGCCTTGCAGTAATTTCACTGGATGCTATTAGTCTTTGGCTCGGGGAGGTTAAGCGGGTACCCAGAGCTTCACCTGAGAGAAGCAGGGGCAGGAATGATCCTGACCGAGTTCTCTGTGAAGTGTGTGATCCTTCTGCTGCACCTGTTCTTCCCGGAACTAGAGGACCAAAAAGGATACTGGCCCTTCTGGGTGGTATAGGCTCTGACTATACATGACCAGTGCTGCCATGGGGCTTCCTGAGGAAGGGGGCAGAGCAGCCTGGGCACAACCAGTGTGGTGAGACAGCAGGAGCCATGGAGGTGAGGCCGTGGCTGGTTGGCCAAAGGAGGCAGAGCACTCTGGCAGTCATGTCCCCCCACTCTCATTAATTCTGTAGCCGACTGTGAACCCCTGGATCAGGTACATGCTGTTTTTTTTTTTAATTTCAAAACAGAAAAATATAAAAGATAATAAGGTGAACATCATGTATCCATTATCCAGAATGAACAGATTATGACCATTTTGTCTTCTTCCCCACTGTTTGGCCTGGCTGGTTTGGTCTCATTTTCAGCCTTGCCCTGAGTTTCTGTATATCGGCTTTCCCTTTCGTCCCCAGCGAATCCACTGAAAATGCCAACGGGGCCTCTGTTAAGGACGCTGATAGAAGCTCTGCTTGCTGCTTCTGATCACACTAGGGAATGGGACCCGTTTGCATTTCTGGCTTTGACCTTTTTCAGAGATGTTCATCCACCCTCACTAACACCTGCCTTCCCTCTTGTGGGTTGCAGAGCGTGGTTTAGTCGCAGCTGCTGCAACTGAACTGGAATTTAAATGAAAGAAGAAGGTATACTTGAAAAAAAAAAGACTTTTTTTTATTCCTAGGTGACAATGACTTGTTAAGTAGCTCATTTTAAACATCTTTTTAAATGTATTTTAAAAATACTTTTTATATTCTAAAGTATAAAACTACTTTGAAGGAAGGAGCTAAGTCTAATAGGACGCTCCTAATCCCATGTCCCTTTCCCCTTAGGACAGGCTCCAGGTCCCCAGTAACAGGTCCTCTCCTCTGCCAAGCAGGAACAGGGGGACAGCCAGCTCTCCAGCCGCAGAGGACAGAAGCTGCCTGCGACAGTAGGAGACAGTTTTCACCCAACTGTTTGCAGTCCCTTTTCTACCCACTGATTGACTCCCAGGAGCCTGGTGAGATCCTGTTTGCGTGTCCTCTTGGGCCTGAGTTAGAACGGCGAGCAAAGCACTGCTTTTTAAAAGCCGTGCGCAAGGGGCTGGGGATTTAGCTCAGTGGTTACAGTGCTTGCCTTTTAAGCACAAGGTCTTGTTTGATCCCCAGCACTAAAAAAAAAAAAAAAAAAAAAATTTCACCACTCATTTGGGATTGGGGATTTAGCTCAAGTGGTAGAGAGCTTGCCTAACAAGCTCAAGGCCCTGAGTTCGATCCCCAGCACTGGACAAAAAAATAAATAAATAAAAAAATAAATAAAAGCCGTGCACCGAAGATCCAAATAGTTCTGTGAATGTCTTCCTTACCAGGAAGATCCCTTTTTCTGTGTCCTGATTGGGGGCCAAGATTTGAATTAATTTCACGATACACCATGGGGACCTGAGGCGGTCCCTAGGTCCCCTTTATTGAGGGTGAGGTGGAATGTTTCTGTACCTGAGCTGCCAGTAAGAATTACACTGCCTGGTTGTTTTTCCTCTGATGGAGAAGCAAAAGTCAGCAAAGGCTGGGAGTTGAGACCTCAGAAGGACAAGTTCCAGCGGGGCCTGACCCCCTGCAGAAATGGTACCAATGAAGGCAGTTACATATGTTATAAAGCCAATTCTCACTCAGTCAAGCAGAAAATACATATGTGTATCATTTACAGGCCTGCTTTCTAAATAAAAAATGGGGTTTACAGAGAACCTAAGACACATACTATTTGTTAAGCTGTCTCTGGTATAATAAGTGCTGAGATTAAAAGTATTTATTTGTTAGCAGCGGACCCATTTGAAAACTGCTTGAATTGTGGTGCAACTAGGGAGGCCCATTCCCCCTTTAGGAGCTGGTCATTTTGGGAAACTGGGATAGGTCATTGCCTTCTCCCTAGAGTATTATTTTCATTTCAAAAGCAAAATTAATTTTAATTGAGTGTTTTTTTATCCTTTAGAATTTCAAAGACCCCCTCTCTAGGTAACCCATAAATTCACCTCTTTGTATTTTAACTCCACTAGAAATGGAGGCTCAAAGAAAGGCAAACGCATCTTTCTCAGCCAGTACCATTCTCTCAGGAGTCAGCCCCACAGCCCCAAATAGTGTCTCTCATGTTCTTCTTTCAATGCCTGCTTTATTGTACCCAGAGCTGAGGGAGGAAGGCTGGAGACACTGTCCCAAAGCCTTGGGGGCATATACGAAAAGCCTTGTGTGAGACACGTCTCCTCAGCCATCCCTTCACACTCACATTCCTCAGGTTGGAGTTCCTTGGTGGGGAGCTGAAAAACCTCGTGCTCTCACACCAAGCCTTTTCGCTTCAGAGGAAGTCGGGCTGGGCAGAGGCCAGGTGTTCCCAGGCAGCTCAGGCCCGCAGGCCTCCCAACCTTCCCTCCATCTCCACTTGCTCATCCTGCCCCACCTACCCTCAGTGGACAGCGGCCTGAGTCGACTTATCTGGGACTGGGTGGGTGTTTCCTGCATGGTTGAGATTTTAGGGAGGAAATCAAAATACAGAAACAAAGCCTTTGTTTTATTTCTGGATTCCAACTGGGGATGGCTGGAGGGATGGAAAGTGGCAGCAGGAGCTGGTCACTTGGCACTTCAACAAAATAACCATTCTAATAGAGCATTTCACAGGGACTTTTCTATTTCGGGTTAGTATGGGCGAGCAGGAACGACAGGCAGGGGCCAGGAGAGGATCTGTGTATAGCAGCAGGGGTGGCCGTTCCCCCAAGCAGGGTCTCTGGCAGCACGTGCGCTCAGGGAGGGATCTGAGGCCACCCAGCCGGGCTCCAGAATTGGCAGCCTGGAGAGCATTAGGGACACTTGGTCCTCCCTTCCTGGGGGAGCCCTGCCCCGATTTCCACTCTGCTATCTGTTGTCTGTGTGACTTTGAGTGAGCCCCCACCTCTGTAAGCCTCCTTTTCCATTTCCATAAACAGAGGTCTCTATCCCTCTTTCTTCTCTCGTCCAGTTATCCTGGCTCTGGCCCTCAGCCTGCTGTATGGAAATGGGAGGGCACCCCCGCCCCAGTGTTTCCTGATTCTCCCCAAGATTCTTTCCTTGTAGAAGTTTCTGAGGATATACTTTATCTTTTTTAAATTGCCCAAGGGTCAATGGGAAGCCTCCTGTTTGGCAGTATTTCCGAGGACTGTGAGGGCTCACTCTGTCACCCTGTACAGCAGACTCAGCTTCGTCATTCCTAAACCCCAGCAGGCCACTGCTGCGGTACATAACAGGCTTTCACCAAGGACTCGGAAGAAAGGGGACATCACAACAGGGCAGAGGTTAGCAGCGAATGTCAGAGACCCTCCCTCTGCCTGGCCACACCTCTGGTGAATTTCTGCCTGGTGTCTCTCTTCTCAAAGCTGATTTACTGCCATGTTCCAGGGACCGGCTTTCCTGGACGCTTTCCCCAAGACCTTCATAAAACTCCAAATTTCATTAGTTTGGATTGTAGAGCAATAAGGACATCTGTCTTAGACTAAGCTGTGGATCACCCACTTATATCTGTAAGGGGCCATTTAAGTGCTTGTCTAACTGGGAACTTGCATCCTAGGCTTACAATAAGAACCTGCAGAAGCACTGACATTATTATTGTCATTATTACTGACCAGATCAAACTCTTAAATTAGGGCTTCCGTCCTAAGAGCAGAACAAACCCGGGTGTTGAGTTTTTGTGCGTTCTCATTGGAACATTTTGCAGAGTAGCCATGAGGATTAGAGATGACCTGAATAAATATTCCTTGAGCACCTTCTCAGTGCCAGCCAAGTGCTGAGCACTGACAGCCTACTAAGAAGGCACAATACATCATAAACAACTAAGCATTAACTACCAGCATGCAAAGTGCTGTCAAGGCAAATAGCTAGGTGCTTCTGGAGAATATAACAGTAACCTCACCTCGTCTTGGGGTACAAGGAAGGCCAGGGAAATACATGTAAGGTGCTTGGCATGTGGTCAGGACTTAACAAACGGGCATTATAACTATCAGTCCTGACTGCAGGACTCAGCTGACGCCACCTCCAGCTCATTGCTGCTATCACCCACTAAGAATAGTTTTGTGTAGAGGGTTTTAATTTGCCTGAGATTGTACAGCCTCAGAGGGGCAAACCTTTGACTGATGGTATTTTGGGGAAAGTGCTGTACGTCGACACCGTAGGGGCTGGAGGTTGGCCCCTCAGCCATTACTAGCCTTTGGATGAGTCCTGCCCCCCAGGAATGGAGCAGTCTGCCCGCTCTGCGTGCTCCTTCCATGCCGTAGTCCCTGGCCTGGCCCGACTGGCCGGGAGGGCAGAAAAACACACAGCAGCCCTTTAGAGCTGTGGAAAGTGGCCTCCTGCCTTTCCAGCTGAGCGGGCTTGAATTGCTGGGTCTGGAAAGGTCCCTGAGAAGTCATCCCACCCTGCCTGCAGCCAGTCCTCCTCCTGCGGCCCGCCCCACAGGCCTTCACGGAGGAAAATCCCACACCTCCCTGGCCTTCTCATTGCCATGCCCGACTCGTTTTCAGGAAGTTTCTCTTTTATTTGGCCCCAGTCCTCTCTCTGCATTCTGGTTAGTCTTTGACACTGGAGATTGGATCTCCTTGCCTCACCTCAGGGAAGAGCCTAGACCCTGTTTCTTTCTCAACTGAAGCATAAAAATATTCACATTCTTTGTTAATGGTTTTAATATTTTGAATATAAATGATGAAAACAAATCAAAGCCACAGTCCCTTTGGATATGCCTTTTTGTCCTCTGCCTTCCCAGGCTCTGACACCCTCGTGGGGCACTGTGTGCCGCTCCTTGGAGCACACTGTTGTGGGAATCTCTCTCCAGGTCGCCCCTGCCCTCCTCAGGGTCAGCTCTACTTCCTCCGTCTCTGGCTTCTTTGTGGCCCAAAGTAGGCCAGACCAAGGCAGTGAGGAAAGCTGGCCTTGGGGCAGCCATGTCCCTGGGCAGTGTGAGCATGCGTACATCCTGAAGAAGGCCAGGTGGCTTATGCAATGTTTAAAACTTTTAAATTGCTAGCCAGTATTTTCATAATCTGGAATCCTCACATAAAACTCAGATTTCTGGCTGCTCTTTACTCTTTTGTAAACTCTCCGGTAGCCCCATTGTAGACTCTGGTTGTAGCACTCAGCTGGCACAGAGGGGAGGGAGACAGAGACAAAGGCGACAAGTTCCAGCCCTCAGCCCCTGCCTCGCTCTGACAGTGAAGCAACAGTCAGCTCCAGGATTTGAGGGGAGCAGGGAGGGAAGAGGCAAAGTGGCCCCATGGCCAGCTAAAAGCTCTGTGGTCAGACCTCAGATGGACATGTGTGGCCTTGGACAAACCCCAGAGCTCTGACCTTCAGCGTTCTTGAGGGCTAACAGTGCCTTCTTGGCAAGGTGCCTGTGAGTCGTCAAGGGGAATCATGGCTGCCACCTGGCTCTTTACAGGCAGACGCAAGGGTCTCTATGAAGGAGCCTTGGAGATAGAAGGAAGGTAAAAGGAAGGACTTCTGGGGCTAAGTTCAAAATGACCTGGGGAAACTGAAGCAGCTCTTGTGGGTGTTGTTTTCACAGTACAGGCAGCTCACTGGAAGATACTGTCCATGGGGCCACTGCCCTGCCAGGGGCTAGAGCCTGGTGAGCAAATGCCATCCCTGGGGAGTAGCAGTGTGCCAGGGGAGAGGGTGCCAGGCAGCTTGGGGAGGGCCTAGGAAAGCCTGTCAGTGTCTAGAACTTCAGGCTCTCATGGACAGTTTTCCAAGAGGATCCTTGTGCTCAGCGGTGGTTGGACCAGGAGAAGGGGCCATGCTAGTGAAGGGGGGCAGGCAGAGGGCAGACGGGAGCCACTGAGGCGGGTGGGCCACATGTGGCAGAGTTGCTGGGTCTTGGCCTCAGATTTGAGATTAAGGAATGAGACTGCGAGTCCAGAGCAGAAAGCTGGGGAGAGGGACCTGGGCTGGCCATGGGAAAAGGAGCTGGCTGAGTCTGGTTTGTGCAGGGTGGAGCCTGAGCGGCCAAGGAGGAGCATGATGAGGTGAGAGGCCCAGCGAGCAGAGGGCTTAGCTGAGCCAGCAGGGGGAGGTGGCAGGACCCCAGGACCCTGGTATGGGGAATGCCAGTGTGTCCAGAGGCTGGCTCTGCCCATGGAGTGACTACCAGCACGATCTTCCCGATCACATGCAGAGTCCTGTGGAAGGGTGCAGAAGTGAGACTACTTACTCCTCCTCAGCTACAGGTGAGACTACTCCCACACCAGGAAAATATTAATAGACCCCCAGGGACTGAGAACAAGGATTTAAAAATACAGCCACTTCTGCCTGTCTTCCCCCAGCTGCCACGCAAGGGAGCTGTGAGCCTGACGGCAGCCCTGCCCCCACGAAGCCCGTGCACTGCAGGGGACCCTGTTCCTTACCTCTGGGCTGGGGTCCTCCTGACCCTTCCTGCCCTCAGTGAGGTGTGGGGACCCAGTGGGGGGACGGGTGGGACCCCAGAGGCCAGGTGAGGCGCGTGTTGGGAAGGTTGCATGGACCCTTAGCCGCTCTGGGTTCTGAGAGCCCTTAGGCCTGCCAGGCTTGGTGGGCTCACTGGGCGGCAGCGGGGACAGAGTTTGAGTTTTGTAGCTGTGGGGCAGGACACCAGACCTCAGCTTCTCCTTTGCTGAGCTGTTCCTTTGGGCAAATGCCTTAACATCTCTGACTCTCCCCCTTGGTAAAATAGGGTGATAGCTCTTCACACAGATTCCAGTCGGTGGCCCGAGCCTCCAGCCCTTTCCTGTCCTCTCCCCGTCCTCCCAGCTTCTAGGGCATTTTGAGTTTGTGTTGTGTGGCTCGCCATCTCCCTGGGTCTCCACCTGTGTTCCTCACTAGCCGGCCTCCCCATGTCCGTCACAGTGAGCTGGGGGCAGGTCTGCGCTGCAGCAGTCCGAACTGCACTCCATGGAGCCTATGAGCACGGGAGGGTCTGAGGCTTGGCCACTTACTCCTTCATCATCCAGAGCTTCCTGAGCAGCCGCTGTGCGGCACACACTGTGCTTGGTGTAGGGATGCAGAGGTGAAGAGGCCTCAGTATTCAGGGAGTGTCAGGAACCTCCTCCTGACCGCCCCACCCAGTGAGCCTCCCTGACTCGCTGCTGTCCTGGCCTGAATTTGTACATGCATCCACACTCAGTCACATCGCGTCACTAGCAGAACTCAGGGCCTCCCTGGTTTTCATGTTTCTGTGCTTTGTACCTTGCAGCTTCTTTCCTCATCTGGGCAGTTGGGCCAGAGTTTGAGTTTTGTAGATTGCAGGGGCTGGACACCGGACCTCAGCTTCTCCCTTTACTTATTTACTTGGCTAATACCCACTTGGCCTCTAAGACTCCTTTCTGGCTTTGCCTCTTGTAGGAAGCCTTTGCCAGCGTCCCCCAACTGTGTGACAGGCCCCCACTCCTGGACTCCCACGTTACTGGGCCCTGGGCTGTCATCTCCGTCTGTCTGCCTGACCTCAGACTCATACGGTGAATGCCAAGGGTGGGCCTGGGTTCGTTCATCTCAGTATCCCTAAATCTCAGGACCCTGTGCACAGGAGGTGCTGCGGGGCCCGAGTGGAGGGGGAGCAGGTGTGTGCCATTAGAGAAGGGCGGCTTTGCTGCTGGATCACTCTTCTCTGGGTTCCTGCCTTGTGACTTGTCAGCCTTCTTCCTTTCAGGGTTATACCCTGTGAAGCACAGGGCGCCCTGAGAGGGGCTGGGCTTTCTGATGGAGAGCACTTCTGGACATAAAGACTGGAGGGAAGCACTTTGTTTAGTGCTGAGTTTAACAGCAGTTAGGTATCCTCCACATGATCTGTGAGCAAGCACCTCCTGAATACCTGGGGACATGCAGAAAAGGGCAGGGTTCCTGTCCCACATTTCACTAGGTCAGCAAGCACTTGGGAACTTGCTGTCCTGGGGGTTGCTGTGGGGACCCAGGGCAGGCCAATGGGCTCCCCATCCAGGGCAGCGTTGGGAGCTGAAGCCATCCAGGGAGGGGATGTGGGGACTGCCTTATACTGAGCTGTCTCCCTGGCCAGTTCCTAGAGCTCAAGGAGCTCAGGAAGGGCTTTGGAACAACAGCAGAAGGGGTGCTTTGTCTCACTAGAGGTAGATTTTGAGGAGAGTGCTGCTGCTGATGGTAACAGCTGATACGTAATGAGCCAGTTGCTCTGTGCCAGACCCTGAGCCATGCCCCGTATAGCCCTGATAGCCTCTCATACCACCATGAGGCAGGTGCTGCCATTGTCCCCACTGCTACAGAGGTGACCACCTTGCTTGCTGTGGTGACAGGCTGTCCGGTTCCATGGCGCGAGCTCTTTGGTAAGGAACTCCAAGTGAGGGGCCGCCCCAAGCTGGGACAGGAGCGGCTCATCTACAGGGCACTAGATGGGCTGGAGCCAGAACCAGTACAATGGAGAGTCCCACGCAGAGGTGCTTAAAAATGTATCAGCTGCCTGGTGCCCCCAGCTGTTTCTGTGGTCCTCAGGGCTGGGGCCGCTGCCAGGACTGGGTCTCTGTCCTGTTCACAGTGACCAACATTTGCCACGGGTGCCTCCTAGGCCCTGAGCCGCCCCACTGCTCCTCCTGCAGCGACAGTGATCTGGCCTTGGTGGCCTCCCTGAGCCACTGCTGCCCTCTACTCTGGCCTGTCTCTGCACACACCTGTCCACCACCACACCAGCCACAGGAGGATGCCCCACACGATGGTCTCAGGTCCTGTACTGCCACTTTCCTAGCTGGGGACCCTTAGAAGAGTTACTTTAGTTTTCTGTGTCCTTGTTTTTTTCAACAATAAAATGAGGATAATCAAAACCCTTACCCGAAGAGGGTGTTGTGAGAATTAGATGAGTTAATTAATGGTAAATTCTTCCAACAGCTTCTAACACATTGCTTATGTTAAGCATTCCTGCTGAGTTTCATTGTTGTTGTTTGTTTGTTTGTTTGTTTTAACAGGCATGCTATTGTAATGACCACGGCAGGTAGTGTAGCTTCTGCACACTACCAGGGTCTCAGTGCTGAGTGGTAGATAGCTAGGCCCAGCCCTGTCCAGGAGGTACCCCACACTCGTGGGAAAGATGGGTGCTAAGCCAGTGTTCATGGCTGTTATATGAGAAGCACATGTCCTGGGGGGCTGTAGAGCCAAAATTGTAGGAGCCCCTGGCTCTTTGCAAGCATTGGCCTCTGCCTGGGACACTGTACTGTTGGGTAATCATTTCTGCTCTGCTCCCAAGCAGTCAGGTGTGATCCTGGCAGAGGAGACTGGAAGATAAGCAGGAACTACAGGATTAACAAAACGTAGCAGATAGCTAGGCGGACTACTCCTCAAGGCCCCGGGGCAGTGGTGGCAAACCTATAGCATGCCTGCTGCAGCAGGCACATAGTGCCCTTTCTGTTGGCCTGGCAGCCAACTTGCTCCAGCAGCCAAACATCAGATAACAGTTGTTTTTTCTAAACTAAAAACCTCAGTATTCAAGTTTAATTGCATTGTTGGCACTTTGTGATAAATAAGTGAGTTTGGAGTTGCAGTATCTAAAAGGTTTGGCATCACTGCCCTAGGCCCTTGGCCAAGGGAAAAGATGACTACTAGGTGGTATGGAAGGGAGAGAACAAGAAGAGTAGTAGGTTCAATCTAAAATGGCAAACATGTTTTCTCTCTGTGCCAGTCACCTCGTTCTGGCTGCCAGGAGTGCTGTGTTGAAAGGATTCTAAGATTGAGCAAGGAGAAGGTTCGTGATCAGTCAGTGATGTCTGCCAAAGCTCTGGGGTTAGAGAGGAGCAGCACCTTTGCTGTACACTTGCCATCTAGACTTGATGATTAAGGTCCCTTGTAGCATGAAGTAGCACACAGGGCTGGGTGCGTTGTTAAGTCTTAAGAGTGGAGGAACCTGCACACTAGGGCTTCCTAGAGGAGCCGAGTGATCTAATGACAGTGTTGGTAAAGATATGAAGCAGAGGGGTGGGGGGAGTCCTCAGGGAGGGCAGTACAAACCCTTGAGGGATGCCAGGTGGCCTCAGCCCCTAGCAGGTCACACACCATTTACATACAGCCTGCAGGTCAGCAGCGTGGGGGAAGCTGCCCATTTCTGGGAATTGTGCAGAAGGGAAGGGCAGCTCCTGGAATGCAGAGCCATTTCCTCCAAATGGGTTGGGTCACTCTCCCCAGTGTGTCCTCATCGCCCACAGCTGGGCACACCCAGACATCATGGGGGCGAGATTAACTTCCCAGGACTGATTCGGCTGCATGTGAATTCATTCTCTCAAGAGCTCCATTCATAGATTGTCCTCTTCTTCCAGCCTGTTTACCTAGGAAACATACAGCTCCACAGATGGGTATCTTTAAAGTAATTGGTAGCAAAATTAGGCAAAAGAACAGTGAATACCAAGCCTCTAATAAAATTTGTAGCATTTTTGGGAATTTCCCATTGACTCAGCCTCTTAATAGTCTATGCTCCTGTAATTAGGGCCACAAGGATGACGAATGCCCTGTAGGGTCATAAATCACGATGACAGTTAGTCCTTTGGCATCTGACCGGTCCGTAGCAGAGGTCCACTGAATGGTGGTGGCGGTTGCTGCAGTACACCTTCTACTGGGCATCACAGACTGGCCGGGACTGTGGGGCACTGCCTTGGAGGTGAGGCTGAATGGAGCTGGCGGTGACTGTGGAGCCTGTGTACAACTCGAGAACACCTGCAGTCGAAGTCATTTCTATCACATGCGTCTGTTGCTCACCTGGAACAAGAGACAGTGGCTTGGGGTTATTATTTTTGGAAACAAGCTCTGTAGAAGTCCTAGAACCTGGAAACCTAGGAGGAAGGGGGCATATTTGGTGAGGGATAGTTAACTACTAGACACTACTGCTTGGGGAGCTCCTGGGCCCACTAATGTCCTAGTTTGTACTACTTAGGGTTCTCCCATACCCCTCTGTGCTGTGGGTGTCCTTAGCTAGGGCTAAGGGTGGGGCAGGGAAGTAGATTTAATCACTGCAACCTGGAAGGGAGTACAGGGGCCCAGCTAATAGGCTCATCAGTGCAAATAATCCTAGCAAGGGACCCCCCACGTTATTTTCACTGGGGCCTCATACCTTCTCATGACCCTGTTCTCCTGCTTTCTACATGGGGAAACTCGGGCTCTTGGGCTAAGAAACTTGCCCCAGATCACACAGTGGTCCATATCAGGGCTTGAGTGAACAAGGCTGCCTAGTTTTGGAGTCGAGGCTGTTTTTGCAGACTTGCCCGGGAGGTCTCAGACCCACCCACCCCACTTTGAAACTTGGTGAGTGAAAAGGGTATATCGGGGTTCCCAGTCCATTCAGCTGTCCACTTGCTATGGGTACAAGCCAGCCTCTTTCCAAAGGGTGGGCACCACTCCCCTGCTTCCTGGTATGCGGGAGGCTTGGTGAGAGGAAGGCTGCACTGGGGCAGGATCAGTCAGTCAGTTAATGTGTACACCTGAGCCCCCGTGTGTCGGGCCACCAGGCCCTGTGAGAGGCACGGGAACGAGAAGACGGGATTCAAATCCTCCAAGTAGCTTACGATCTGTGTGAGGAGGCAAATGCAGCCCTCAGAAAACGACTTCAAACCATGCGAGATGGTGCTGACTAGGGGAAAAAAGAAAAGGAGCAAAACCCAGACAACCAAAAAACGCTTACTTCTCAGCTTAAAGATGCCTGAGGTTTTTGTACACATATTATTAAAATTGTTGAGGAGGCAATATTGCCTTTTAGGAAGAAGTTTCCAGTATGAGCAATGACGGTAGCTTGCCGGTGCAGCCTGTGGACTGGGTGGGGCACTGGGAGCAGTGGTTGCCATGGGAACCAGCTCAGCTGCCTCGCTGCCAAGTGGCTTCTGTTCCAAAGTTGGTTTCTACGTGGAGGGGGCTGCCTGGAACCTCAGAGCCGTTTCCCAGGGAAACAGTGCTCCAAATGATGGGTGTCCTTCCCACACAAGCCTATGGCATCTGGCTCTAACGGAGCTGAGGTGGCAGTGGGGCTTCTGATGCAGGAGGAGGAGGAGGAAGAGGAGAAAGAGGAGGCTGGGGATCATAGAGCATCAGAGCAGACTCCTGAGAGAAAGAGAGAAACACACACACACACTGACAGAGACAGAAGAAAAGGTATCTCTTCTGGTAGCAAAGTAAACAAGGCAAGAGAGGACACATTGAGTATCTTCTCTGAGCTGGGCATATTTCATACATTCTTTTTTCATGCTTGGGGCAATTCTACACAGTATAACTCTTTAACCCTACTTTACAAATAAGGCCATGAGAAGTAACGTGCTCGGGGTCATTCAGCTGGTCAGCAGGAGAGCATCCAGTGCAGAAAATTAATGGGGAAACTTGCAAAAGAACGTGTTACGGTTTGTGTCTAGATGTTCCCTCAAAGCCTCATGTGGTCATAGGAGGGGTGTTTTCAGAGGTGGCTGGATCTAGAATGTGTGATTACTAAATTAGTCCACCGATTAGTTTGGCATAGCTCTGCTGGGATCAAGGATGTGATAGTAGGATTAAGAGTGAGAGTGCTACCAACCCTAAGGCCAGGTAGCCTGGATAAGATGTAAGGGACAGAAAGAGGCTTGCCTACCTCTGTTTGCTCCTCGTGCTTACCTCGCTGCCTTCTGCCTGTCTGCCATGCCACCCTGCCTTGGATCCAGCTGAGTGTGGACCGAAACCTCTACGAACTTGTGAGCTAAGAAACCTTTCCTCCCCTAACTTTGGATGTCAGGTATTTTGTCTCAGCAACATGAGAAAAGTAACTAAGACAGAACCCAAGTCTACCTTATATCACTCTCCCACCTCGAAGGGGAGAGGCCCATTCTTGATCCCTAAAATCGAAGAGCTGGCATTCTAGAATAATCTCCTAGTGCCTTCTAGTTGAGAAGGCCAGAAAAGAGACAGATGTTGTGAATCTAAGCAATTTGCCCCTTAAGGACCAACCAGCTTTCTATCATGTGGTGACTTTCATCATAACCTGCATTTGGCTTTCAAAAAACACTTTCTCTTCACCATGGGAGACCAGCAGATTTCTGTAGGAGTGTGATGCATGCCTCTTGTCAGCTTGACTACTCTCCCCATTTACAAACACCACATTTAGCCAGAGGGATTTTTCTGGGTGAAAAAAATGTGCCCATTCAGAGAGAGATAGCCTGGAGCCCTTCTGAAACCTGGGGGGCTCCCTGGATTCATTCTCCTACCCTGGAAACCCTTTCTTTCTTCCTGGGCTCACACTTGTTCTGGAAAGGTCCTGACTGTGGGACTGGTCTGAACTCTCACAGACAGTGCCAAGCCCTGGCCCAGAGTTGTCCGTCCCTCTGTGTGCTGAGGGCCATCTCTGGCCAGTGGGTTATCTGGCTGTTATCAGAAACACCAGCTTTGGGCTTCTAGCTCCTTCAGCAAGTGTCTGCCCAGTACCAGTGCTGTGCTAGGCTTGGGGGATGGGGCAGAACAAGATGCAGCCTCTGCCTGTGTGCACAGTAATTGTGTTGGAGACCTCAAGCCTGATGGTGCCCCCGCACCAGGAAGCACCGACCTCAAGTCACGGGGTGGAGACACCTCCTGGGCCTGAGCCAGGAGGAACTGTTTGCCCTCCACAGGTCCTGGCTGTGTGCAGAGGGTGCCTTGTGACCATGGGGCACACAGGAGAACCAGCTGGCTCGTGATGGAGGGTAGTGTGTGAAAGGCTGTAGCACAAGCATGGCTGGAGAGGTCATGAGGGCAGCCAGTGAGAGGCCTTGAATGTCCAGTGAAGGAGTCTGGACTTGACTCTTCAGCTGTGGGCAGCCCTAAAAGGGTTTTCAGGACAAGGACCCAACCTGATGTGCATGTTAACTATGGAGTCTAACTCTGTTCCACTGAGTCTTAGTTAGAAGGAAGCCCCAAGTGGGAAGGGATCCCTGTGGTCTGCAAGGCTTATACACGGGAGTGCAGGGCCCTCTAAAAAGGAGGGGTCCTCAGCTGCCCATTTCCTGCCAGCAGCCTTGGCAGGCAGAGGGCATTTTTTTCAAGTCCCCAGGTGATCTGCTGTGGGTGGTCTGAGCGCTGACTCAGAGGTTAAATTTATGTCCTCTCTTGTATTTACTACTGTGCTGTCTCATTTTCTTCCAAGAAGAAAATCAAGAAGGACTTTACTTCTTCCTACCCACTTTGTCATTTTTACTCATATGGCTACTAGAAGTTTTCAAAGAAGACTTTAAAAACCACCTCCTTCACTAGCAAACACATTTTGGCCCTAGCCCGGCGTCTTTGTCCACTCCAAGTGAGGACAGCAAGGGTTAATGGGGGCACTGAGGAGCTGACTCTGCGCCCTGCTGACCTGAGGGGGAGCTGGCCGCCCAGCCCATTTCCATCTCTGTAGGGAGATGTGGGAACCAGATTCTGGGGCTGCAGACAGCACCTAATCTTGCCCTTCCCTAAAGAGCTGAAATGAAAGAAATCGAACGTTTTCAGGTGGCTTGAATATTCTATTTTATGGGAAACATTAAAATACTGTCATACTTTCCAGTATATAAATGTAATATAGCCATCACTCGATATCCAAGGGGGATTCCAGGACCTCCTGTGGATACCAAGATCTGCAGATGCTCGAGCCCCTTGTATAAAATGATGCACAGTATTTGCATATAATACATTCTCTCATATTTTAAAGTCATCTCTACATTATGTATATACCTGATATGGTGATATAAATACTATATAAATACTCATATTGTTTAGAGAATAATGCTAAGAAAAAAAACTTTGTACCAACACAATTTTAAAACATATTTTCAATCCACAGTTGGTTGCATCTGTGGATGTAGCACTTGCAGGTAAGGAAGGTGACTGTATATACCTATCGTAGAAAATTGACACATTGAGAAAACTAAAGCGTCTTGCAAATTGACTCAGAGGCAACTAACTCCTAAACCTGTCTGTGTCTGGGTATACCCCAGATATGGGGACATAATTGGAGGGGATCATATGTATTTGCTATGTAATAGCCTAATTTTTTTTCATTCATAATATAAAAATTTTCTAGGGAAGTGAATATCATCCTTTTTAATTAGCTGCATAGCATTTAAATTATATAGGCAAATTCTTTAACTGTACTCTCCTACCATTTATTTCTACCCCCCCATCTTTTTCATCTTTGTACACTTCCCCGATTAGCACCTTAGAATAGGTTCTCACATGTGGTAGAGCTGTGAGAGAGGGTATGTCCATTTTCAGTGCTTATATAATTATGCAAGTGTGTTCTCCACCCGGCCTAGACAGACTTGTGCTCTCACTGCAGTGTGTACAAGTGCAGCCTTCCTCACTGTGGGGAAGTCCTAAATGTTAGCATCAGACCTCAGTGACTGCAGAGGGCTCTGCGGCAACCCTGGCCCGCAGCCCATGCAGATCAGTGCGGCCACATAACCCATGTTGGCGCCTATTCTTCTTTCTGTCAAAACCTAGAATGAAAATCTCTTTTAGAGCTGAAAATAACTGTAAAAATCACCCAAGCCAGCCCTTAGGTCCGATAGAAAAGGAAACTATGGCTTGGAGAGGTCAGTGGCCTTTCCAAGTAGAGGAGACGTACAGGTCCCCAGTCATTGTCCTTCGGGCTGCTCTGCCTCCCTCCCCTCTGTGAGGCCGTGCATTTCCCTGCCACACGCACCACCTATCCCCTTTCCACCATGCAAGAGATTGTTTTTCTTTTCTTCTGCAGAGAGGTCAGATCAAGCATTTGTTCCTTCTGTCCGGGGTCAGTTTTCCTGCTACCCAAGATGCACTGACAGCGGGAGGTTTAGCATCTCCCCAGCGGGGTTCACAGTGAGGAGCTCAGTTTCCTGGACAGCCCCCAATTGTTCTTTAGGTGACTCCTCCTTCCCCCTCAGTGTGTAATATCTGATACTGTCAGCCGCCTCCATGAGGCTGTTGGCTTCTGCCATCGTGACAGATGCTGGTTTCTCGCCTGCTTTTCTGAGTGTTCCTCCCATGACCCCTGCCTGCCTCTCTTCCTTGTCACTTTGCGACATTATTTCCAGCGGTCACGCTGCACTTCCCTGTTGTCGCCTTATCACAGTCTGTCCTCATCTCCAAAGGCCCGATTGTTCATTAGAACCCTGGCCCTACATTCCCAGCTGCCTCCCAGTTCTCTTAACTGGAAGCCTCTCAGCTGTGGCAGTTCTTTTTGTGGGGGGCTGTCCTGTGCTTACATCCCTCTTTAGAAACTAGTGACACCCACTTAGTTTTGACAACCAGAAGTATCCCAGACTTTGCAGATATCCTCTGGGGGGCCAAATTACTGCAGAGGACTGCTGCCTTAACCAGGCTCAGCATCACAGAAACGAAGCTTCCGGTGCTCCTCCCCTTCACCCCGTCCAAAAAAACAGGGTTGATCAGATACCCTGAGATTCCAGGTGACTCTGGGCATGATAAAGGGCCAGTAGAGGGAGGGAAAGGAGCTGGGATCACAGAGTGTGGAGAGTTAGAGGAGCCTTTGAGTAGCTCAGGTGTGCTAAACTCTCATGGCCCCATCTCCCTCTAAATTTAGACCTCGTGTCCTTTCCTGCAAAGTATTCCAACTGGTAAGAAATGACAGGTCTTTTGGAAAAGGGAAGGGGACCAAGAGATGGAGGGAGGGGAAGGGCAAAGGGATGAAAAAGAATTAAGATGTGTTATGTACGTATACCAACCCCCTCCAGTGAATCAATCATTATGTACTGCAAACATGTATTAGTAAAAATTAAAAATAATTAAAAACAAAAAGAGCAAAATAAAAGGTGGATAATAGGAAGTGGGGAGATGGGTCATTTGGAAATGGGAACGGAAACGGTTCTAGGGATGCAGGGAGGGGGAGGGAGAGCAGGGGAAGGGGAGATAAAAAGAATGAGATATGTTACTTGCATGCATCAACTCTCCATGATGAATGTAATCATTATGAACTGCCAACATGTACTGTACTATTAAATTTTTTAAAAAAGAGGAAGAAAAGATGGCATAAAAGGTAAACTTTTGTTTCATTCCTACTCTGACCACAGTCCTCATGATTACCCGTGTAGTTCTAGGTTCTAAAGGAGTTCAGTTTACTTGCATAGTTGTAGGTGGAGAACTTTAACATGGCGTTTGGCTGTTCTTCTTGAAGACCTGTAGTGTGGTGTTCCCAAGACCAGGCCAGGCATACGGTTGGTGTTCAGTGAGGGTGGAATAAATCATTTGCATAGTGATTGCCTCTGGGTGGGTAATACTTTTATTTTAATTTTTTGCATTTCTTTATTTTCCAATCTTTCTACCTTTGGGAGTGTTTGTTACTTTATCAGAAGGGAGGAAATGCCATGAACATTTCCCCCTAATTCAGAAAGAGAAAAGATTCCCGCCTCATTCCACATGTCTTGCCTTCCCAGGTCTGACCTACCAGAACCATGGCAACCAGCGCAGTCCCCAGCGATAACCTCCCCACCTACAAGCTGGTGGTGGTGGGGGATGGGGGTGTGGGCAAGAGCGCCCTTACCATCCAGTTTTTCCAGAAGATCTTTGTGCCTGACTACGACCCCACCATTGAAGACTCCTACCTGAAACATACAGAGATTGACAATCAGTGGGCCATCTTAGATGGTGAGACCTGGGGGCAGCCATATGTGGGGCGGGGCATTGAAGGGGAGGGCCAGGGAAAAGCGGCAGGCTTTAGAAGGTAGAAGGCGAGATAAATTCAGAACAGGGAAAGCCTTCGCAGAGGGCTTGAAAAGCTTTGTGAAAAACCAAAATGTACATTCAACAAAGGGACCAGGCTAGGATCATGCCAACTCAGTGATGTCATGGTTGTTATTGCTTGCTTGATCAGAGGCTCTGATTAACACTTACAGATGTCTGTAGCTAATAAGAAAGGGAAGGGAGTACTTCGCTTTTGAATGCTCCCTACTCGTCCAGTAGCTATCTATCATTTCCTTTGCCCCTTTTTTCACCACTTTTAAATAAACTGTCTTCTAAGTAAAAATTAAAAAACAAAAGAGAAGAACAAATTCTTTTTAATAAGCATAGTTTTTTTGGTAATTGTCCTTT
Organism: Hystrix cristata; assembly: GCA_004026905.1. Classification (NCBI taxonomy): domain Eukaryota; kingdom Metazoa; phylum Chordata; class Mammalia; order Rodentia; family Hystricidae; genus Hystrix; species Hystrix cristata. The sequence goes on along the minus strand of PVJO010000396.1, from coordinate 89,165 downwards.
TGAGGGGTGGATCTTGCCTCTGACATCGTGTTTCTAGTTTGGTTTAAATTTGTATTTCTCAAAGTATAGTAACCAGGGAACTTATTAGAAAGGCACATTTTCAGGCCCCTACTGATTCAGCAGTTCTGATGGTGGGGCCCAGCAATCTGGTCATCATACCCAGGCAATGAGATGTGACAGACTGCTGCTCTAGATTTTCACTGATTATTATTTTGTATTCCCCGAGTCTCTCTCTTAAACAAAGCCTCGTTAATCATAAAATGTTGGTCCAGGAAGGGAGCTTTGAACACTGCGGAGATACACATTTTCTATCAGATATGTGCTTTGAAAATATTTTTTCCAGTCTGTGACTTGTTATTTTTTTCAAAGGCCAGATCTTTTAATTTTGATGAAGTCCAGTTATCAGGGTTTTTTTCTTTTTTTTTTTGGATTTTACTTTTGGTGTTGCGTCTGAGGACTCTTTGCCTAACCCAAAGTCACCACCACTTTTTTTCCTGTTTTCTCCTAAAAGTTTAATGGTTTTACATTTAGATTTATGAACTATCCTGAGTTGATATTTTTTTAAATATGCATGAAAATAGAACAAAGTTCATTTTTCTCTGAATGGGCATGGAGTGATTCCAGAATTGTTTGTTGAAGACTGTCTTTTCCCGGCGAGATATTTTAGGGCTTCTAGTGAAAATCCACCGTCCATATAATCTGTTTCTTTAGTGTATTTGCCCTAACACCTGTACCTATCACCCTGCGTTGATAACACAGCCCTTTAAGTCTTGAAACAGGTAGTGTTAAATCACCAGCCTCATTCCTTTTCAAAGTCGTTTAGAGTAGTGTTGGTCATGAGTTTTTCCATATGAATCTTAGAACCAGTTAAAATTTCGAATTAACAGTGTCGAACCCTTTAACTCACAAATGCAATATTGTATCTTTCTCCATTTATTTAGGTCTTTTAAAATTCTCTCATCAATTTTTTTTGTATCTTCAAGTGTGTAGATCTTTGACATATTTTATCAGATTTATACTTGTATCTGTGTTGATGCTATTATAAGTTATTTTTATAGTTTTAGTTTTTCCTTCTTTGCTGCTGCTATATATAAGTAATCAGTTTTATATATTAATCTTATAACTGCAAGTTGCTGTAATGGCTTCTTTTAGATTCCACGGAATTTTCTTGTCTAGGTGGTTGTGTCTGTGATAAAGGGAGTTTTACCACTTCTTTTCTAATCTGAAGGGCTTTTATTTCTTTTTCTTGCCTTGCTTCATTGACTAAGGCCTCTAGTACACTGCTGAATAGAAGTTCTGAGAGTAGACATCCTTGTCTTGCTTTTAAGCTGGAGGTTTTTAATCTTTCAGCATCGAGTATGATGTTAGCTATAGATTTGTTATAGATGTCGTTTATCAGGTTGAGTGAGTTGCTTTGTATTCTGCGTTTACTGAGAGCTTTTAATCAGAAATGGGGAGATGTCTTTTCTGTGTGTACTGAAATAATCATGTTGTTTCTCCTTTTTAGTTTATTAATATAATAAATTACATTGGTTTCTTTTCTTCTCCTCTTCTCTCCCCTTTCCTTTTTTTAGGGGGTGTGGTGATGGGAGGGCAGAGATTGACCCCAAAATCTTGCACATGCTAGGCAAATCCTACCACTGAGCTACATTCCCAGCCTGATTTGGTTTAATTTTTTAATTTCTGTTCTTATTTTTTACAGTGCAAGCTGATGTCGTTTATTTGAGACATTTCTTAGTATTCTATGGTACTCGTTTGGTGCTATATATTCCCTCTACTCTGTTCCCTCTAAATTTTTATATGTCGTATTTTGATTTTCATCTACTTCGAATTCTAAAACTTATTGAGGCTTCTTTTACCGAAATATGATCAATCTGGTAAAATGCTCTGTGTGTGTGTGAAAAGAACTTGTAGTCTGCTGTTGTTGAGTGACATTCTTTGAATGTCAGTTAGATCAAATTGGCTGATAATGTTTTCTAAATCTTCTAAATCTTTATTGGTTTTCTGAATATTTGTTCTGTCAACTATTGAGAGAGAGAGTTTTTGACTTTTAGAGAATAAGTGTGAATTTCCCTGTTTTTTTTTTCTTTTGGTTCTATCAGTTTTTGCCTCATGCATTGTGGCGCTCTATTATTATTATTATTATTATTATTATTATTATTATTATTATTATTTTCCTTTTTGGTGCTGGAGATTGAACTCAGGGCCTTGTGCTTGTGAGGCAAGCACTGTAACCACTGAGCTAAACCGCCAGCCACGACACTATTATTAAGTGTATGAATGTTTAGGCCTGACCGCCTTTGGGTGAATTGACCCTTTAATTATTATAAAATGACTGTCATTATCCTTGAGTCTCCCTCCCTGCACTGCAGCCTGGAAATTCTCAAGGCCAGAAGACTGATAGATGCCCTAACGGACTTTGTATCCTATCACAGGGATCACTGTTCTTTGTTGCCCGGTATCTGGTGTCTTGAAAACTATTGCTTCATCTGTTTTTTGGTTGTTCCAGGTAAGAAGGTAAATCTAGTTCCTCTTACTCCATCTTGACCAGAAACAGACCGAATGACACCCTAAAGAAATACAACTTTGTGACTATCCTAAAAAAACACTGCATTATGTACTTTAAAGGGGTGAATGTTATGGTACATGAATCATATCTGAATTAAGAAAGTACTTCCCTTCAGGGGCTTGTCTGCAGCCTGAGACTTTAATCAGTTCCCCCAGCTACCAGCATGTTCCCACTCTGGGGACTTGGCATGTGGTGTTCTGTGTAGACCATTCTTCCTGCAGAAATACTTCCTTTAGGTCTCAGCTCAGATGTTACTTTATCTGACCAAACCATTTACACTAGTGTCCAACTACCCTTTTCATCTCTATGCCTGCCCACCTCTGATTTTCTTTATTCAGCCTTTTACTGTTGAACATATTATATATTTGTGTGATTTTCTGTCCCTCCCCACTAAAATATACATTTGTGAGAGCATGGACTTAATTTTATGTACTACAGTATCCCCATCATCTAGAACTCAGCTTGGCTCATTGGAGATCCTCAGTAAACATTTGTGGGATGAATAAATGAGTGAATGACTCCTGAACAATATGTGTACATCCAAAGGTTTGGTGTGCTAGCTATTATGTGCATTTTTTCTAATTCACATTAAAATAAATATATAAATAAATATAAAACTATTAAATTTTAAAACTTTCTAAAATAATTGCATGCATCACTCATTGGGATTTATACTACACTTCTGGATACACTGAGTTAAATAAATGTAAACAAGTCTCTTTACTACAGGATTTATAAGAACCTTTAATATACAACCATACTGAAGTATTGTCCGCAGGGTTTCCAAAGGGGCATTTTTTTGTGGTACTGGGGATCAAACTCAAGGGTGCTTTACCACTGAGGTACATTCCTAGCCACCTTTTTATAAGTTTTTGTTTTTAGACAGGATCTTGCTAAGTTGCCCAGCTGGGACTTGAACTTGCGGTCTTTCTGCCTCACTCTCCCAAAGTGCTGGGATTACAGCCATGTTGCCACCACACCTAACTACAAAGGGACTGTTTTTTGCACACATAAACAGGCTATGTCCACAGAAAACATTCTGGAAAAGATTGCATAACACATATAAGAGAATAACACATATAGAAGAGTCCCAGCTAGTACTGATCGTAGCTCAATATTATTTCTCTTTGCAGCTATAAAACTTCTTTAGCTTTTTTCTAAGTAACTTTGGACATTAGTTTCTGGGAAAAAAAGTCTTTTCTCAAGGGTGATTTTTAGCTTTTGTGTTAACATTCATAGTAGTACCAGCAGAGAGGGAGAAACATGGCCACAACATTACTGCAGAAGTGCAAATCTTCAGAAACCTTTATCTTACTGTGCAAGTCAACCCTGATTTACCACACTGTCCACCCAGGCCTACCTCAGAAGTGCACAATAAATGCTAAGATTAGCTTACTTCATTACTCAGTAAGGTCTTCTGTTAAGAAAAGGAAGATTTGGTGGGGGAGGAGAAAAGAAATACTTAAAATTTTTCAGCTAAATACTAATTGTATGGCTTTTTAAAGAGCGCTCCATATTTTAGGAACTTGAATCCAAGGCCCATTGAACTGAGACTTAAGTATAACCCTGAACCTTTCTGTAGCCAGCCTTTTCTAGGGTGGTTTGTAACCCTGGGGTGGCAAGGACGTTCCGTGGACATCTAGAACCCTGACATCGTACCTACCTGGAGGTCACCTGTCTGGGTAGGTGTCAGGCCTGAAGGTGCCTTCAGCTGCCCCACACCCTACTGAACTACAAGCGCTGTGGACTCTGGGTCCTCTTCTTCCAAACCCAGAAAGAGCAAAAACATGGCGGCATGGTGATGGTGGTCAGAGTGGTTATGAGGAGGAGGATAACCATCATGACAGTGATGATATTATCGGGCACTTGCTGTTTGGAAGGCCTGTGTGCAGCACACGGTGCTTACTCTTCTTATCCTTACAACCACTGATGTGGTGCTTGTACCTCTGCATTGTGGACGAAGAAAATAAAGCCAAATGCCCGTAGGAATGGGAGATGCAGTCGCTGGGAGAAGAGTGCGTGGCTGGATTATCAGGACCGACACACACACTCCTGTCCCCAGACTGCTCCTGCCTGTACCCGGGCCAGGTGCTGCGCTCCACGTGCCTTGCGTGACGCAGGCGTGGGCTCGCTCGGGGAGCCCTCTCTGTCTCTCCATGGAGAATCCTCAAGGCTTTCTGGTTTCTTACAAATCTGTTTCTTGCTTTCTTTCAAGGGACCACAGGGACTTAAGAGACAGGAGGCAGCAGCCACGCCTTCCGTGTCTGGGGGACCCAAGGCTTGGAGCGAGTCTGCACTGAGTCCTTTCTCACAAGGCTCGAGGACCCTCATCTCACTTTCCTTGTCAACTGCCCAACCGTGGGGATGTCTCTTCCCCAACACCTGGTCCCCGCCTCTCCGCCCTGCAGCTTGCCTTTGCTCTGCTTCCCTGTTCCTCGGGCTTCTCTTCCTGCCTCTGGCCGGGACCCTGACCCGCCCTGGCTTCCAGCTCTTGGCTCTCAGTAACTCAGTTCTCTCACTTACGAATTGAGAAATCTGAACTGTTAAGACTGGTGCAGTTTTGTAATTGGGCTTTTTAAAAATTGTGGTAAATATGTATATATAACATACAGTTTAACATTGGAAGCATTTTAAGTGCACAGTTCTGTGGCATTTGATACACTGTATTAACATTGTTTAGCAGCCATCCCCACCACCCGTTTCCAGAACTGTTTCATCTCCCCCAGCCAGAACTGCACCACTCATTACACGCTAGCACCCCGTTCTCCAGTCCCCAGCTTCCCTGTCTCTGACTTCCAGTGTTCTGCTTTCTGTCTCTATGAATTTGGCTACCCAGATGCCTCATCTAAGTGCTGTGATACTTAGGATTATACACTATCTGTTCTTTTATGACTTACTTGTTTTACATGACATAGTATCTCCAAGATTCATCCATGCCATAGCATATGCCTGAGTCTCCTTCCCTTTAAAGCTCCATCTATAAATAACATATATACTCCCAGATAATATAATGCATATGGTATAATAATAAAGTTGACTATATATTCCACTGCATGTATATTGCACATTTCGATTATCTGTTTATCTGTCAATGGACACTTGAGTGGGCGTCCCTTTTTTGGCCATTGTGAACAGTGCTGCTATGGACATGGGTATGCAAATGTCTCTTCCGGTCCCTGCTTTTACCCATTTGGTCTTAGAGTTCTTGTATGCCTGGTTTTTTTTCTGATGGTCAGGGCTAGAAGGCTGCTGAGCTCCATGGGGCTGTTTCCTCACTTTATACCTGAGGAGCCCAAAGTGCTGAAGGAGAAGTATCTTGCCTAGAGCCACACTTAGCTAGCAGAAGATCCAGCCCTCGGCCTGCTGTGACCCTGCCGAGCTTGTTCTCCATCCTGCCATGCTGCCTCCTACTTTGGCCCAAGGACAAGGCCTCTGGAGTGGGATGCTGGCCAAATATTCTGCCTACTTAGAACAGAAGCAAGTGTTTCTGGGCCTTCCCCCAACTTGGCGCATAGATGCAACCTGCATCTGTTCTCCACGGCAGGGGACTCTAGAGTCTCCAAACAGTCCCTCTCACCCAGGGGCTTTTGGGGCCAGCCCCACAGCCTCTCTGTCCCATCTCTGTCCCGTCTCTCTGACCTGTGTCCCCAGCAAGAGCTCCGTCTTCGTGAAGAGCCAAAGCCTGGCTCTTCTCCTGCAGCCTCAGAAGCCGGGACATTTCCATCCTGGCTTCTGCCCAAACCTCAGACACAAGTGCTCTTGTGTCTTCTCCAAGGGGCCTAGACCTCGCTTTTCCCCGAACACTTGAATCCGCATTCTTTCTGGGCACAGGAGGAGAGGATTTGGAAGAGGACGGAGGGGAGATGGAACATTTATTGAGCTCTTTTTTTCTAAGCCAGAGATTTTACCCAATGGGCATCTATGCTTAGGACCAACCATTAGGCCACCTTCAGAGCAGGCTTTTTCCAGGGGCCCCAGACAGGCCTGTCCCTCACCTGTCTGTTGTCTCTGAGAGGAACTTCTCCTTCCCTGGAAGAGACAGTGTGGTCGCTGGCCTGCCAAGATGAACACAGCCCTGCAGGCCCGTGTCTTCCCGCTTCTCCTGGCTGCTGCTAGTGCTTCCAGTAGCCCAGAAACTGCTGGTCTCCAACATGCCAGGTTAGGCAGGGCCTGCTTAGAGGAACCCCTTCTTCACAAGGAGTCTGGCGGGATCTGCTCCCCAGTCCTCTTGCTGTCACTCCTTCAGCCCTCAGCCCAGTGACAGCAATTACTACTGACCAGACTGTCCTTGAAGGGCACATTCCATGCTAAGGTCTTCAGTTGCTTTGTTTCATCCTTGTAATCATCCTGCTAGATCAGTGAGATGATCATGGGCTCCCAAGACCACAGCCTGCTTCGAACCAGTATACACCAGACCAGCTGAACTAGTTTATAAAATCATGAGATACTCTGTACCTTTGGCAAATTGCTGCTGCCGCCAAAGCCTTGTGCCCTGAGGGCCCTTTCCCAGGGAAGCCCAGACCTCACGCCCTGGTGCCTGTCTAGCAGCCCTCTGATTAGTGGAGCCCATAGGCAAGCGGACTGAGGCTATTCTGAGAGGTGGTGACATATTCTAGGTCACACAGCTGATTAGAGCTCCATTCCCTCTGCCCCACAGCCAGGGGTCTCTGTCCTTCTCTGTGCTCATGGGAGCTGAAGAACTCACCACCAGCCAGTGGCCAGGGGTGGGCTCATGAGGCTTGGCAGAGGTGTGTGTGGAGTGTGTGTGGCTGCCCCCAGAGTCCGCTGTCATGAAGCTTGTGTTACAGTGAGGGTGAGAATATCGGGTGCAGAGGCCCTGAGGTAGGGTGTGCCTGGCCCATCTGGGGAATAGTTGGTACAGTACATGAAGGAGAGGCTAGCTAGAGGGAAGGAGGTGGGCTGGATGGGGCTGAGCTCTAGCCTTGAAGGAAGTAAGAGGCCATGGGGGTTTTGTGATCTGACTGATATTTTGAAGGCATCCTCTGGCCCTCTAGTGTGCAGAAGAGTTGGTAGGGGAACCAGGACAGAATCAGAGAGACTATGAAGAGGCTCCTGATGGTGGGGCAGGCAGTGGTGGAAGAAGTGGTGAGAAGAGGTAGATTCTGGGTGTATTTTGAAGGAAGAAATCACAGGATTTGTGCTGCAGCATATGAGATGGTGAAGAGTCTGGTCTGTATGACTGGGAGAATAGAGTTATATTTGTCAAGATTAGAAAGACTGGTAAGAAGTAAGCTTTGGAGAAATCAAGTCTAATTTTGGACATGTGAATCTGAGCTGCTTTTCGCACACACCAGTAGAAGTCAAGGTAGCAGCTGGGTGTCTGAGCACGGAGCAGGGGACATGTGTGGGCTGGAGATGCAAATCTGGGAGGTGACAGGGAAAGCCATGGATGTGGTTAGAGAAGAAGACACCACCATCTAGAGCAGTGATGGCAAAGCCTTTAGAGCTTTCAGTTAAACAAATGGCCACCGCAGCACGTGTGCCATAGGTTCACCACCACTGATCTAGAAGCAGAGGACAGAAGGGTACAGAGGACTGGTCACTGTAGCAGGAGGAGAACAGAGAGAGGGCAGGGCCCGTGGCCAAGGGAAGGAGGCACTCCACACAAGAGGAGCCATCAGTCACATCAAAGGCTGGGAGGGGACAGAGGATGCCTGTTGGATTAGCTACACAGAGGTGATTGGTGACTTGACAAGATCAAGTTTGGTGGAGAGGTTGAGAATGAAAGTCCGATTAGAGTGGATTAGGGAGAGTGGACGAGAGGGTGGACAGGAAAGGAAGAGTTTTGTGGAAAGGAGAAGAGAGACAGGTTGCGAGATCATAGGGGAAGTCTTTCTTGGTTTTAATTATTTTATTTAAGATGAAAGAAAGTATAGCATGTTTAAATACTGATGGAAATAAACTAATAGAGAAAAAGAGGCTGCTGCTGAAGAGCGAGGGGACAGCAACAGCAGCAGTGTCCCGGCAAGAGACAGGACTCAGGGCCCAGCCAGAGGGGACTGTCTTCGACAGGGCAGGTCATCCACCATCATGAGAGGGCGGCGGGAGTGAATGTTTCAAGAAAGGGAAGTAGGTTGATATTTTTTCTCATATAATTTTTCTATCAGGATGTATAATTACACGTAAAATTCACATGTGCAGTTTGGTGGATTTTAGAATGTTCACAAAGTTGTGCTACAAATTGCTGATGGATCCACAAATCAGTAATCACCATTGTCTAATTCCTGAACTTTTTCATCACCATCCCCAAAATTCTCCGTGCCCGTGAGCAGTCCCTGAACCTACTGATCTCCCTGCCTTTATGGGTTTGCTGTTCTGGATGTTTCATATAAATGGAGTTGGGCAGCACATGGTGTTTGGCGACTAGCTTCTTTCTCTTAGCATGTGTTTGAGGCTCGCGATATTGTAGTGGTACATCTTCTTTTTATGTGTGAATGATACCGTAGTATACAGATGCAGCACATTTTGCTTATTTGTTCATCACTTGATGAACATTAGAATTGTTTCCACTTTTTGGGTCTGATGAACAATATTGCTATGAACATATATGTGCGAGTTTTTGTGTAGACTTACGTTTTCAGGTCTCTGGAACATATCCTCGGAGTAGAATTGCAGGATGGTATAGTTAATATTTTGAGGAATTACCAACCTGTTTTCCAAAGTGGCTGCAGTGAGAGAAACAGGAAGGCAGAGACTTGGCCTGCGAACCCGTGAATACCTCCCAGACACTCTGGGAGGCCATTTTATATTCTCACCAGCAATTCCCACCAGTGCCTCCAAGGAGGGCTATGCGGGGAGGAAGCCTGCAGAGATTCTCTCCTGCTGTGCCTCTGCTTCAGGTCAGCTGAGAGCAGAGACCTGGAGAGGAGCCCATGGGCAGCCATCATGCCATCTCCCAGGAGAAGAGGGTGACTGGAGAAGGCTGTATGTAGAGCCATTGGGTGCCCTGACGGCCCTAGAAATTGGTGCCAAGACTTCAAAGAAAGCCCCTTCGGTGTGGCCAGAAGCGTTCTCACATGTGGCTGCCCTGAAGCAGGTGTGGAGTGCTGGAGTGTGGCATAAGCAGCTGGAATGGGTGTAGGAAGTGCAGCCTCCAGACCTTCGTCTTCTACCTCTGCAGGTCTCAGGCGTTCTGTCCTCACTCTTTCCTCTTCAGGCCTCGAGGACACAGTTTCCAGGTCTCTGCTCAAAGACAGGCTGGTGTAAGAAGCAGAACAAAGCCTGGACTCGGACAGGCCTGGGTTCGGTCCTGCCTCCACTGGTCACTAGCAGCACGCACAGCCCTGGCCTTGCCCTGCCTCACTTTCTTCCCGCGTAGGGGGCTGGCCTCCCAGAGTGGCTGGGAGGTGCTTGTGGGGTTGGAGGCCAAGGCTAGGCCTCGCTGTTTCTCTCCACTGCCAGCCCCACCCCCGCCCCACAGGCACCTATCTGTTCTTGAGCTCTGGTTACCAGCCTGAGACCATGCTGCTCTCCCCCCCATTTCTTATTCTCCTTCTTCTGGCTGAGAATACCAGGGACCCATCGTCTCGGAATGTGCACCCACACGTGCAGTTTGCACACTAACTCTGGAATTGTGAACCCATGAAAATATATCCCACGGCCTCATCACTCCATTTCCCACAGCTGCAGCAGCCTGGCCTCCAGAACAGGCATCACCAGAGCCAATGGCCGCCACTTCACCCCTGCTGTGGTCCTTCTGTCACCCTGAGGAGGCTGGGGCTGCCTCCAGGACTCTTCTTCCTGTCTCCAGGGCTTTTCGCTCTCTCTCCCGTAGACAGTCCAGAGTGGCCTGGCTTGCCACACCCTGCCAGCACTTTAGAGAAGTCCAAGCGTTTTCTGGGAACAGCGTGTGGTGGAGACATCCAGGCCCACTGCCTGGCACCCGCTCCTGCTTGCCACACACCCTTGCCCAGAAAGGGAGTGCAGACTAAAGCAGGAAAGAGTCCTCCCTGCTATCTATGCTCGACTCAGTGACATTATTTTATGCTAATCTGCTCCTCGGAAGAGCATAGACTTCCCTACCTAAGTCTCCTATAAAATGAGCATGATTGTTCTTCCTCCCTACAGTGGGTCTAGGGATTAGAGAGAGGTAAAAAGTTCTACATATGCTCCTTGATTGCATATTATCTCTGAAATTCTCATTGTTTCACCCTGAGAAGTCCACTGTGAAAGGTTAAAAGTTAGATTTTAGTAATTTCCCTTAAAGCCGGAGCCGGCTGCTTTAGCACAGCTATTTCCTGTAGCATGCATGTGATTTGTCTAGTCATTCTGTGTGCATTTTTGGAGCCCTTGTTAGGTGCCGGAGCTTTTGGGAGGCCCAGGAAAACGAATGCAGGCACCCACTCTCTGGGCTGCACCACACAGTGCAGAGCCGAGCCAGGTGGAGAGGCACGAATGTGGGAGAATAAATGGCACAAGCAGTAGGAAGGGTGGAGGTCAGACGCTGAGACCCCTTCTGAGGATAAGGGGGGGCTGCGCCTGAGCTGGAGGGCGGGGAACAGGCTGCCTGCGTTTCTTTCCTTTCCTTTCTTTTCTTTTTTTGTTTTCTTTTTTAGCATTGGGAATTAAACCCAGGACTTTTGCACTGAGCTACTTCCCCAGACCTTTATTATTCTTGCTTGGAGACAGGGCCTTGCTAAGTCACCAAGTTGCTCAGGCTGGGCTGCACATTGCAGTCCTTCTGCCTCAGCCTTCCAGAGCTCTGAGATGAGGCATGGGCCACCATGGCGGCTGGAAGAGGTTTTCAGGGTGCAGGTAACAGCTTGGAATCAAGACCCAGCCCAGCTGGTTCTTGGTGGTCAGACCCAAACCCCTTGGTGGGAGGAGGAGGGGGAAGAAGAAGAGGGACTTCCCGGATGGTCACACGAGGGACCCAGGGTGGTGTCCTCCTTACGCCAGCTGCCCGATTGCCTGGGACCTCCTGCCATGCTCGCATGTGAGGCTTGGCTTCTGAGATCCACAGACCCAAGAGCAGTCTCCACTTAATCCTCCTCTGCAGTACTGCTGTTGTCTCTAGAACCTTTCTCTCTCTCTCTGTCCTACACACAGACACAGATGTGCACACAAATTCATGCACGTGCACACTCACACACACACACACACACACACACACGTACAGAATGCCTCTTCTCCCACAGTGACTAATGCTTTCTTTCTGTCTCTGGAGTCCTCCTACTTTCATGGCATCAGGCATGGTGAATGCAGGCGGAATCATAATTTCTCAAGAGCACAGCTGCCTGTTGTCCCGGCCTTCCCTAGGAAGCCCCGGAGGCAGCCCTGCTGGCAAAGGGGTCGTGCGATGCATTTCCAGGTATCTGTGAGGAAGAGAAGGTGGCAAGAACATCTTCTTACTGTTCGTGGGGTAGATTTGTCCTTCATTTTCATCTGCAGTTCTTGGTGTATTCAGGTTTTATATATTTTTGTGAGCCAATTTTGATCATTTATATTTTCTTAGATGTATTTCATCTAGAATTGAAAATGTATTCGTATCAAAATTTGTATATTTTTCTTTCATAATTAAATATATCTGTATCCACATTCAAAATGAGAAATGCTAAAGATTTTCTTTTTAGTTGATCCTTTTAAAGAATCAGCTTTCGGGGCTGGGGATATAACTAAGGGGTCGAGTACTTGCCTAGCACAACCAAAGCCCTAGGTTTCACCCCCAGCACTTGGGGGTTGAGCGAGACAAGAATCAGCTTTTGATTAGATATCAACTACTTTTTCCCTCCTCCCATTTTTGTAATTTCTACTTTTATTGATGACTTTTCTGTTCCAATTTTATTTTTCCTTTTCTAGCTTCTTCTTTTTTTTTTTTTTTTTTTACCAAGAGCATGTATTGGTATATTGTATACATAATGATCACATTCATCATGGTTATTTTGTACCTGTACATGATGTATCTTGGTCTAGCTTCTTGATTTAAATGCTTAGTTAATTTTCAGTTTCATTTTCTGAGATGCATTTAAAGCTATAATTTTCCCCTGAGGAGCATTTTGGCCTCAAAACTAGAGGCATTCTTACTGTCCATTGTCCTTCAATTCTAAATTGTTTGTAATTTCTATTTTGCTGTTCTCTTTGGAGAGTTATAGAATAGTGTATCTTTTTAACTTTCAAGTGAAGTGTATTCTTTTATATTTTTGTTTCTGGTAATGACAGATCAATGACAGGTCTTACTTTGGGAAGACCATTTATCCTGTCTTTAAAAGAGGCCTGTTCAAGTCTCCCATAATTGTTATGAGATCCATCAATCTCTACTGTTTTTAAAAATCATATATATTTTTTAAGTGACATTCTTAGTTATATGACTTTAGCACTTCTTTTTTTCTGACTTTTATTAGTACATGTTTGCAGTACATAATGATTACATTCACTGTAGGGAATTGGTTCATGTACATAGTACATTTCAGTTCTTTTTTTCCTCCTTCCCTCCACCCTCCCCTTTTATTTATTTATTTTTTTAGGGATACATTTTAGATATACATAATGATCACATTCATCATAGGGAATTTGTACCTGTACACGATATATCTTGCTGCTTCTTTTTTTCCCCTTTTCCTCACCTCCCTTCAATCCTTCTTCTTCCCTTTATTTTTCCAGTGTCAGACTCATTTATTTATAAGACCTTATAAAGTTAATTATCATATATACAGATTGAGAACCAGATAATAATAAGCTAAAGAAGATATAAAACATGTAAGGCAGTTGTACTAAGTCAAGGCACACTTGACTTCAGCACTTCTTGATGCTTGTATCTTCTCCCATTATAAATACGCTGTCTTTGTCCTGTTTAATTACTTAGCCTTGAATTCTATTTTGTGGATACGTTTAGTTTGGTTAGCCTGAGACTGGCATATTCTTTTTTATCCCTTGCTTCTCATCTTTTCTGTCATTTTGCTTTACATGTATCTTTTGTAAGTAGCTGACAAATGCATTTTGTATGTAGTATCTGCTTTTAATAGGTGAATTTAACCCATTTGCGTTTTCTGTGATTAGTGTTGGTTTATTTTTGCCATCTTATTTCATGTTTCTAATACTTGCTTGTTTTGTTCGGTTTACTTCTGCCTTGTGTCGAGTTGGTCCCATTTACTTTGTTTTCTTCTTACTGTCCTATATTAATTAGGAATGTTAGGGTTTTGCTTCTGTTCATCTAATGGTTGAGTATCAGGATGTAATTAGGATCTTTAGCCTCTTCCCAAATGAAGTATTGGGGACTGGGGATTTAGCTCAGTGGCAGAGCACTTGCCTAGCAAGCACAAGGCCCTGAGTTTGATCCCCAGCTCCAAAAAAAAAAAAAAAAGAATAGAATTTTATCCAAATGGAGTATAAACTTTAGTTCAGGCAGAGTATTCCTCCTCCAGTAGCAGAATAGGGGTATCATGTTGGAACTAGGAGTGTTGCAGATTTGAATTATTCAGACTTTAGAATATTTGCGTAGACTTTACTAGTTGAGCATCCATAATCCAAAACTCCAAACTTCAACATGTTCCAATATTCAGAACCTTTTGAGAGTCATGTTGGATTTCAGAGAATTTCAAATTTTGGGTTTCCAGATTCCTCAGCCTATAGTCACTCGCATTTTCCTGGCCCCTTCCTTCAGACGTGGATCTTCATAGATTTTAGTTCTAAATTGTTGCCTATTCAAACTGTGCAACATTTACTTAAACTTATGTTTTGCTGTTTTCTTTGGTTACTATTGTTCATAAAACCACTTTCTTCATGGATTTTTTTACCTTGCTGAAGTACCTCCTCCAATAATTCTTTTAGAAAACAAGGGCCATATAATTTCTAAGACCATCAATGTAAAAAATTACCTTTTTCCTTTCCAGAGGGTCCATTTTTATTTTCAGCTTCCTATTGAGCTTCTTTTTTTAAGTTTTTTTGGTTTTTTGAGACAGGGTCTCACTATGTAGCTCAGGCTGGCCTTGAACTCACAGCAATTGTCCTGCCTCAGCCTCCTGAGTGCTGTGATTACAGCATGTGCCACCATGCCCGGCTTTTTAAAAAAATTTTTTTGAATGTCCCTGTTTTTAAAATATCTTAGATTGCTAGTTTTATTTTGGTTAACATAGACCTTCAACATCTTTGAATATATTACTTACAATAATACCTTAATGTCTTCTGTTACTGAATGCAGGCTACCCCATCCACACTTCAGCCATACTGTATGCCATTTTCATCTGTTTTACTGACTGCAGTTCTGAGTGGGATTTGTTTGGGGGGTGCTACACTGGAGGAATCCAGATGAAGTTACAGTCTTCCTGTTTCTCTATCACTCCACTGTGCGTCCTCCCCCACCTTGCTCTTCTCATATCCAGATGAAGGAGTTCTAGGATGTCAGAACTGTCAGGTCCTGGAGCCTGCCCCTCATTTTCTACATGAGACTGAGGCCCAAGGAATGAGACAGAAGAGCTGTGAGCCACTCTCATGTCTGGGGTACATCTCAGGTCCCCATTACTTGCCCCTCTGAAGTGCTGAAGAATGGAGGAGGGTGGGTACCAGCATGGCTGTGGGGACAGGTCACTTTCCCAGGGACTGCCTAAGGTACCTCCCGGAGGAGATGTGCAGTCCTGGGGTACTTGGGTAGCTTGTCCTATGGCTTTCTTTACAGTCCACCCATGGACACTCCATATCTCCACCTCTCACCCCTCTTTTATTCTCAGAGTCTGACTTAAGTCTTAAAATGCCTGTTGAAGTCCTACAGAGGGGTCTGCTAGGCTCTGCAGCCTGAGCCCACTGAACCCCATTAGTTCCCCAGTGAGTTGCTCCTGCCAGAACTCCGCAGCATCCTTAGGACCAGTCCACTTTAGAACATGGCCAGCATCTGGTCACTTCCCATAGACTCCCCTGGCTCTTGGTCCAGCAGCCCTCCATTCTGTTTCCCCTGGAATACTGCATGTACCTCCTGACTAGATCGCCTGCTTCCACACATGGCCTGTTTTCTTTCTGGCAACAGAATGGACTTTTCAAAATGTCCTCTGGATTATGTCATTCTCTGCTCCCACTCCAGTTGCTCTGTCTTGCTTAGGATGAGGTAAAGCCCCACCAGGGCAGCAGCCCCCTCGGCCTGCCCTGTCTCTCCCCACCCTCCCTCTCAGCCCATCAGGCCTGCCCTGGGTCACCTGCTCCTCTGACCCTTTGCTGTTGTTGTCCTTCTGGATGAGGGCTCTTCCCTGTGTCACATGATTGTTCAGTCACAGCTCACAGTCACCTCCTGAGAGATGCCCTCTTTTCCAGTCTAAAATGATGCCAACTTCTGCCAATGACCCTCCAACTGGCTATGTCCTTCATAGTAGGTACTTACTCTGCCTAACGTTGAATCAACCATTTGTTTATCTGTTGCTCTGCTAGATTATAAGTCCTGAAGAGCAAGGATTCTGCCTCATTCACCTTGTCTCCACAGCGCCTGGAACCTGCCTGGCATGTGGTAGGCACTCAGATATTAAATGAACAAACAAAATTGTTTAGGCTTCACACTTCGGGGGGCGGTTTGAGGCAGGGTCTGAAATGTAGTTCAGACTGGCCTTGGACCCACTGTGTAGCCCAGGCTGGCCTTCAACTCATGGCAATCCTGCCTCAGCCTCCCGAATGTTGGGGTTACAGGCATGCACCACTGTGCCTGGTAGACTTCACATTTATTTACTTATTCAAGTACCCTTGGGTACTTTTTGTGCAAGGCCCCAAATAGGTGACTCACAGAGACCGGTTCCCTGCCTTGGGAGCTAACAACCCAGTGGCAGAGGGCACAGAGGCAGTTAAAAGGGCAACAAGGAGAGGGTTTGAGAGGGTTGGTGTAGAGTGAGGAGAGCCCTGAGGATCAACCTGCAGAATACTGCACCAGAATCAGCTGAGGCACAGTGTGCAGGTGGGCAGAGGAGCGGTCAAGGAGTCCCAGGCTGAGGGTGGGAGGGAAGCCCCTGAGTGAGGACGGCAGCTTTCTCCCAGCAGGCACTGCTCTAGGGCTTGTGCCAGCTCCATTCTAGGGCATTATGCATATTAACTCAGGGCATTGTGCACACTGACAGCCGTGGCTGTCTCCGTTTTAGGAAATGCAGGCACAGAGAGGGGGGCCTACCCAGGCTCACACCCCAGAAAGGATGAACTGGACTCGGCACAGTGGCTTCAAACTCTGACCACCTGCTCCACTGCCTCCAAGGAGGGGGAGAAGTTGGGTCTGGTCAGAGAGCAGTGTGCGTCAGGAAGGTGGACGGGAAGCCAGATGATGAGCCAGGGCACGGAGGATGCTGGAGTGTCAAACTTCTGCTTGGTGGGGCTGGAGCCGCAGTCCTGCACTACTGACGGGTGACCCTGGCTGTGGCTGCTCCCTCTCATGTCTCTCTCTGAGGCAGGCAGGGGCTGAGCACTTTATCCCGGCAGGAGGAAGATAGAGCATCAGAGGTCCAGGGCACAGGACTGGGGCTCAGCTTGGAGGGTGGGGCCTGTGCCTCCCTCCCCTGCCAGCCCTGCTCCCTGCCCTAGTTCTCCTTTCTCGCCACCCTGCTGACAGCCACACCCTAGGAGGTGAGAGACCCTGGCTGCTGAGGGCCAGCCCTTCCCTCACACCTACCTGGCGTCTGTCCACACCGGGGCTGGGGGACCTTCTGGCCAGGTGGCCTCTTGAGGGCAAGCACCAAGATGGAGGCGTTCTTTCCATTTCCCAGAGGGGGAATGGAGCTCAGAGTCAAGTCACTTCCCAAAGAATCCCAGTTGTGAGGGCATCTTCAGGGGTGCAAGCCCGTCTCTGGGCACTCTGTGAAAGTGGTCGTGGCCTCACGGGGCTGCCTGCGGATCACAGTTGAGGCACAGTGCACACCGGGCCGAAGTGAGCCCCTGCAGGGGCTGAGCCCCACGGGGGCACTGCAGTGCATCCCTGGGGAACCGGTGCAGCCCCGGGGGAGACAGCACATCCTGGGGTGAGGGCCTGGGGGGCTCCAGCCGGAGGGGCAGCCCCTGAGCAGCCTCGTCCCTCCCCAGTGCTGGACACAGCTGGGCAGGAGGAGTTCAGCGCCATGAGGGAGCAGTACATGCGCACGGGGGACGGCTTCCTCATCGTCTACTCTGTCACCGACAAGGCCAGCTTCGAGCACGTGGACCGCTTCCACCAGCTCATCCTGCGTGTCAAGGACAGGTGAGGGTGCGGGCGGGCTGCTTGCCCCCGGCCCACAGGGGTGCATTTCACCTCCGCCCGTCAGTTCCCCCAGAGCCTCCCTGTTTCTTTGTTTGGGGTCAGACCGCTTCTGTGGCTCAAGGGGTCATCTCCCTCCCATTGCCGTGACCTGTCCCTTCAGTCAAGGAATCATGGTGACATCTTTGTTTTCCCAACTCTGATTTAACCCTATTATGAGCAAAGAAAAAGTGGGTTTTCTCTCCTGAATATGTAATTGGTCAAATGACATTTGTGAGATTGCTGAGTCCTTAATTAAAGGCTTGTTTTTCCTTAGCATTGTATAGAACAGTTAAATAATTTGGAGCCTGTGTTAGGCCCACCTGATAAAGTCATTCAGCTGGCTGTTGAATGGGCAACACAAAGAAAATAAAAGGGCAAACTAATAGGGAAAATAGCAAGCTTTGAACAAATCCCAGCAAAGACCAAAATATCCAGTTAACATCTATTCCAAAGGATAAAGGGTTAATAACCTTTCCAGGTAAAGGGACACACACACACAGCAATAGTGTGAGCTAGCCCCCTGAATAGATGAAAAGATACAAATATATGAAAGAGAGAGTATAGAATGACTCACTAGTGGGAAAATATTTAATTTTGTTGCTAATCAAATAAATGTAAGGAGAGTAATACAGTACCATTCTTCACCTGTCAAACTACAACGTTTTAATGAAAATATCCAGTGCTGCCCCAGATACTGTGGGGTGACTTCTTATTCAATTTGGTTGGAATTTTTAGGCAGACACGCCCTGACCCCACACTTCCTTTCCTGGGAGCCATCCTCATTTTGCAGCTGCCATTGATCAGGTGCTTGCGCTGTGCCAGCACCCTGCCCTTGCTCTTCATGAGTCATTGCCGACAGCCGCAGAGTCTCGCGGGTGGCGCAGCAGAGGATGGAGTGACGGGGACCTGGCCGGCCTCCTCAGCACTAGGCCTCCGGCAGGCGCAAGGCTTCAGACCAGGCAGCCAGCAGCACCCAGGTCCTTCCAGCCCAAGCAAGCCCTTTCCTCTTCCGGGAAGGGGAGGCGGGGCTGTGCAGCCCTGACCGGCGGGTTATGCTGTGCATGAGGTTTGGCTGCACTGCTTTAACCAGGCAAGGGGCTAGCTGACTTCTCAGAGTTGCTGTTTTTTCCCCTAGGGAGTCATTCCCAATGATCCTCGTGGCCAACAAGGTCGATCTGATGCACCTGAGGAAAATCACGAGGGAGCAAGGAAAAGAAATGGCAACCAAACACAATGTAGGTGTGTGCGTGCGGGCACGTGTGCGTGGGGGGAGCCGGGGGTGTGTCAAGGTCCACACTCTATCACTTCTGCTGTGCTGGTTCTTGAGAAAGGAACTCGGGCCTCCTAGGTAGTGGCTGGATTCCAGAGAGGTGAGCCTTCTTGGGTAAAATGTGGTGGGGGGGCCTTTTCAAAACGAGTCAGTACACGGGAGACGAGCGCCCTCTGCAGGGGTCAGAAGCCGCTGAAGGCTGTGGCGTTGAGCCCCCGCCCACCCAGGCACGACGGATTCCTCCTGGGCTCTGTCCACGGCTGAGCCAGCGCCTGATTCTGCTCAGAGTCAGCGGGATCAGCTCTGCTCACTGAGTCCCGCTCTGTGCCAGGCACAGTGCCGGAGCACATGGGCCACGTCATCTGCCCCTGGGAACTACCCCAGTGGGAGGCTTCATTACGGTATCCCCATTTGAGAAGTGATCAAACTGGGGTTTTCCCCTGAGCGTCACTGTGAACATCGGCAGACATCTTAGTTTTTCTAGTTCACTGTGATGCCCTTTGTCCTCTGGATGGTGTCAGATGTGTCTGGGTCCGCCCGCCACATTGGCACACTGTGTGGCCCCGATCTCCTTGGGTCAGGTATACACAAGGGCCCGCAGTTCGCTGGGAAGTCTGCTTCCAAGTTACCCCTCCCTTCCACCCTGGAGCCCGCTCTGCGCCTAGAGGAAGGGGAACACTGGTCGTTGCTTCCGCCTGTCTCTGCCCTCTGTTTGGTTCACTTATTCCTT
The DNA here is from genome assembly GCA_004026905.1 of Hystrix cristata. Classification (NCBI taxonomy): domain Eukaryota; kingdom Metazoa; phylum Chordata; class Mammalia; order Rodentia; family Hystricidae; genus Hystrix; species Hystrix cristata. Next base: position 69,409 of record PVJO010000396.1, on the reverse strand, counting down.
TGGCCCTGGGAAACAATTCCTGCCTCATGGTGTTTACCTCCAGTAACAGATGGTAACAAAGCAAATTAGAGTTCATCCAAAGGTGACATGAGCTATGGAAACAAGCAAATCAGGGAAAAGGATCAGGAATTTGGAGTGCAGGGGGCTGCTCTCCAGATAAGGTGGGCAGAGGAAGCTTTCCCTGGAAGGGTTCATGTCTGCCAGGACTTAAGGGAATCAGCCACGCAGGTATCTTGGGAAAGAACATAGTAGCAGAGGGAACAATCTATGCAAAGGCACTGAGGTGCGAGTTTGTAGAGCAGCAAGGAGGACAGTGTGGCTGGGCAGGTTAAGTAGGAGGGCTGAACAGTAGGAGGCAAGACCAGAGAAGCACCTTAAGGCTTTGTGGGCTTTCACTAGAGTGAAAAGCAGGGAAAGCAGTGGAGGGTTCAGAAGGAGGAGCAGCATGGTCTGTGTGCATCTGAACACCTCTCTGGTGGCCAGGGAGGTGGGCACAGTCCAAGGGGCAAGGCTGAGAGCAGGGACACAGGTAGGGCTGCCTCCGTATCCCATGTGAGCTTGACTTGTACCAGAGTGGTGCTCACGGGGGTGGTGGGAAGAAGTGGGTTCCAGCTGTGTTTCTCAGCGAGCCCCCAGGATTCGTCCCAAGATTGGATGCAGGGCAAGAGAAAGAAGGACATCTGGATGGTTCCAAGATCTCTGGCATAAGCACCTGTCAGAAGACTGAGGCATCAAGTCACTGAGTTGTGGGAGGACAGCAGGGAAGATGTGTGGGGAGAGACCAGGAGCCGGGTTTGGGTCTCTTCACTTTGAGAAGCCTTGTAGATGGGCAAGTGGCGAAGCCACAACAGAGGTCAGACAACCCAGTCTGGAGGTTAACATTGGAAATCATCATGTGGACACAGAATTTAAGCTATAATGGAGTGAGGAGAGGAAGAGAGAATGGGAGGATGTAGACGTGAAAGGGTCCTGGGATTGAGGTTGGGGACCTTTCACTGTTGTGGGTGTGGGGAGGTTAAGAAGGGTCAGCAAGAAAGACTGAGTGGTCAGTGATGTCGCAGGACCAGAGTGGGTATCTGGGAGCCAAGGAAAGAAAATGGTTCCCGGACCAGGGAGTGGTCAGCAAGGCAGGGCCTCTCTGAAGCCCCCAGGAGCTGACCTCGGAGTTTAGGGTTAGAAATGGGCTTGGTGAGGAATATGCAGGGCACCTGGTGTCCTGAACAGAGATGAGCTGAGGTGCCAGTCACATCTCAGTCTCAGGCTCCATTATCATGACCAGGCCTCAGGCCTGAGAAGGGTTTGCTAAGTGCTTCCTTTGAGTGCGTGTAGGGTTTTCCCTCTCAGCAGCTCTGGGTGAGTTGTGGAACTGCTCAGACAGCAGTAGCCCCGTTTTGCAGATAAAAAGGAAGGAAACACAGGAGGTTAAGGACTTCTAGGAGCCTCATGGCTGGAAAGTGCTGCTCCCACCCCCTTGTGCCAGGGCCGTTCTCTGGTCTCTCCACCTGATGCTGTTTCCCTCACAGCAAATGCTGCCACCTCATTTGTGGTTTGACCGAGTGACTCAGCATGCTGCTATCAGTGACATCTAGCTATAGCTCATGAGGCTAGTTCCTCTTTAGCAGTCCAAGATAGCTTCCTCCCTTCCAGTGCAGAAGGTGGCATTTCCTAGTCCTTTGGTGGAGTTTAGTGGTGCTGCTGTTTCTTCAGGGTTTCCCTTAGGTTAAGTCCTGTTGCTAGTGAAATCCTGACATTCTAAAATAATGCACATCAGTTTTTCTTCAGTGGTGGAAGCAGAGACCCCCAGAATGAAGGCGGAGGGTATCTGGGTACATACAGCTCCTGTCCTTCTGAGCCATGGGGTGGGACCACAGGGAGCAGTAGCCTGAGACTCCTGGGAACCAGGGCTGACTGAGCTGGCAGGAGTACAAGATGCGGCTGGCTCCAAGCAGGTTCCAGCTCGCTGCAGGTGCTTTCCTGCTTCCCCCAGCTGTGCACAGAGTGGCACATTGTCCTGAGCCACAGAGACACCTACCACACCTAGACATGGCACCCAGCCTGGAGGGGGCGCCAGAGCCGAGCTGACTGTCCACGGGAGGTCAAGTGGGGTGGTGAAATGTGCACCTGACCAGTCCTTGATTTTCTGCTCATCACCATAGGCCCTTCCCACGGAGTCACTGTGCACCGCTCCCCATTGCCGAGTGGGGATGTGTACTTGCCTCAGGGGTTAACATGGGGCTGTGGTCAGGAAGGGAGGTTGAGAACTGGGCAGCCAAACAGCCCACAAGTTGCACAGCCCACAGCTCAGGGCACTGTCCTTTCAGGGTTATTGGAGCCTCAAATACTTGTCCAGTGAAGATGTCAAATGCCTGAGCTGTGCCCTTTGTGTGTCTGTCAGCTGCATAAGCCCCATGCTTGAAGCCACAGCAGTGTGGACATCTGACCTCCCATGGGGAGCACTGACAGGAAGTTACTGAGTGTGTGCGTTCTGGGCAATGCTTCATTTGCACTGTATACTCCCCTAAAATAACAACTTACTCTGTTGCCTTCCTCTCATGCTTTTAATGAAAGGTCATTTTTTTTTTCTCCACTGTGCTTTTCTTCTTCAGATGTGTTATAGTGAAAGGCACTAATTTTGTAATTAGAGAATAATTTATATCTAACCTCAGATTACTTCTATCCCTCCCGGGGTGGCTGTGTGTGATTCCCAGAAGCCCCCACACATGGGGAATGAGCACTTCTGACCTTTGTGGAGTCCCTGTCATAGGACAAGCTGAACACCCAGGAGTGTGTCCTGACCTCCTGGAGCCTTTGTTCTCCTCTGTCTGGTGGTCCCAGGCTCAGGATGGACATGGGGTCACCTCAGCCACAGGGCCCCCATGCTGCTGCCTTCCCACCAGCCATGTGAGGATTCCTCAGCATTATCCTTGTGTAAACATGGCTGGCTTCCCGGCTTGCATACAGACCAAGCAAGAGCTGGGCCTGGTGGGTGTGTTGGGGGTGGGGCTGGCACAGACCTGGCAAGTTCACCTAAGTTCAGAGCCCTGCACACAGCCCAGCCTCTGCCTCTGGTGTCCACTCCAGAGGGACCAGAAAGAGGTGGAAGTCTCCTCAAAGTAGAGAAATAGACCTCGGAAAGAAAAATGAATAGAATCAAAATATATCTTAGTTTGAGAAATGAAAGTCTTTAGTCTTTGAGTATATAAAAGATCATTTTATTCTATTTTTAGGGAGCTGTTAAATATCTCTGTGGCTAGAGAACAAGAGAGAATTTGGAAAGCCATTAATAAAACTTTCCAACCTTAAAGAACAGAAAGAAGCCACCAAAGGAGGTTCGAGGTTGCTAGTGGGGGCTGGGGGACATGAAACCAGCAGAACAGGGCTTTGTGGATCTCAGTGCCACTTTGACCAAGTTGAGCTTTGCTTTCCAGATTCCTTACATAGAAACCAGTGCCAAGGACCCGCCTCTCAATGTGGACAAAGCCTTCCATGACCTCGTTAGAGTAATTAGGTGAGCACTGTGCCCCTCCCCAGCACAGGCCTCTGCAGCGTGGATCGGCGGGGCTGCTGCTGGAGCACTGGAGGGCTAGAGGGCTGCAGCTCGCATCCTGAGCCAGGAGTTTGTGCCATTCTAGGCCTCTTTTACCATTTGTTATACTTCCTTCCATTTCTTTCCCCTGCGCTCTCTACCTGCCTCTGGCCTCCCCAGCCATGAGCGGGTTTGTGGCTGAGGTTGCTTGGCACCTAGGTGGAGACACCACCCTGCTAAATGAAAATGATTTCTGCCCAGGGCAGTGCTGCAGGGGCACAGCCTCCCTGGAAGGCAGTGGGGAGCCCGCTCACCCTGGAGCTTTCCCATCACGTCCAGGGAAGGAGCCCTCCTCCTCTCTGCCCTGCTATCAGAGCGCCCGAGGCTGTTTCCTGGAGGCACCAAAACTGATTCCAGCCGTTCAGCAGTCCTGATGGGAGTCTCTCTTGGAGTTGGGGTCCAGACCCTGACCACCTCGGCCTCAGATGACTGCAACAGTCTGCTGGTTGCACTCCCTGCCTCAGATTCGCAACATGCAAGCAGCAGAAGCCATGGCGGTTCTGAACACCGTGCCCTGAGCACCTTGCCCTCGTGCTGGCGGCAGAGCTGCGACTTGAACAGTGTTCCCATCTGCCACCTTAGCGCCCCCACATAGCCCGCGAGCCCCTCCTCTCGTTTTCTCATATCCCTCAGGTGTTCCTCTGCTGTGTGTCTCTGTTGGCATTCCATGCTCTCGACACGATTTGCCTCCGGCGTCTGCCTCCATTAGGATGTGTTCCCTTGTGGCAGTGTCTGCACTTCCAGGGTCAAGTTTTGGACCAGAAAAGTTGACAGGAACAAAGTAAAAAGCTTTTGCACCCAGTTGACCTGTCATTTTATTTAAAATGTGAGACACAGAAACAGAGGCCAACACTCTGATAGAGTTTATGATTTAGGTAAATATAGCCACAATCTAACTCAGAAATTCCCATCAGCAGGGCGATTTAGGGTTTTCCCTCCTGTTCCTCTCCAGTTTTTGCCTCTCGAGGTGCTTTCCAGCCAGGCCTTCCTTCAGAGGTAGGAGAGAAGAGTTCTTCAGTCCCCCACCCCTGACCCTCTCCACCTCCCACCCCGGATCAGGGGGAGAGGGGAAGAGGAGGAGCCAAGACCATTCTGACTTTGTCTTTCTGTTCTTCATTGTTTAAAAGGCAACAGATTCCAGAAAAAAGCCAGAAGAAGAAGAAGAAAACCAAATGGCGGGGAGACCGCACCACTGGCACCCACAAACTGCACTGTGTGATCTTGTGATGGCCCGAGGCCCCAGCGCGGCAACCGTGACCTGCCAGCCCTCAGAACTCTTCACTGCCTGACTGCACTGAAAACCATTTCTAACGACGACCCTCAGCCGCAGGACTCGGCACAGGAAGGGAGAGAGGGAGGGTGGGCAGGGAGCAGACAGGGTCTGGCTTTGCGGGAGGGCCCTGGCTCTTCCTTCTCTCCTAGGAGAGACAAGGAAGCCACCCATAAGCAGAAGCAGCATGCAGGCCCCTCGAGAGTAATTCACCCTGGTTCCCCCTCTCAGCGGGTGTGTTGTTTCTTTTAACTACATAGTGTTTGTCGGTTCGATGTGGAAGTGTTTATCCACATTCAGAGTACCAAACAAGCCATGAACAAGCGTCCTTCCCTTGACCCCAGTCTGCAGTGTCTGAGTTCAGATGTCTTTCGTAGATTTTTAAATTATTTCAGTGATGATAATATTTTATTAAAGGGGTCTGTGCCCACCGCCTGGTGAAGTCCCAGATCTTCAGCAGACCTCTCTGATAACGTCTGGAATCGTGTCGTTGTCTTCTTAACCGAGTTGTTCCAGCAGTGCCAAACTCATCCCAATATAAAAGCAGAGTGACTGAGAGAACAGACGTTCTTGGGGACTGGAGCTGGAGGCTTTGGGCTATAGGTCAGACGTGGAGGGAAACGGACCCTCCTCATGGCCTAGAAACTGGAGAGGAAAGGGGAGCGCTGCTATGGTTGATGCAGATATTAGAAAACAAATTTTTAATTTGCTGAGGTGAGTGGCTGGCATGAGTATGTCAATTCTGAAAAGGGCTTTTATTACCCTGAAAATGTATAAACAGGTAAGCAGAAGGGCTCTGCAAAATGTTCATTTATTTCTCAGACTGTGTGTGTTCAGTTCTGTCTTCCCAGACATGTAAGAGTTCCTGGTTTCTCAGCTCTGCCCCTTCCTATTTCACCACCTCACCTGCGTTGCCTGGTGCCCCTCTGGTTAAACACACAGCTCGTCAGAGGACGCTCATGTGAACACCGTCCAGAAGGCTTTTCCTTCATGCTGAGTCATAACCTGAAGGATTCAGTGCTGTTATCACTAAAATACCACCAAGACTAAAGCCATTTCCTTTGAAGTCAGCTGACTACCATCTCTGTGAGCCCAGTCAATGAGCAAACCCTTCCACTACTGCAGACTTAGTTTGCCTTTTGGCACATACTTTTATTACCCTCTTGGATCTTGACAATAACATGATCAGAAGAGAAAGCGAGGTTGGGCTGATGCTGTGGCTTCCACACACCTATTTCTGCGAGGGACAGTCCCCTCCAACTGCCTGACGCTGTGCCTCCCTCTCCAGTGCTGCTGGTGCAAACAAAGACTAGGTTTTTCCGGCCAGGGCAAGGGCTTTGGGGTGGCAGGAACAGTGCACCTGAGAGAAAGGCAGTAGATGAGGTGGCACGGCTAGTGACCTTACCTTCCAGATGTCATTCTGTAAACTGGAACATCCCCAGCAGGTGGCCTGGATCCTCTTTGGAGAAAGAAACCCACGGAGGGTGAGCCCCTGACCAGCTCCCCAGCCCGCTGGATTCTTCTCCAGTTCACAGAGCGCATGGGGCTCCTAACCTAGCATGGTCACCAGCGTGGAGGACCCAGCTGGGGAACCATTCTGCTGCAGAAGGAAACAGTGCCGGCTTCTGTTAGTCAAACTTCCTACTTGTCAAAATAGCCCTATTTTCTCTTCCTAAAAGTAAAGATGAGAGAATATTCCAGATGAGTCACTTAGGGTGTTTCCTGATATCCTATAATAAATGTTAATGAGTATTTTAAACACTAGAAGGGCAGGGCTTTCCCACCCTTAGGCTCCTCTGAGCTGTGACCATCACCGGCACAGGCACAGGGCAATGGCGGCTGAAGACTGGAAATGAGGAAGACATGAGGCAGGAAGGAAGATGTGAGGACCAGGATGCTTAGCATGAAGAGAGGTGGAGTAGGGCAAGAAGCCCTGCAAAGAAAGCAGCAGCCACCGCTGGAAAACTCACGCCACGCACTGCCTGCCACCAGCACACCCTGCCCACTGGACACGCCCGCCTCCTGCCCACTCCAGCAGCACCGCTTGGGGAATGTCTTGTTGGAAGCAGATGAGTTGACCTAGAATGAAGCTCTGAGCCATAAAGGTAGCCAGAAAAGGGTTGCACCACTCCTGGTCTCCCCCACCCCCTTCCAGGAAACCTGGCCCCGTCTTCCAGGGCCTCTTTCCTAAACTCAGCCCACAGCTTAGCTCCACAGTGCCTGAGGGAGAGACTGTCTAAGGGCTGGTCTTCTGCAGCCTCTGGTTGGGGCCAGTGGTAAATGCTCTTCTTCTGACTTCATTTTCCTCATAGGTAAATGAGTAGATAATGCCCCATTTTTAGATATGGACCCTTGTGACAAAGGAAACTTCCAGACAGGCTGGAGAGTATACCCAGGGATGTCCATCATCAGCTGGTGGGGTCAATCTGGGACGCCTGGTTGACCATGCTACCACATGACTGGAGAGTCCACTGAGACTTGTGGCTGTGTTGTCCTCTACACGCGATCACCGGTTTTACAGAGAATAGTGCTACCTTCACATCCTCCGGAGCACACTGGTCCTGAAGTCCCCTCACCCCATGCCTTTGCCATTGTGTGCGCTCAGATTTCTTGCCACTGTTCTGATACACACCTTAAAGGGCTCCTTTTCTCCTCAGAGGTAATCCTAGCCATCCTCAGGCCCAGGACTGGGGCACGGCCACTCCCCTGCCCCGGGTCACACAGAGGACTTCGGGGTTTTCTCTTAGGACCTTGCCCACCCCCTCATGGTGCCTGCGTGGAGAGTGCATGGCCTAGTGTGGCCTGTCTCACTTTGCCAAGAGATGTGGCCCACTAACACGTGGGAACTCGTAATCCAAAGCCCCCAAGGTGCGTTACAGCGAGCGTGGAGCTGCCAGTGTGTCCTTTCCAGCAGCAGCTCGTTGGGTTGGAAATTCCATTTGGGTTTACTTGGAATGAAAGATACTTGAATTATGGAGCACCTCTGAGTGCCCAGCTTCTGTTACACAGTGTTAACAGGTGGCCACTGTCATGAAACGAGAGCAATGCCTGAACATCTCGATGACGCTTGAGCCTTTTATGTAACTTTTTATTACGTCTTTGTGTATCATGACTCACTAATAAAGAGATAAAGAGAAATACCCGTCTTATGGCCACTCGTTCAAATATTCTTCAGGTTTTACTGAGAATGTCACAGTCATCATCGGGTTTTCCCCAGAACACCCCCCCTTCAGATTCGGAGAGGTCGTCTCCATCCTGCATGGAGCCAGAGGAGGCAGGCGGGTTGGTGCGGCCTTTGGAAGCACAGCCCCTTGGTGCTGGCCAGACCTGGGTTCCGGCTCTGCCACTGAGCTTTGTGTGCCTTTGAACAGATGTCCCACTCTAGTTGTCAGCTGTCCTTCTGGGGATGGGACGGTAGTACCCATGTCCTGGGTGGTTTGAGTACTGACACTAGATGTAGGAGCTCGTGGCAAGGAGCCCAGAAATGGTACTCTTTGCACAGGATCCCGTTGGGTTATCTTCCTGCCATTCCTTGTCATGGAAACCGTTCCCTGCCCCCATCCACAGCTTTGATCTTCCATACATTATAATCTCATTTCTTTGTTCATTGACCCAGTAGGAACTTGACCAAGCCAAGCCACTCGGGGAGCAGAAGTCATGTCCCTCTCTTGGTACTCCTTTGGGTGACTACAGCTGAAACACAGACCTGGGAGCTGGGGATACTTCTCACACCCCCTGGGCTGGGAGCAGAGATGATCCGTGTGGTGGACAGCCCAGGCCCAGCTTCCTGCTGGGTCATTCTTTCCACAGATAGATACTGGGCTGTATTGTATGGCAAGCTGGGCCGGGTGCTAGGTGTATGGTAGAGACCAGGGCAAAGGGTCTTCCACTAGTCTGTTCCTCCTCTAGTCGCCAATTTTTCCCCTGGCTGTTGTAACAAATTACACACTTAGTGGCTCAACACAGAAATTTATTTATTCCCTCACAGTTCTAGAGACCAGAAGTCCCAACTCAGTATCACTGGGCTATAGTCAGGTGTCAGCAGGGCCACACTCCCTCTGGAGGCTCCAGCGGGAGACTCTCTACTTGCCTTTCCCAGCATTTTGGCCACAAGGTCAGCATCTTCAGGTTTCTTCTCCATCTTGGCCTTGCCTTCTCTGTGTGGGCCAAATCGCCCTCACTCTCAGCTGACGCCTTCACCACTGGGAAGTAGAATTTCCACAGGCCCATTCTACTACCTCTACGCACCCTCCAGCTGCTCCTCACAGACATACCATCCTGCTCCTGGCTAACGCCAACCCCTTCGTTGGCTACTAGAATACACCAGGGCCTCGTTCTGGCACTTCACCCCCCTCTATAGGAATTTCTCCCTCTACTGGGGCTTTCTCATCTTAAACAAAAGTAAATGCTTCCTTTGACCCACTTCTTTTGCCAGATAGCACTTGTTTCTCTGCCGTCTCGCAGAGAATAAAAGAATAATCAATATTATTTTTTCATTTCTTTCTCTTTAAACTGCTCCAGGCGATCTTACTTGCCCTTCCACAAGCATCCCCATCCTTGGGGCCACCAATGGCTTCTATCTTGCTAAGGTCAGCGGCTCCCAGCCTCTTCACACTGATCCCTTGCAGTACTGATATAGTGGATCACTCACTTGCAAACTTCTTCCACTGACTTCCAGGATTTTGCCGTCTCTTGGTTTTTGATTTTTGTTCTGCATTGAGTGTTATTTTTTCCCCACAGTACTGGGAATTGAGTCCAGGGCCTTCAATTCCCAGTACTGAGCTATATCTCCAGGCTTTTTTGTGTTTGTTTGTTTCTAATTTTGAGACAGAATCTCACTAAGTTGCTAAATTTCCCAGGCTGGGCACAAACTTGCCATCCTCCTGCCTCAGCCTCCCGGAGTGCTGCACCATTATGCACCACCATATCCAGCTTGGTCACTTCTTAGTCTCCTTAGGTGGCTCCTTCTCTCCCACAGGTGTCACAGATGGCAGCACTGTCAGTGCTTGGAGCTTATCAGTCACGCAGACTCATAATGGCAACCCCGACATACTGAATTAACAAGATCCCCGCTGACTGGTGCACACAGTAGCGTAAGTACTGCTGTCCCCAAACACTGCACTTGACATGAGAGTCCAGCCCCGAATTCACTGTGCCTCGGGACCTGGTTCTGGTAGCTCCTCCTAGAGGAAGCCTCGTCTGCAAGCAGCCACGAGATTCTGCCTCCCGAGGTGGTGGCTCGGGAGTGTCCTCCCACCGTCAACATTTGTTGTCCCTTAATCTGGGAAGTTTTTGCACAGAAGCAAATGGCTCCCACTTTGTTTCTCAGGCGCTTTCATTTTTCCTAAAATGCAGACAGTTGTGTTAAATATAAGGAGCAACAGCAATCAAACAGACTGAGCTAGGAAGTCTTTGAAAGTCCCCGTGTTCTTCGAGTGCTCCAGATGAAGGGCAGGTGCTCTGTGCTTCTGAGGATATGCCCCTTCGCCAGGATTCTCACTTTCCATCGCTGCTGGCCCCAGCGCCTTGCCAAGTAGCTTGTGATTGTAGCTGCTGGCACTCTGGCAAAGTTCCCTGAGGGCCTTCCTCCTGCCTTCCTGCATCTGATTAGTGAGGGTCCCTCAAGGTTTGCAAGCAGGGACCCCAGTGACCTTGTAACCTACACAAAATTAGGGTATATTTGCATTCTTTTGGGAGACAATCACGTTCTGCCAGATTTTCACTGGTGCTGTCCCTGTTTCTGTGCCCTTCTTCTCCGATGCCAAGGCTCTTCTGGTAGTTTCACACCAGCAGAGAATGGGAAGAGGAAATGAAAGGAGCCAAGAGCCATCTATGACAACACTTCGAGAAGCGCTGACAAAATTGTTCATTTGGTAGCCACGTCCCTGAACTCCTTCCCACGACATCCTGAGGGAGGGAGGGGCAGGTCACACTGCACCCAGTTTCCCCACGTGACTAAGTGTGCAGCCTACTCATGACTCACCTACTCCCCGCTCCCGCCCCACAGCTAACGCCACCCACCTCTCTGGCCCCCGACACCCTGGCCCAAACTTGGGGAAGAAGAGGAGGAAAGCAAGGATGTCGTGACAGCCCCAGGGTGACTCGGCAACCCGTCAGGGTGGGTGCCCAGCTGGGAAATGAGGGCAAAGGAGAGAGGTGAGGACTAACTTGAAGATCAACTTGTAACCATCTAGACCAGTGTTTATAACTCGGGCTGTGTATCACGACCACTCAGAGAGGTTGGAAAATGATCTCACGGCCCAGACCATCCTCTAGAGAAACTGGTGCAATTGACCTGGGAGCCCAAGCACCCAGACGCTACAGCTCCCAGGTGATTCTCTCGTTTAGCCAGAGACACCAGTGGGGGTGCATTTGATTCTTTTCCCTCGAATACTATGGCTTCCCAGTGATCACTGGTTATTTAGAACATTCGCTGTCTGTTGTAGCCCTGTCTGAAGTTACTAAAGGAACGTGGTGTCCCAGCCCTTTGTGTGTAAATGAACGCTGAACCATAGATGATTCTTACCTTTCCATTAAAGCAGGTTCTAAAAGAGCCCGGCTTATATTGTTGATTTATCCAATCACAAGTGCTATCTCATCTGCCCTTCCATTTTTATATGCCCTAAGGTCCAGGGAAGGGCTTGGTGGTACAGTGCTAATATTTGATGTTTATTAAATGAATTAAATTATAGATATTAGTCTCCATGCCTTGAAACTGAAGTTAGATTGACTCAAAAACTATCCTTCTCCACCCCTGGTCCCATGGCTTGTGGCACTCCCGAGGCCATTATAAACTTCCAACAGTTCCCCAAAGTCAGGATCTCCTGCAGTCTTCTGCCTCTGTCTCTGCTATATAGTTTTCCTTTCCAAGTTCAGCTCCTGCCTCCATTTCCACAGAGAAAACCCACGCTCTATAACCATTGCTGAGCTTTGCTGAAGACTTGAGGGTCTCAAGGAAGGTCTCTCTGCTGTCAGGGGCTTCTCAATGGGCCTTCACCCCCTGCCGCACCAGACCCTCTGCCAACTCTGCTCCTCCCCAACAGCAGCCCCCGAATGAGCTAAACACCCATCCCTCGGATTCCCCCAACCCCGTTTCCTTTCTTTAGCCACATAATCCAATAATGTTTTCCTATGATGAAATGTGGTTCCAGCTGTTAACAGGGTGACCCAGTTTACTCAGGACTAAGGCATCTTCTGGCATACTAGTCTTTCATTGCCAAATCTGGAACATCTAGGACTGTCGGTCACCCTACTGGTAAGAATAAAATGTTCACCCTGTTCTATGATAATAGCCCCAATAACTAAATTAAGTGGAGGTTCTCAACCTTTAGCAACCATCCTAATCCCTCAGGAGGCTGGTTTAAATTGTACATGGCTAAATATAATCTAATCCTTTGCCACGGCCCCAAGACCCAACCACTTTGGTTAATTTGGGAGGGAAGGATGTAGTGTAATTGGCCCAACAACCAAGTTCTCTGGGCATGTACTCTAGTATTGTTAATGTCACAAAGGTAATCTGAGTATTGGCTTATAGAGACGTAGCAACAATTATGCGACCCTGTTAATATCAAGGGAATCAGCTATAATAGTATTGTCCAAGACAAGTTAAATATTAGCATACTATAAGCACCAACTATGTACCACCCTTAATGTTAGAGAAGAAAACACAATTACGGTGTAAGCATTAGGACAACCCAAGTGTTGACTTACAACTAATATCCACTAACTGTAACAGCTGTATCTTTGCTAATGGTAGAAAAGAATTCAACAGTAATTTTACAGAGTTAACTATAAAAAGATTAACAAAGCTTAATGGTTATACTATTAAAGATACAGGGTTTGGGAACAGTAGAATGCAAGAGGAAAACTTTGAAACTTTGAACTGTATGATAGGAGGAGGAGGAGGAAGGAGATGTGGTACGAAGGATCTTATTAGGGCATAGAAGGATATTTATAGAATTAGGTAAAGGTAAGAAAAAATTCATGAAAAACAGAAGATAAAAGAAAAAGAGGGAGAAAAAAAGAAAGAGTATAGTAGTAATAATAAGAGAAAAGAGTAAAGGGAGAAAATTAAGAGGTAGAGAGGAAAACATTTTTTAAAAAAGGTGGTAAGAAAAAGATAAGAAGCATGGAAGAAAAACAAAAGAAAGATTCCCCAAAACCCAATAAACTGAAGGAAAAGAAGACAGGAAAGAAGAGAAAAAGAAAACGATAAACAAACAAACAAAAAACCCCCTAAAAACAATGTGCAAACACACACACACAAAACAAGAAAACACAAAACACACACAAAAAAACTGAAAGCAAAAAAATTCTCTGCGATTTCAAACATGTGGTTTTCTTCCGGGATCTACAATCGGGGGGGCAGTGTCTAGGTCAAGACCTGTCTCTGCTCATGCTGGTAGATAAAAGAGTCAGAGCCCAGATCCGTGCAGGCGCCAGCAGAGAGTAGGATTAGGGCGAAGGTGAGGATTAGGGCCTGGCCTCTGGCCTCTGGCCCTGGGGGAGGGGCCTCCTGCGTCCTTTAGCTTCACCCCTCAGTGGGTCTGTGGCTCCCTGACCTGCTCTGCTTTGAGTCCAGGTTTGTAGGTTCGAACAATCAGCCTGAGGTAGGGCGGCCACTTGTATTGGAGTCACTCAGCACCTGTTGCAGCTCACAGTACCCACCTGTCCATCCCATCAGTCCACCACCACGTCTCTCCCTGGAGCCCGCTGGAGTCCCCACTTTCACTTTCTCCCTACAGATTCAGTCCTGCTTTCTCAAGAGCCAGGAGCCAGGGATTGTCCCTTCGCTTTCCTTCATCGTGTTTCTGTCTCTTCAATGTCTCCGTAGGTTTTAATTTTCCTAGTTCCTGGAGATCTACTTCCCTCCCCACCTCCCAATTTTTTTTTTTTTTTCCCCAGCGTTTGGATTCCAAATCTTAGACAGACCGAGTTGCTGTTGCTTACCACTCTGCCGTTTCCCCAGGAGTCCTCTGAGAGACCAGTTTAAACACAGGCTTTTATGATTTAACAGGTCTGGGTCAGGCCCGAGAATTTGTTTTTCTACCAAATTTCAGGTGATAGGAAGTTGCTGGCCTGGGACCCCACTTTGAGAGCCCTGTACTAGCTAATCCACACGACACATCCAGTAGAGTGTGCGGCCCTGAGCAAATGCTGGCTAATGCTATTGAACATGCCCTGTGAGCCAGGCACAGTGTTGTCTCTATGTCTCTCTCGTTCAACCCTCACAACCACCCTGTGAGGGCACGTGATATTTTTTAGAAAGGGAAACCGACCAAGGCCCAGTGACAGTGAGAAGTGACTGAGCCTGGACATGCACCAGTTCTGACTCTCAAGAACTGGCTCCTCTCACCTCCGTGCCTGCCACACCAAGGACCAAGCTCACCGCAGCTTTCCACCTCAGCCTATTTTAAATGTTACCCTTGTTGGAGGAAAATCTTTCCACACATGTCCCACATCCCCATCTTCTTCCAAGTGAGCTGAATGCAGATCAACTTCCCCTGGGTGACTCAGTGTGGCATTCTGACCTTTGATGACAGTCATTTTCTGGAGCATCTGCACTGGGCCTCCTCCCGGGCGGCCTTCAGTGTGACCTCTAACACCACCCACCTCCAACTCTATCCCGCCTGCTGCCCTCCCAGCTTCCATCTAGAAAGTCCAGAGCAGGACAACTGAATGGTTAGCACAGTGCGGTAAGGTCCAAGAGGTGTTGCCTGGAGTCTGGGAGCCTCTGGCGCCCATCCCAGGGAGCGCCCATAGCCAAGGCCACCCCCAGACTACCTGCCTTGGCCCTGCTCCCTTACGGCTACAAATGGATCACCTCACGCAAGTCACTACAATGACTTTTCTTGTTATTAAACAAACCCCAACTTCCAAATAAATGCAGGCTTTTGGTTCCCTCTCTGTGGCTGGCCTTGCTAAGGTCTCAGCTTGCAGGATCAAGAGGCAGAGTCGGGCAGCGGGAAGACCATGGGCTGCCCCGCGCTGCCTGCCTGATGACTGGGGGCAAGCCGTCCAAACTCTCTGTGCCTCTATTTCCTCATTTGTCCAAACAAGTTGATGATAATACTTCAGAGGGTTATTGGGCTATTGTTAGGTTTGAATTCAACATACACTTTCAGAATATGGCTGGCACATAGAAACTCTACTTGAATGTTACCAGAATCCCAGAATCAATTCTGTAAATGCTTTTTGAATGCCTCCTAGCAGCTACAGCCCCCTCCTATGGAAACTTAGCATGTGTCAGTCCCTGTGATTTGCATGAGTCGTCTCATTTAAGGTGTGGAGGAGCTTGGTGACTTCACACACACCTCTTAGGAAGTGGGGTCCTGGGATCCAGTCTGGGTTGACCTGTGCAGTGGAATTCCCTCTGCCTTCCGTGGGGCAGGCTCCAGCAGGGCATTCACCCCTGTCCCAACCTCCGCGGGCAGCTCCTGCCCTTCTGCCTCTCTCCAGCCTGCCCCATCCCCTGGCCTAGATGCTGCTCACCGCAGAGGCCTCCCCCAGTTTCCCTGTCTCCTAGTTCCCGGGCTACGCTGAACTCAGCTTTGCCCAGCTCCCCTGTTAATCAAAGCAGATTTGGCCTTCAACACTTCCAGGAGCCGTGCACGTTTCCGCCAGGTGAACAGGATTCGTTGATGGACGATGCCTCTTCTTGTTGCTCACGAAGGGATCGTTGCCCCGCGCTCATTAACGTGGCGTGCCGGGAAACCGCACACCGGCCTTGGTGGCAGCGTGTGCAGAGCTCTTACTACACGAATTCTCCCTGCGTCTGGAGGCCTCTCCCAGACGAAGACGCTGAGCCTCAGGGGTGCGAGTGACCCTTCCAGATCTCACAGGCCTGCTGGCGAAGCCAGAACTCAGACCCAGGTGTGACCGCTTCATTCCAGGCCAACCCCAATCCAAGATCAGAGCGATTTCCTCTGAACTGTGAGGCCCTGGGCAAATTACTGCAACTCTGTGGGCCTGGGTTCCCCTCTGCAAGCCAGAGATCCTGTGCATGTGTAGGGCTGTTGTGAGGATTAAATGACCTAACGCCTTCAGAGAGCTTAAGATAGTATTTAGAATGCACATAGAAAGCTCTGTGCAGTTCATAGTTGCTATTTTTAGCGTTTCCAGCATTAATATTCATCTCGCTTGAGTTTCTAGGTGCCTACACCAGAACCCGTGGGAAGCCGAGGCAGTTCCCCTCTCCTCCGCCAGATGGCGCCATCGCAGAGCAAACGCGTCCCTTTCCTGCAAGGTTTTGTAAGAAGTCTTGGTGGTTCCAGAGAACTCCTCTAAAAGGAGTTATCGAAGGTCAGACCCCTCAGCCCACCCAGTCCTTGTTCTTACCTCTGTCCTCTGGGCTTTCCTAACCCTCCAGGACTGCTCGCCCCGGAGGAATCTATGTCCAGGGTGCAAGTTCACCACTTATATTTGCTGAGTGCTTTGCACAGGACCAGAGCAAGCACCTTTGACAACTGCTGCTCTGTACCGGAGGCGCCAGGCTCTCCTGGACTGTGCTGAAAATCAAGCCCAGTCCCCTGCAGTCGTGCTCAGGTGCCTCCTAGCGTTGATGCTTTGTCTGCCTGAGCTTTGCAGGTAGCACCAAGAATGCGGGGCCCAAAGAGGCACCGTCAGGACGACGGCTCTCAGGGCTCCATGTTCTAAAGCTCCACTTGCAGTCCTCCCCACCCAGCCCTGCCTTGGGAGTCGCAAAGCCCTGACTTCTGGCCTGGAGCGGCCCACTCTGCACCCTGGATTGCCAGAAGTATGTGTGAGGGCCACCTGCTTCCCACCTGGGGTGGAGTTTCCAGGTGTGAATCTCATCGCCTCCTCCAGCACACAGTGTGTCCAGCTCACCATTTCCAAGGGTGGTGTGCTGGTGGGCATTCTGGTTCGTCATTTGATGTGTTTGTGGTAGGTATTTTCCCAGATGATGTGTAAAGCTCCTGTGTCCCCGGCTGGGGCTCTCGAAGGAAGGGACCTACCTCCCTTTCACTCCCCACCGTAACAGGGTCCCATCTACTTCAGCGCAGCCTCCCCTGCCGTAGAGGAGAAAGCCTTACAGTTGATAGTTTGTGGAGTCCCCTGTCCTGCGGATAAAGCTACCGTGGTTTTGGTTTGTAGTTTTGATGAAAATATGTAATGTTTTTCTTACAGTTGTTTAGCAAGTAGACAGAACTCTGACTTGTGACAGCAGATTCCAGAAATTATCAGTTTACAAGATCTGTTTTGTTGCCAACAGCTGTAATGCTTTCCCCTCCAAGGCAAAGAGAGGTTGTGCTGAGATGGGGGACCCTGTTACAGGGGGAGTGGAGGGGAGGTAGGGCCTCTTTGGTCCCCTCCTACCTGCCCCAGGACAGGGACACAGCAGGGATGGGGGCGGCATGGCACCTGGAGGAAGGAGAGAGGAGATCCATGCCTTGACAAGTTCATAATCTCGAATAGAGAAACTCTGGGTAAAAAGTGTGAAAAATTCCTTCCCTTCCCTCTGGTCACCTCCAAGAGAAGAGACGCATAGAGCTCAGAATTGTCTTCCAAATCTCACACCCACGTATTAAGAGAGGAAAGGTCTGGTGGTATCCTGTACAGAAAGGTCTCTTAATGATGGTAGAAACTGCTGGGAAATGAAGATTTTTTTTTTCAATTTACAAATACATTTGTAAGCTTTGTAGACCCTCTCAACCCAATGGTCATAATTCTATAAAGAATTATAGAAACTTGTCACTATTCAACCGTAGTGGGTTGAATAGTGTCACAAAGAAGATAAGCCCAAATCCTAACCTCCAGTACCTGTGAATTGATCTTATTTGAAAGTAGGGTCTTTGCAGATAGAATTAGGGGTCTCAAATGAGATCATCCTGGATTTAGAGCAGGCCCTAAATCCAGTGACTGGTGTCCTCATAAGAGAAAGGAGAGAGCAACTGGAGACACAGGGCAGGAAGGCTTGGTGAAGATAGATAGATATTGTGGTTGTGTGTCTACAAGGCAAAGAATGCTAAGGATGGCCAGAGCTACTAGAAACTAGGAGAGAGGCAGGAACAGACTCTCCCTGAGAGCCTCCAGGATAAAACCGAATTCTGCCAGCACCCTGATTTTAGATTTCTGGCCTTGACAACTGTGGGAGATTCGATTTCTGCTTTTCGAGCCAGCCAGTGGTAACCTGTTACGGTAGCTATAGGAAGTTAATGCAAGAACATCATGTGCTACTTCATCATTATAAATTTCAAAGTCAAGAAAGAAAATGGAAGATTCTCTGGCAATGTCTATATTGTCAGGTCTGAGCCCAAAACAGGCAGGAAAAAAGTGAACAGTTTTGCAACATTAGAAAAACTTGGAAAATTAAAGATTCTATCACTTTCTAAAGCATCATGCTGAGATTGTTTTACAGCTAAGTTTTACTTCCTCAAATTCCCTTGTTATTCAGAGTATAAAAGACCAGACAGAGAAGCTGCTAAGTCGTCCAACTAAGCTAGAAACACATTAGTGTTGAAGTTTGGAAAAGCAAGCAGAAAAAATAAATGTGAAAATACATATAAATGTTAAAAGAGATACAAACATATAGAGCAAACATGTAGAGCAAAGACGGTATATAAAAAAGATGTGCCATGACTTGGACAGTTTGTTCTGTGTGAAAGACAGTGAGAGCCGCTCTTCCTCACATCTGAGTCTTGGGCAGAAGCCAAGAACAAGGGAAGACTTGCAAAGCACCATTCTGGAGACCGTCCTCTGCAGCCTGCTGCAGCTTTGCTTGGGCCGACGTGCGGCTCCCCCCAGGGTAGAGCTCTTGCTAGCGTGCATGAGGCCCCGCCTTCCAACCCCGGCACTGCAGAAACAAAACCAACAGGTTCCCTTGGGGGAGTGAAGGGTGGACAGGAGGAGGACAGACCCCAAGGAGAGCCTGTGGCTGCAGCTGCCCTCGTCTGGCCGCAGATTGCAGTGAGGGCCACTTCCGTCAGCCACCGGGGCAGGTGCCTCTCGGCAGGGAGCAGCCGTGGAAGAGACGGGTATTCAACAGGGACTCCTTACATTTGATGGGGGGGGGGAGCTAAGGGAGAGTCTGTACTGCCAGCTAGAGGAACATCTCCTGGGTCAGAGGCTGTAGGAAGGTGAGTGTCAGTGTTGGGAAGTGAGCCCCCTCTACAGGGACTATAAGGGTGGTGCACCCAAGGGTGCCAACCAGATGACCCAGCCCTGGACCAGTAGCAACTTCCTGCCCAAGCACTCAGCTCTGGTCTCTCCACAGGGCCCCTGTGACGGTTAACTTCATGTGTCAGCTTAATCGGTTCGTGGGGGACCCAGATATTTGGTTAAACATTATTTCTGCGTAAATCTGTAAGGGGATTTGGGAAAGAGATTCGCATTTGAATTGGTGGACCAAATAAAATGAATTAACTTCCCCACTGCAGGCGAGCACCATGCAGTGTTGGGGTCTTGGGTAGAACAAGAAGCAAAGGAAGAGAATTCATGCTGTCTGATCACTGAGTCTTCCCCCCTCCTAGGACTGGTGGGTACACCACGGCCTCCCCATTCTCAGGCCTTTGTACTCAGCTAAATGACACCACTGGCTTGCCTGGGTCTCCATCCTACAGGGGGCAGATTGTGGGACGGCCTCATCTCTGGAATTGCACGGGCCAATTCCCAATCATGAATTTAGGCTCTGTGTGTGTGTGTGTATGTGTGTGGCTGGTTCTGTTTCTCTGACTAATACACCCTCCAAAAAGAGCACTTCAGAAAGAGGTAAAGTCACAGTCTCCATCACAGATTTCCCAGCCTTAGGGAAGGCAGTTCTCAGGGAAAGAGGAAATTTAAATTAGATAAAAAATAGGAGTTTTAATATTAAATGGAACATGGTTATATTTCTTTTTTTTTTTTCTTTCCAACAGTAAGGATTGAACCCAAGGCCTTGCTCATGCTAAGCAAGCACCCTACCACTGAGCTATATTCCCAGTCCTTTTTATATTTTGAGACAAGAGTCTTGCTCAATTGCCTAGGCTGGCCTTGAATTCACAGTTCTTCTGCCTCAGCCTCCTACGTAGCTGAGATTACAAGTGTGGATCACTGCTACTAAAACAAAGCTGCACTTAGACCAGAACTGGTTGGAAAAGCTGTGAGAGCGGCCCAACATTTCACATGGGAGAAGAGTGTACTTGGGGGGTGGGCTTGAAGGGCAGCGTGGGGGGGGGCGTACTTTCCACTTGCACCTTACTGAGTGGACATCTGTGCAGTAAACTGGTTCCCCCAAGAATGCAAATGTGGCTCGGGACTGGGATACTTTATAAATCATATGTTCACATCGATAGATGCTAGAAATACATCTGACAAAATTCAGTGTGCATTCCTAAGAGGAAGCTCCAAATAGAGTGAAAAGAAATCACATGCAGCTTTAAAGACTGGGTACCCAAAACCGACAACTATACTATCTATTTTGGTTTAAAAAATACAGAAAAGTACAAAGTAAAACAAAAATCACTCATATTCCCACCCACTTATATCTAAAAGTGGTATATTTGCTTACTGCTTTTTAAAATATGTTTTTATTAGTTCCTATTAAATTTACAAAATACTAGGTTTCAGTGCATTTTCATGGATGCATATTTTTTATCATATCCGTCCCCCCATTACCTTCCCTTTTACTCCCTTTTTTATTTCTTTAAGGCTCCACCTATTAGGAAGAACATGTGGTACTTGTCTTTCTGAGACTGGCTTATTTTGCTCAACACGATGACCACTAGCTCCATCGTGGAGATATCCATTTCCTGTGAGTGACGGTTTTGTTCTTCTTTACAGCTAGTAATATTCCACTGTGTGTGTGTTGCACATTTTCTTTACCCATTCATCTACTGATGGGCACCGAGGCTGGTTCTACATCCTGGTTCTTGTGAATTGTGCTGCAGTAAGCATGGGCACGTAGGCAGCCCTGCGGCACGCTGACTTGGATCCCCGTGGGTGGTATGGCTGGGTCACACAATACTTACGTTATCAGTTTTTTGAGGAGCCTCCATACTTATTTTCAAAGTGGCTGAACTAACTTACATTTCTACCAGTGGTGTAAAAAGGTTCCTTTCCCCTTGTATTATCACTAGGATTTATTAATTTTCATTTCCCTAATGGTTAAAGATGTTCAACATTTTTTCGTATAATTATTGGCTCTTCTTCTGAGAAATGACTGTTCAAGTCATTGGCCCATTTAGTGATTGGGCTATTTCATTTTTTGGTATTAAGTGTTTTGCATTCTTTTTTGGGGGGTGCAGCGGGGGAATCCAACTCAGGGTCTTGCTATGCAAGTGTTCCACCACTGAGCTGAATCCCCGACCCCTTGAATTCTTTACACATGTTCTCGACACTAATCTTCCATCAGAAGGGTTCTTCTTCCCTTCTGTAGGTTGTCTCTTTGCTCAGTGGGGTACTTAGTTTGCTGTGTAGAAACACTTACTTTGATGTAGTTCTTTTTAATTTGATGCTGGTTCTTGTTGTTATTTTCTGCGCTGTTGGAGTCCTGCTTGGGAAGTCTTTCCCTATGATTTCAAGTGTTTCCCTTACATTTTCTTTTAGCAGTTTGGAAGTTTCAGGTCCTATATGCAGGTCATTGGTCCATTTTGAATTGATTTTTATAATGAGTGAGGGATAAGGATCTAGTTTCAATCTTCAACTTATAGATACCAATTTTTTCCCAGCACCATTTGTTTAAGAGGCCGTCTTTTCTCCCACATATCTCTTTGGCCCCTTTGTCCAGAATCAGATGGGTGCAGTTGCACGGGCTCGTTCCCGTGTCCTCTGTTCTGTCCCATTGGTCTGCATGTCTGTTTTGGTGCCAGCACCGTGCCGTTTTTGTTACTGTGACTTTGTAATGTAATTTGAAGTCAGGTATTGTGCTGCCTCCCTCCAGCCTCACTCTTCTTGCTCAGGAGTGCTTTGGCTAGTCTGCGTCTTTTGTGTTTCCCGATGAATTTCAGTTTTTTTTTTATAAATCTGTGAAGAATGTCACTGGATTTTGATGGGGATTGCATCGAAGCTGTAGGTGGCTTTCAGGGACATGGCCACTTTGACAGTATTAGTTCTTCTAATCCATGAACATGAGAGGTCTTTCCGTCTTCTCATGTCCTCTTTGATTTCTTCCTCCAGTGTTCTGTAATTTTTATTTAGAGGTCTTTCACCCCCTGGGTCACATTATTTTTAAGATATCGTGAATGGAATAGTTTTCTTGATTTCCTTCTCAATTAGTTCACTGTTGGTGTATGGAAAAGCTATTCATTTTTTAAATACTGATTTTGTCTCCTGCTACTTTGCTGAATTTGTTTACCTGCTCTAAAACTTTTGGTGGAACCTTCAAGGTCTTCAAAGGTAGGATCGTATCATGTGTGAATAAGGATGATTTGACTTCTACTTTTCTTATTGGTATCTATTTTCTTTCTTTCTCTTGTCTAACTGCTCTAGTTAAAATTTCAAGTCTTTTGTTTAACAGGAGTGGTGAGAGTGGTCATTCTTGCCTTGTTTCTGATGTAGAGGAAATGCTTTCAGTTTTTTTCCATAGAGAGTGATGCTGTGCTTCCCAATGTTTTAATGAGAGATTATTCTGCTGTATAATACATGTTTTGATACAAGAATTCAACAATGAAAAAATATGCAAAATAGAAGTTTTAAGTCACCAACCAGAGAGAGTCTTCATTAACCTTAGGTAAATATTAATTCTGGTATCTTTCAGTACATACTTACAGATAGAAAGAAAAAGATATGGTACATACATGATTATGTTTAATTTTACTTCAGTTTAAGATTTGATGTTCATGAGGAATATTGGCCTGCAGTTCTTTTTTTTTCCCCCTCTAATGTCTTTATCTGATTTGGGGTTTAATGGAATCATAAAATGAATTAGAAGAGCTCCAGCTTTCTGGGCCTGGAATTTCCTTTGTGGAAAGCTTTAAATTACAAATTCAATTTTAATCCTTTCAGTTTTATGAGGTAGCATATGATGTATACCCTTGAAAAAACAAAGCTGACCATTTTGTGGTGTAGTGTCCTACAAGTATGAGTTAAGTCAGGATTTGACGATGTTTTTTGCATCTTCTAGATCTTTGTTGATTTTTTCTTTTGGTCTAGATCTTTCAGTTGCTGACAGGGGTATTGTGACCGTCCATCTCGAATTTCAACTTTACTGGATTAAAAACACCTAGCAGATCAGCCAAGCACTGTTGTAGATGTGTCTGGGTGGCTTGTGGAGGTGTGACCTCGGGGTCTACATCTGGCCCCCGGCCCCTTCCTCTCTGGTGCTGTCCCCTGCTCTGCTTCCCGTGAGCCGAGCAGCATTGGTCTGCCGTGATGTTCCCTCCTTGGAGCCAACCATGGAATGAATTCTTCCAAACCATGAATGAAAATAAACCTCTTCTTTAAATTGTCCATGTCAGGTATTGTGTCTCAGTAACAAGAAAGCTGGCTGATATAGGCATTAAAACTTCTAATTACGGTTAAGGAATTGTCAGTTCACCTTTTAATTAATCTTCCAACGACAGAAAAGGAGACTGAATCTAACACTTGATAAAGCTAAGAGAAAACAGCAAACAGCATATTTAAACCCAAATGTATTAATTATAACAATTACAAGAGGACTAAACACTACAATTAAAAACCAGATATTATCTGACTAGTTTTTTTAAACTAATCTTGCTTTTCTATATAAGAAACACATTTGAAATGTAAGAACCCAAATAGGTTGAAAATAAAAGGATGGAATGAGAGATATCACACAAAGAGTGAGCATAAGAGAACTGGGTGGATATACATATTAAGCAGAATAGACTTCGAGAGGAGAAGTATCAAAGATAACAGGCGAATTTTATGACAGTAAAATGAGAATTTCATTAGGAAGATATAATTGTAAAGGTATATATGCTTAATAGCAGAGCTTCAAAATACATGAAACAACGTTTGAGAGAGCCAAAAGAAGAAATAGCAAAGCAACAAGCAGAAGTGGAAATTGTAAACTACCCCCATAACTTAAAGGTTAGCTAGCAAAAAACTAGTAAGTAAAACAGTTTAGCTAATACTGTGAATTCTCTTGATCTAAATGACTTTTATAGAGTATTATAGTCAATGATTACAAAATATGCCTTCCTTTCAAGGGCATGTGGAATAAGATAGACTATATGTTTGGCCATAAAACAAATGGAACAAATTTCTGAACATTTAGATCATACAAAGTATGTTCTCTAGCCACTGTGAAATTAAATAAGTCAATAAACAATAGACTACAAAGTCTCCAACAATTTTAAAATTAGAAGCTTCTAAATAATCGATGAATTCTTGATTATTCATTTTAATTATCAATGAATGGAAATTAGAATATTTTAACTGAATGAGTAAGGGAATTTATGGTTTAGATGTAAAATGTTCCCCCAAACTGGGTGTGGTGGGTCACACTTGTAATCCCAGTACTAGGGAGGCTGAGGCAGGAGGATTGCTGCAAGTTTGAGGCCATCCTGGGCTATATAGTGAGTTCAAGGCCAGCCTGAACTACCTAGTGAGGCCTGTCTCAAAAAAAAAAAACCCAAAAAAACCACAAGCCAAAAAAAAGTAAATAAAATGCCCCCTACCTCAAGTCTGATGTGTTTAGAAGGTGATTAGATCATGGGGTTGCTATACTTCTCAGTATATTGATCCTCTAATGAATTCAGTAGCAAAATGCATATTAGGAGGTGGGCCTGCTTGGAGGTGGGTCACTGGGGGCATGACCCAAAGGGTGTGTTCTTGTCCCTCTTTCTCTGCTTCTTGGCTGCTATGCTGTGAGCAGCTCTCCTCCACAGGGCCCTTCTATCACTCAGTGTCTGCCTTGGAGCCAACCAACCATGTACCTAACCCAAATAAATTTCTCCTTTAAATTGTGGATACTGGGTAGTTTTTTCCCAGAGATGGAAAAGTGATTAATACAGGAACTACAACATATTGAACCTAAACCTGACATAAGAATAAACAAAATATTCGAATAGACGTATGTGTTATAAAATTAAACCAATAATTTAAAAACTTCTCACAAAGAAAACTCTAGGCTCAGAAAGATTTACTGTAAATTCTATAAAATAGAAAAAGAAGAAATAATAACATATATAAATTCTTTCAAAGCACAGAGCAAAAAGAAAACTTCTCAACTTGTTTAAGAGGATACCATAATCCTGATATCAAAAATTGACAAGGATGAGAGATGTGGTTCAGTGGTACTGTTTGCCTAGTATATGTAAGGCCCTGGACTTATTCCTCAGCACAGGAAAAAAAAAAATTGACGACAGTTGTGCCAGTTTATCTTGATTGTCAACTTTGTTGGATTAAAACACTTCTAGGTAGGTGTTTGGATTGTGAAGGCAGGAACCTCATTAATTGGTTAAGTGGGCTGTTGGGAAGTGAGTCATAAATTAGTTGGAGGAAGTGGATCATGGGAGTGGTCCCTGGCTCCTTCCTCTCTAGCTGTCTCTGACTGGCTCTGCCTCCCAGCTGTCACCCTCTTCAGCTGTGATGTCCGTGCCTTGGGGCCATGGACAGAAACCTCTGAAGCGGTGAACCAAAACAAACCTCTTCTTTACATTTTGAGGAAAACTGACCAGTGTGGGGTACGGCTCAGTGGTAGAGAATGTGCTTAGCATGTGTGAGGCCCTGAGCTCAATCTCCAGCATCCCTCCCCCAAAAAAATGACATACAAAGAAAATCATAAGAACTGAAAATTTCAGACCAATAGCTGCAAAAATTCTAAACAAATCAAATCCACTATTAAATGGATAATACCTAAGAATCAACTGAGTTTTGCACTAAGCATACAGGTATAGTTCATATATATGTGTATATATATATACATACACACACATACATACATATGTAGTTTAGCTATATATGTATATCAGGTTTATATATATGTATATATATATCCATAAATCAAACACCATAATCCTACATTAACAATATAAAGGGGAAAAGTCATACAATCATCTCCACATATTCGCTAGAAGTATTTAATCAAATGTAACATCAAATTCAGGAAACTAAGAGGGGAAATTCCTTAATGTAATAAAGACATTTCTTAAAATTACAGCTAAGTCATGCATAATGATAAAATGTTGAATGTTTTCCCTCTAAGATCACAAATATGGCAAAGATTTTGTTCTCTTGACTATTCATCATTGTACCCAAGGTCCGAGCCATTCCCAAAAGAAAATATAAATAAACAAAGATATGAAGATGGAACCTAAAGAAGTAAAAATGTGCTTACTGGCAGATAACATGAATTTTTGGAATAAAATATCCAGAAGAATCAACAAACAAATTAATGAGATTGCTGAACACAAAGTTGATTTATAAAAATCAGTGGTATTTTGATGTATTAGCCACAAACTACTAGGAAATGAAATTTAAAAGTGAATACTGCTTACAATAGCATCAAAAATATTTTAAAGTCAGGGCTGGGGATTTAGCTCAGTGGTTAGAGTGCCTTGCAAGCACAAGGCCCTGAGTTTGATCTCCAGCACCAAAAAAAACCACCCCATATATATATATATATATATATTTTTTTTTTTAAGTCTAGGAATAACCCTGAAAGTTATGTAAGACCTCTATTTTGAAAGCTAAAAACATTTTCCAATGACTCAAACAAAAACTACAGAATTCCTAAATAATTAACGGGATATAGCACGCTCAAGGATTGTAAAACTTGATGTTCTTAAGATGCGGTGGGCAGAAATCTAAGATGCCTTCTAGTTTTAAGTCTTGTATAAGTCTAGTTTTAAGTCTCCTTGAGTATGGGTGAGACCAGTGACTTTTTTCTAAACAATGAATAATGTCGCAGGTGAACTGTCACTCTTGCGATGATCTTATACTGTATATATACACAGCAGTCCTTGTGTTGTATGGTTTTATGAGACAAGCTAAAATTGTTCAAAGTCATCATAATAACCTTAATAATCAACAGAAAATATTAGAATTGTTCTCTGACCCTTAAAGGTTTGACGAGGCATTAATAACTCTGTTGTTATCAGTTATAAATATAAAGGAAAGAAATTTCAAGAAAGCAAGATTATTTATTTAGTACTCTCTAAAACATTAGAAGCATTGGCATTGGCTACTAAAACTAAAAATTTACATATCCTGTGATCAGTAATTCTACACAAAACCAAGGGAGCACATGTTCACCTAACAATACATACAAGAATTTCGATAGTAGTTTTATTCATAATAAAACAGCAAAAAATGATAATAGCCAAAAACTAAAAAAAATTTTAAATTTTTATTTTCAGGAGAATGATTCAACACATTGGAATATATCTATACAGTGGAATATTGCATAGCGAAATTTAAGACCTAATTCTCATACGTGAAACAATAGAGATGAATATAAAAAGTATTAAATTGAGCAAAAAAACCCAGACATAAAAATGTACTTACTCTTGTTTTACTGTTGGACTTGATCTACAGGAAGCTGAAAAACAAGTACATCTAATGGTTTTAGAGGTCAGAGGAGTAGTTACTCTTGAATATGAATTTTAACTGGGAAGAAGCATAAAAAACTTTCTGGGGTGATAAGGAAGTTCCATGTTTGGCTTGGTGGTTATATAGATGTTTAACCAGTGAAAATTGATAGGGGTATACCATTAAGACGTGTGCATTTTATGCTATGTAAATTACACTTAATGCAAATAAATGGGAAGAAGATGCTTATAGAGCGAGGACACTGTGTGCTAATCACAGAACTACATGATCTTAATTAATGTTAGCAATTCATTATTTTAAGAACTTGTGGGATGCAGTTATAGCTGTGCTTGGACAGAAGTCTAGAGTTTCAAATGCATGTATCATAAAAGAAGTTGAAAATTATCCTAATTTCTATCTCAAGAAACTAACTAAAAGAGAGAAAACAAAACAAACAAACCAAAAAAATAAAGCCCAACAAAGTAAATAAGATAGAAGCAAAATTGTTGAAATAACAAGCATATATACAACAGAGAAAATAATTAAAGCCAAAATTTGGTTATTTAGAAGATTAACTATAATCGCAAAGTCCTTAGCAAGACTGAGAGAGGACAAAAGAAGAAAACACCACATAGCTATAAGGAGGATGTAAAAGGAACATCAACACAGATCCTACAGACATTAAAAAATAAGAATAGGGGCTGGGGATTTAGCTCAGTGGTTAGAGTGCTTGCCTCACAAGCATCGAGGCCCTGAGTTTGATGCCCGGCACCAAAAAAAAAAAAAAAAAAAAAAAAAAAAAAAAAAAAAAAAAAAAAAAAAAAAAAAAAAAAAAAAAAAAAAAAAAAAAAAAAAAAAAAAAAAAAAAAAAAAAAAAAAAAAAAAAAAAAAAAAAAAAA